>ML682039.1:3296146-3614635 GCA_007922195.1 Podocnemis expansa
TCCCCCCCAGCGGCTGCAGTGGTACCTGCCCTGCTCCCTTTCCGCCCGCCATGGAGCTGGAGCCGGAGCCGGAGCCGGAGCCCGAGACACGCGCGCGCAGCCCGGGGGACCCGTCCAGCCCCGACCCGGCCCCGGGCCCGGCCTCCTTCTCCGAGATCCTCCGCCTGGTGCGGAGCGGCCGCGAGCTGCCCGGCCTCCGGCGGCCCCAGGTCACGGCGAGCCTGGCGAGCCCCACCGCCTCGCGCCTGCCCCGCCGGCCCAAGCCCTGGGAGAGGCCGCGGAGTCCCCGCCAGCCCCCGGCGCGGGAGGCGGACACCTGAGTGGCGGCGCCGCGGAGCCGGGGCGGGAGACACCCGCCGCCCCCCAGCCAGCGCCGGCCCCGCCGGGGCGAGACCGAGGGGCCCGCCTGGAGCAGCGGCTTCCGCCGCCGCCCGCAGCGAGACGTGCAGACTTCTCATCTCTAATGGATTCATTGTCTAAAAAGTGCAAAAATAAACCTGCTCTTTTGTTACTTACTCCGCCTGGAACTTCTTGCCGGTCCTGCTGTGGGGTATTTTGGACTCTCACAGGGCGGTGACTCTTCCTCCTGGCGCAGCCCTTTGATTTCATGCCTGTCCCGGCTCAGCTGCCCAGCCCTAGCCCGTGGGGCTTGAGTTTCGGCTTCCTGCCCAGAGCCCCGGTGCCTCTAACGCTGGCCCTGCTCTGGGATTTACTTTGGTGGCTGCCTCGGCAGCGTTTTTAAGGAGATTGAATTGTACCTTGGGCAGTAGGACCAGCTAAAATCTAGTTCAGCCCATCAGAACCCACTCCTCTGTCTCTTCCTCCTGCTGAACACAGTACTCATCTCGGCCAAGCCACCCGCCTCTGAGGAACCAAGAGCTCACCAAAACCCTGGCCTGTAAAGCAGACCCGGTTAGGTGTCCGGCCTACAGTAGCCAAGAGAACTAGCACTTGCTGGCCAGTGGGAGACAGCTCCTCTTTAAGCAGCCAGGCTCGTGGCAAGAGGACAGTCACCAACACACGTTTCAGCTCTTTAGCTGTAGGGGTACTTGCTCAAACCTGCCCCCCTCAAGAGGAAATTTTGAGTTCTGGCTCAGAGCTTAATCTCAGTAGTGCCATCAACTGGCTGTCCAATTTGATCTGGAGAGAAACCAGAGTGGTTAGGTAAAGGAATTGAAAGGCTCTGGCTCTTTCAGAGGAAGCAAGGAGGGGGCTATTACAACTTTCTTGAAATAGGTGTCAGAAACAGGAGATGAGGGGAGGAAAGCATAGGACATTACACGCCTGTGCTGTGACCCCATTACTGTGGTATCTTGGTCAGGGCATTTGCTTTGCTTGAGCCTATACAATCCCCAGCCAAGGAGCTGCTGTAGGATTAGCAGATGGCTGTAGTATGCAGCCTGTTAGCCCGAAGCACAGAGCCTGTGGAGGACAAATCATAGCCAAAGCCTAGGCCCAGCCCTTACACTGCCTGGTCCACACGAGTGCTGTCAGCACAGCTGTTTCAGGGGTAGCCTGACTCTCCCCCACACTGTGTGGACTGGGAGACACTGGGAACCACTGTTGTGTGTGGTGTTGGTACTGACCTCTGTCTTCAGATAGTTGCAGATGGCAGTTCCTGACTCCATCTGCCCTTTGCTCTGTCAAATACTATACCTTTCCATCCAGCAGTTCCTTCCTCCACTCTCCAGAGGCTTCAGGCACCACTACTGGCTGGGCCAATTCACCAGTGAGTGGCAGAGCTCCAGCATGGCAGCCCATTGTACATACAGTACAGCCACATGCATGGATTTGCTTTAACCTCTCTCACCAGAATCTCCAGTGGGCTATAGTACAGTGAACTCATGGGCTCCTGGCATGCAGCCCTCAGCATGCCACTAGACTCCAGGGAATTTAACTGGGGAAGCCTGCTCTCGCTGCCTCTGCAGACTGCACAGGCCTGGCCTACCATTCAGGGATAACCAGAAATGACTTCCTAGGAAGGTCGGTTTTGGAACTTGGTCTTGATGCGGCACTAGATCTCAACTCCAGAAACACTGGCCTTGGACTTCCAGCAGCAGGTGCCGAAAGTGAAAAGGCAGATAAAGAGAAGGGTTCTGGACTAGTGCCTTGCACACTCATGGTGCACATCAGTCACTACTGTGCATGTTACAGTTACAACAGTGGTAACACTGAGTAACCCCAATCACCAGCACCAGGGCATCAGCCACTTTGTGTTTTGTCATGTATCTGGCTCATTTCATCAGTGGCAGTCAGGTGCACCAGCCCGGGACGGGCTCCTCCTCAGTGGATCTCACCAGTGGGACACAGGAGCCCCATCCTGTAGGCCTCCCCCAGCCAGCTCCCAGAACAGGACTGAGCTTGGGTGGCAGTGACTGCTGCACTGAGGTGTGAGGGTGGAGAACGCTGCTGCACCCACCGTGCCGTGTCTCAGCCCCAAGGGGTGAGCGAACACAACATACCCAATCTTTTCTAGTTTTTAAACATGTTCACAAAATTTGCAGATTTAAGCCTGATTGTTATTTCCTGGTTACCTTTAAAGAATGGATTGCAGAAAATTAGGGAGGGCTGGCATCTCTGATGCTGCTGGATCCTGCCCCCAGTAAATCCCCCTTTTGTGCAGAGATGGGAGCTAAAACTTTTGAGCTTGAAAGCCCTTGGGGGAAGCAACTAAAGTTTCAAGAACCCTTTGATCAAATGTCCTTGAACACACATCAGACTCTTAACCTGGGCCCCGAACTGGCATACCAGTTTCCACACAATCTGCTGATGCATTTGAAGATGTCAAAATCAGTAGCTGTACTCACAACATGGTTTCTGTTTATAGCTGAAATTTGTGTCCTCTCCAAAATCTGACATCTTCAATTTTATGATCGCTAGAAATACACCACACAGGGTGACTATTAGCCTCAAAGTCTTGCTAAAAACATTTAGCAGAAACACCTAATTTATTTTAGTTATCACATGTATTTAGCACTGCCAGGGATCTTATTACTTTTTCCAAGTATGAAGAAAGCACTATTTCTTCCATCCTTAGTACAAGTTTAGGTTTTGTTAAAAATTAGCTTTTCCAGAACCAGAATCATGTTACCATGGAATAAAAAATAAAATGAAACAAGATTTAAATGTTGCGGCTGCAGCGCTTGCAGCCCAATTATGCTAGCACTGACAGCGAGGAGGCAGACACTGACTAGAACCTGACCGTGGCACGCTCTTCCCCATTCTCTCCTAGAGCGGAGCTGCTCTCCATCACCCTGACTTAGGGCTGTGCCTTCAAGTCACTGCAATCTAGCCAGAAGCATCCTCTCCTTGGAATCATCTCAGATGTATTTCTCACACAGGCAAACAATGACTTTCCCTGAGAAAGGTGATTGCCTAGGACGCTGGCACTGTGCCAGACACTGAGGTAGAAGGTGAGCAAGGATGTTTGCTTCCTTTACAAACAGGCTTTGGGGCCTTCCAGTGTCTCCTACATTCCACTTTATTTGATCTCTTCAGCATCACCGTGGGGCCTCCACCACGTTTGAGAGGCAGTAGCTGGGGAAAGGAGTAACGGTTCCATTCCCAGCCCCCAAGCCTGATAAAGCATGGGCACTGCTCAGGTTCTACATGTGGGAGTCTGAAGGGATTTTTGGCTAAGACGAAGCACAAATAGAGAGGTCTGTATTACAGAGCTGATAGTGACTAGCAAGTCTGTACATCTTCTCCATCTGGTTGCTAAGTAAATTTAGCAGATTATTTTCCCAGTTTAAGTTCATAAACGTAAGTTCATCCCACAGCTGTTGCAGGATTTCAGGCTATGAGTCAACAGTCCTTTTAATTTCTCCAACAGAAAAATCCGGGCGTTTAAAAGTGACCTTTTCCAGAGTAGTGGAATGGCTGTTCAGGTCCACTTACTTCACATCAAGTTTCACTTTTATATTCATAGCTGCCAACTCAGCCACAAAATACCGGAAGACGTAAGGCACAGAGACAGTGTCGATTGTGTCGCTCTGATTGCACACTGTACAGTAGTATTTCCTATTGCGTGTGGTGGACCAGGAAGGCGGCGGTTTCTCTAACAAAGGAGAAAGCAAACTGCCACACTTCACGCAGACGTGGGCCACAGACCGATCAGAACAGTTGAAGAGACGGTCGTGCAGCAAGAAAGACGTGCCGTGAGCCAGCAAGGCATCCCGTTCCATCTCCCCGAAGCGAATTCCACCCTGGACGTTCCTTCCGCCTATGGGCTGATTGGTGACTTTATCTCTGGCTCCCGTCGTCCTCACTTGGAACTTGTCCGAGACCATGTGGCGCAGGCGTTGATAATATACAACTCCAATAAAAATGTCTGCCTCCAGTTCCACCCCACTGATTCCACTGTACAACCTCTCTGTTCCATAGTAGTTATAGCCAGCAACCCTCAACATTTCCCCAAAGTATTCCAAAGCAGAATTCTCTTCAGAAAACGTGAAAGGGGTGGCATCATGACAGAGTCCATGCAACGCTGCAGACTTCCCTGCCATGCTCTCAATCAACATGCCAATGGTCATTCGAGATGGAAAGCCGTGGGGGTTGAAGAGAATATCTGGAACCATTCCACTCTCCGTAAATGGCATGTCCTCAACTGGCCAGAGTCGGCTCAAAATACCTTTCTGGCCATGTCGGCTGGCAAATTTGTCTCCAATGGTGGGATTACGAGGGACTCTCATAGTGATGCAAACGCTTTTAAATTGGCCATTTCCACTGTCATTGCTGCATACTTTGATGTTATCCACTATGCAACTTTCCTTACTCCTGAAAGGAGGAAAGGAAGAAAGTTAGTGAAAACTTGACAGCTCTGTGCCAGGAACTTCTCTCTAGAAAGAGAGAATCTCAAACCGTTTTAGAAAAGAGACTTTTTAAATGTTACAACCAAGGCATATGACATGAACTGGTTGTCTTGGCATGTCCTTAAGGATGAAGTTATTTTCTAAGCTTGGAGCTCCAAACTTCAGTGGGTTGGTTTTAGAAAGCATTACATATGCAAATCTGGTTCCTCAAAGGCTGCTCAGCTCCTTATTTCTAATACAATACCCAAAAAGTATGATTTCTAAAAGATTTATGCACTAGGTACAATGTAGAATACAGAATCATTGTACACAGTGGGAATTCATGGACTAAGCAGCATTTCAAAGCCTGTTAAGGTGACTTACAAATGGGTAAAAGTGGACTTCTGTCCTTTTTTAAAATCTTCATGATATAGGAAGAAGACCTAAAATGTTGTGGTTTGTTTCTTAAAGAAAGGTTCTCCTTTTGTCTTCTCTCCTCTTCCCATTAGAAATTCATGTCTAGTCTTGACTGCAGACAAAAATCACTAGAGAATTACCAAAACGGAGACATCACAGGAACCCCCAGACAGAAAGCTGAGTATCCGAAAGGCGTGGGCATTTGAAATTGTTTTTCAAAAGTCTGTTAAATGTCAATGACTAACATTTCAGTAAAAGGGAGGCTATTCTTCTCAGCATCTTTGTGCCCTTTGTTTAAGGTGAAAAATCTCAAGATCCATCCCCCCTGAAAAGAAAGGAAGTCAAACCTGGAGGTGGCTTATACTTCTAAAGTAAAATACAAATAGCAGTACCAGCCAAACCTCCACCCTCTTTTATGCCTTTCTTTACAATCCCATCTTTCAAAATACCCTTTCTGTGTCTCCTTTAGCATTCTAGGCCTGAAGATCAGATGATGGAGGAGGCCATCATCCACCCACAAAAAGCAAGATCACTGGTCCTATGTGAAAAGGAAGCTCATCTAGCCAGCGAACTGATGAGGTGTTGTGAGACCTTGGTTCTGTTTCTAGTTCTGCCATAGACTCTGTGCCTGAGATTCTGTATGTGTTAAATGGATCCCACATACCGCCCAGAGATAGAAACAAGTTAAACTTTACTGTAACAGCTACAGAGTTTGAACTGCTTGAGTGATGAAGGGGCTCCCTTTCCAAAAGTGACTTGGGTCCTACGTACATCTCTCTCCGAAAAGCACTGAGACTTAGGCTCCTTAGTTGCTTAAGCACCCATGAAAATTTTACCCAGAGTGCCTTAAGAATGCCTGTGAAAGAAGCCATTCAGTATGGAATCAGTGCAGTACTCCACATGGGGAACGGCTGCAGGGGAACAAGGATGAACTGAAATTCAGGAGTAGTGGAAAGTGGGAGGTGAGGATCTTGTATACACACTCTCCTCAGCAGAGCTGTCTCCGGCTTTACTTTGTGACAAGCCAGCTTTTTGCGTTTCTTTCCCACATTTTGTGAAGCAGCATCTGCAGCTTTTGAACACTTGCAGGCCTCGGAGAACAGTCAACTCTGGTGCGAAATCCACCTGCAGTATTAGTTACTCTATCCTATAACATATGGGTCCAGTAAGAGCTGTTTTCAATCAGAAGATGACACAGATTCTCATTCCCTGGTATCATCAGGGGCTGAATAAAGGATGTGAAAACCTACAGGGCTGTCTGCATACCACTGCAGCTCTCAGAACTCACCTGTAATAAGCTATGAAGCCTTCTCCTGTGCTGAGGTTCAGGTAGCTGTAGTACGGGTCCCCGTACTGCAACACGGATCCAACGTAGGGCAGCCCATCAGCGTCCAGATTCTGTAAAACCTTCACATCACCAGGCTTGACTCCAAACACCAGACAGTCATCTCCTTGTTTGATTTTTTCACCAAGATCTATGCTCTCCGTCTTGTAAACGCTTCCGTGTGCAAATCCTCTCTCCCACGAAGCCTTACTTACAATCTAAACAAAACATCCCCAATACAAGAGAGGCTTAGAAGAGCCCTTTCATCAAGGCTTCCTCAAAGCAGACTTACTAAAAACAAACTGTTTAAAACATCATGAAAGGAAAACACTTTTCAAGGACTGATTTCATTTTACAAATTCACTCTCCCTAGGTGACTTGGATATCTATATTTCCCTTCCTCTGTCCCAAATTATTTCTTAGCCTCAGCAAGAAAGCATTTACATTTTTCTGTGACACATTCACTTTCCTTAAAAAAAATCCTCCAGCAGCTAAGTGACCACCCTCCCCACAATAAGACCACCTCAAGTCCCACAAGCACCGAGCTAGGTTTTGGAGGTGTTTTTTTGCCAATTACTCTGAAACAGATGTTTAATTCCTGACTGACTGATGTCTGGAGAATCGGCAGAATCAGTGCTCTTAGAATTCATATTCAAACTCCGATTCCCCATGTGATACACAAGGCAATATATTACATTTCCTTTTCAATGACATACCATTGCATCTTCCATGTCGTAGCCAGTGTAAGAGATGACAGCAACAACTGCATTGGTACCAATTGGATAGTTGTCCATATCGTAGTAGTCGTACATATATGGCCGCACCAAGGGGCTCTGCGGTGTCTGGAGTCGGTACAGTTTATTATCTGAGCGTTCCCGATATGTCAGAAGTGGAAAGCCCATAGTTTGCTTACCTAGAACAAAAAATGAGCCAGATTAATAAAGTGACCCCTCCCCCACTAAATAGTTTTGTCATGGCGTTGTTAGAGATACAACTGATCGCCCCGTAGATTTCCTTCTTGTGTATGGAAAAGCTGGCGTCTTCCCCAAATTCCAAGCTCTCCAAAGCTTTTGTTCTATGATGACACTGCTGCCCGGAATTCCGCTCCTGCTCCTGGATCATGACCCCTAAGTAACAGTTTGAACTGTAGTAATTTAGGTCCCTCCCAGCCCTTTAACAAGGGCCATTTTTAATATTCTCACTCTTACTGTAATTCTAGAATACCCAGCTAGAGTGTCACTGCCACATGTCCCATGGAAAATTAAAATCAAGATTTTCTGCATGTGATATTCACTTACATCTTGTCTCTTCTACCCTCATACTATAAAACATTTTCTTTTACTCCTGGTATGAATATTGATGAGTGATGCAACTTCTGAAAACAGGTGGCAGTTTTACTCAGTTTACTGCTAAATGACTGAGCTACAAATCTGCTCCTTCAAACCCTTTCTGGGAGATGGCAGAGACTCAGCTCACGCTGGCCAGTATTGTTCCCATTATGTGTTTGAATTGCTTCCTCCAACCAACAGCACAAAGGGTAGCTCTAGGCAGGTCAGTGGCCATAGAGATATAGACCACACTGCTGCCCATGCCTCACCATCAACCCCCCATGGCCTCAAATAAATATCACCCCTCTTATTTAAGAAGAGAGCTCCTCAAAGAGGAGTGATTTCTCCACACCACCTCCTGAGGACACTCAGCATGGTGAGACCAGGACCACCTGAAGCATGGAGCAGGAATAAGTCTGCACACCTCCCAGTCCCTGGCATCACAGTTGGTCAACAGAGCTAAACCCATTAGCATGGAGACCACCCTGGGGCCACTAGGCACTGAAAGAGCTGCCCTTCGGGGATAGCTGTGGGGCCCAAGTCCAGGCAACTACCGCTGTTCACATACCATCCTGAGCTTGTCCTCTGCCCTTGGAGACAGACGTCCACACACACACACCACAGAGACCAGGAATTAGCAGGATTCAAAAAGGATTAGGAGTGTACATAGTTTAATAAGAACACGCATAATTACAGACGACAGTAATAACCTCCCCCAAATTTAGAACAGACAGAAACTCTCATGCTTTCGGGCATGTACCACATCATTCTGATAGAGTAAAGAAACATCTTTGTAGATGGAAGTAGAGGATGAGTTCTTGAAACAGGATCACTGAAAAATGTAGTAGGCATGCACGTGCTCACCAGTCAACTTACTTGCCACCTAGTGGCAAAAAAAGAATGAAAGAAACCAATTCCCTTGGGGTCTGCTGAAGTTCTGAGCCTCTGACCATAACTGGAAAGAGTAACTTTCCCTACCAACACTTCACATTAGAGATGGCTGGCTCCCAAGAGCTCAGCACTGCACACCAGAAATAAGGGCTCTCAAGCCCCTTCTCCTGCAGTGATTGGGCTCAACAAGCAGCCAGAGGTTCATCATTGGAGCCGGGTGGATGAGCACCCACCCTTCCTTTGAAAGGCTTGCCAGGGATTCTGATGAGCCACCCAGCTCTTATGGGACTGTGAGTGGAACCAACAACCCTCTTGAGACTTGCTGAAGTTCTCTCCTCCACCAAAGTTACAGAGGGTACAGAGGAGAGGGGAATGAAGGAACTGAAGATTTGATTTTTCCCTTCCTCCTGCATGTGAAAAGAGATGCATTGTTCCCATGTTAGAGGTGATATTCAGTGCAGTACTTACCCATCTGGCACTGGTACATGTTTCTGGGACTCTGGTTGTGATCAGAGAATGGAATGAAGTTGGCCACCACACTCAGCATGCTATGAGGAAAGAGCTCTTGGTGAGTGGTCACGCCAGGCTCAATTTCATTCTCAAGGACAGCAATGTTCATGAAGACCTGAGAGAAGCAAAGCCCAACGTTATCGTTAAATGGATCTCTGGAACAATAAATAACGAGGTCTAATATCACTTACACCTGCTATGTTTTACAGTTGGGTCTTAGCGTGTAAATAGGGTTTATGCAAAAGACCAAGACAGCTATGGCAACTGCCACAGTGAGCTAGAGATGCGATTCCCAGCTTGCCGGATGCATGCACACTAGCTTTCTTTGGTGGTAGCGTAGCTGTGATAACATAAGCAGTGCCCAGACCTCGTGGTAGCTCTGAGCTCATACCCACATGGTGCAGGCAGGTTGGTAACTGGGATGGGTAGCCACAGTACTATTGTGACATGCATCTGAGAGAGAGAGCTGGGAGTCACTGCCCAACTCTGAGGGTAGAGGTAGCCTGACTCAAACTGCCCCTCATGCACCACATTCACACCCTTCAGGAGCACAGTAAAGCTGGGAAGGGGAACATTACTCCAGTATTGTGGCTACTCCCCATTTTCAAGTCTTGTCTGATGCCAGAAGACAGGGTAGGTGAGCACAAATGAGCAATCCACACAAAACCCTTCATTCAGGTACAGTTAATATTGATAGCACATATAGGTAATTCAAGGATGAAAACCCTTAGGACGTCACCCCCACAAACTTAACTGGCCAGCTGACAATATCAGCTTCCCACCTCCTCTTCATTGTTCCTTTCACTGATATTTTTGTAAGCCGTGTGTTATTTTGGATCAAAGACGTTTCTCTAATGGCCACTGCTTTGTAAGAAGCATACACACGTTAGACAAGAGCTGTGGTCAGTACCTGTTCCAGAGTACCAATCAATTCCTCCTTTCCCAGGGCCAAATTTCTCACAGGCCGAACCATCCTGCAAGGGGTAGTAAAAATGAATAATCCTGGATACAGACTAGGTTTTCCTGTCATTGGTATAAGGACAATCTCAGCCCAGGCTGGAATCTTCTTTTCTTGCAGTACCTGTTCTCTCATACACAGAAGAAAGCTGGTTAGAAAATTTGTATGAAATGAAGGTATATTTTTATCCCATGGCTTATTTCCCCTCTAAGTGAAAATCAGAGTCACACAAGCAGCATTACAGATTCACTATCTGGTTAAACAGTATTTGCAGCAAAATCTCTAGAAAACTGGAGAACAGCAACTGCATTTTAAAGGGCTAGAAAAACTGCCATAGAAACTGGTCTAAACTAGTCATGGGATAAAATAATCCTAAAACAGAGTTCAATAAAATCCACTCTTCACATTCCAATGAGACCAACTGAAGAGGCCAGGCAATAAATGAAAGGAGGAAAACTTTGGGGTGTGGTAAAAATTATTTCTAAATCTGAGGGAAGTCTCAGGTGACACTACACTGTGCACTGCCTAGGCAACTACCGCAGTGGATTCAGACTGTTTCCTTTAAGTCAAGTCACATCAAACAAGGCAACCTTGAAGCGTCGGAGGGTATCTGCAATCCTAGGAGCCAAATCTTTTTCCACCCAGCCCACCAAGGAGCCATCTAGTACAACTGGGTAACACTCTGCATAGGGTTGGCTTGGAATCCCATCTACAGGTGTGACACCTGGGAAAGAACCAAAGAGTCATTAATGCCAAAAGTAGCAAGCCACACCAAAACCTTTTCAGGATCTTACAAACATTTTATATCAGCACACAGGACACGCTTCATATGTTGCTTCGCCCACTACATACATGAAGACTCTAAATATTCCATACACTGCCTGAATTACACCCAGATTTAAAACAATAAAAAGTGGTTTGATGACCACAAGAAAATAAAATTCTTAGATGAGTTGTTCTTTTACTAAATAGAATGGTGTCCATATAAAAGCTCAAATAAAACTTTTTTTGTGGACACTTCTAGGCATTGTCCCGTACACATGAATGTGCTCGTTCTACAGTTTCCAACTTTTATTAGCTCAATACCCAGCAAACATATTGCTGCTCAAGCCATACTTTAGAAATGCCAGGCTGTGTAAGCAATATGTTATTTTTGTCATTAACCAAAATGAAGCTTTAGCCACATTGAAGTGTTTTTGTTTTCACGATACAATGAAGACACGGCAAAAAAATCATCATTAGCTGCTTTCCCTGCAAGTTTTCTTAAGCTATCAACTTAATGGAACCTACCTAAGGAGCAGAGCAAAGGTGGCAGGGACAAGGTGTGGGCTGATTGTGTCACTATCTCGCAGACAGCTGTAAGGTGGTTCATTAGCCCACAGGGCTCTCCGTCAGGGGTATGGACAGGGCACAGAAAGCCCCAGGAGTCTGGTAGCAGTTTACGCACTGAGGTGGTTCTCATTTTGGCAAATGCAGCACCTCTGTGTACACAGCGAAAATGGGACAGGTACCGAATAAAATTCAGCTTGTCTGCCACCACGCACAGACCAGAATCTTGTAGCATACCCAGACCTTTAAAAACAAAAGTTGGATTTAATATGTGAACCAATATTAACAAAGGACATTTGCAAAATACAGTTGTACAAATCACCTTCATTAGACTCGTACAGAATTCTAAGAGAGTCCCATCACAAGAGAGCGTCTCAGCTTATTACACTATATCTACATTTGATTGGGTCAGTGAACAGGTAACGGGCCTTTGCATTCCAGGTTGCAGGTTCAAATCCAGCTCAAATTGGTAACAACCCACGTCATAGACATCTGTTCAGTGCCCTCTGTCAAATGAGTTAACAGTTTCAAAAGTTGACTGCAAAACAATGTTTCTTCCATGAAAATACTGTCAAATTGTTTCCTTATTTTCCACTTGATGTTTTACTTCACTGGAAATTCTATGGTCTTTTGTACTCTCAGCCCAGTCTGTAGTAGACAAAACAGTACCATACTAGACATCGTGTTTGTAGTGTCAGTGCGCAGGCCAAAGACTATGGGCATAGGAGACAAACCATGCAAGTGCAGTAGTTTCTGACTCAGAGGGGATGTGGAACAAAGATGCAGCCAGCATGTCAAATTGTACCTTTGCTTCAGAGAAAGGACATTATCTCCAAAGCAGTCAATGCTGCTGCTTTTAGCAACATGAACTGTGAAGATATTGTTAAAAACCTGCATCCAAATAGAAATGATTCATATATTTTAATATGCATATGATCCAAAGTCAGAGGAAAAAACCTAATCCTTTCGTCAAAAGCTTTCTGTTCATAATGAAGTTCAAGAATTCAGTCTCAGCTTCACTTTGGGCAAATATTTAGTAGACAAGAAACTTTAAAGCAAGAGGCCTGAAAAAAAGTTACTTCCATCAACAATTCTCTGGGGGAAGTAAAAACTATTACAGGAACGGAACGACGGGCAAAAGAGGATTTCTGATGCTTTGGTTAAAATGTACCTGTTTTAGACCGCAGGTTACCGGTAGCAAGGAGATATTCAAATGGCCTTGTAACATCAATTCCCATGCTGAACAGCTTCATCATGTTTTCTGAATTGATGGTTATATTGGTCTTCTGAGCTCTCTTGTCTAAGGCTACTTTAACAGAAAGCAACCAAGCTTCCATCCTTTCCTAAGGTTTAAAAAGGAGATACATTAAACTTGATTCTGAAAGTAAAAGCATCTGCAGCATGTGATGCTACAGATGAATACTTTGTATGGACTCTCCCGCACTGGCAAAAGGATGGACTAGATTGTTTTGATGATTAGAGAAGACTACCCATCTTTAACATCTGTCATTCTAGATGATTGCCCCCAGAATTATGTTGATGATGCCGTTCCAACACCAAAAGGCACATTGTTGTTGACATGCAAGGCTTTACGCTCGTCTCCTGATTTATCTACTACAGGTACAGGTTTCTTAGGTATGTGGAAAAACTCATAAAGTGAAGAGGATTATTAATGCAATGTGTAGTATGAATATTACTGTCTGCAACAATTCAATATCTCTTTTGAAGAATTAGGCAGAACAAACAAAACAGTTCTTAACATCACTGTGCGTATATTTGACCATTTCCTTCTCTTGACATTGAACATGCTCCTGTAATGACAGCCAGGGGAGAGCTTGGCTGCCTTACAAGTAGTAATCATTTGACTTTGAAACTCAGGGTTTGGAAAGAGTGAAACAAAACACAGAGCCATGCCTCTCAGAGAACCTTAGAAACATTTTACTTGTTTGCTTTTGGAGGTTTGGTTGGGTTGTAATTTTGGTATTTGAATGAGCTGAGATATTCACTATTCTGATAGCAGGGAAGGGGGTGAGGGTCAAGGTATTAAACAAACTCCACTGCAGACAGCAGAGCTAATCTGAAGTAAAGAGATCATGTGCTGTCATTCAAAAATGTTTAAACTCCTTACATTTTAAAAGCTGTAAGTGGTGACTGATGCCGCCACAAGCTGACAGAGCAGGACTGCAGACATTTAGTGAAGAGCTGTTGGTTGGTTCAGAGCTAGCTCTTCTGTCTGACTACAGACAGCCCACCTCAGTCTCCAGTGTTTCCACACCATGGAGTTAAGGGAGGGCTTCCATCAATGAACACACTGTAAGCCTTTACATACATTGGATGTAGGCTTTTTCCTTCAGTTCCAAAGCCGTACGCTATTGAAATGGAAGGGGAGCTTTGTTCCTCCAAACACAAACTTCTATTCAAGAGCAATGCTAAAAGCAGATCTTAAAGCTATGGCAAATAGAAGTGCTCTAAGAATTACTTATGTGCAGACTACCAAGTCTGACAGCACATGGAGATACTTTGTGCTTGCATCCTCTTACTGTGAATTATAAATGCTTTACAGTGACGTTTGTACAAATCTACACTAAGCACATTCAGAACAGAAATACTTTTACATAACGATGAAGGGCCCAAAAACTGATAGACCATAATTATTTTGTTTTATTATTAATAAATCACTTGCCTAGTTCCATCAAGGTGATACTTTGCAAAGGCAAGTAAGGCAAATGGTCTAAAACAGACTGGACGCATTGAAGTATAAAACCATGACTACTGAGAAGGCAGCAGAGAGCTGTACTGCTAAATACAGAGGGGAAGTATTGAAGGGGATGAGACAACCAAATAGGTGGTAAAAAGCAAACAAAAATGGAAGGAGGAAGACTTAGTATGAGACAAGGGACAGGAATCTGGAACTATGGGAATGGCTGAGATTGCCTAGACAATGCACAAGGAAGAGATGAGGGGCCTGAAGACACAACTCTGAGGAGCATCAACAGATAGGTGGGAAAAGATTCAGCTAGGACAAGGTCATGTGTGTTTTGGTGGCATGATGAGGGCAGGAACTAAACTAAAAGCTATTAAAGTTACGTAAGTGATGGCCCACTGAAGAGCGTGAGAGACAGGTGGGAATTCAGAAATTGTTTCCACCCCTAAGGTGAAGGAAGCAAAACCATACTTGATCTTGCAGAGAAAAAGGAGTTAGATGGTCAAAGAGGGACTTACAGGAGCCACCAAGAATGACAGGCATGTACAGGGACGAGATATGCAGAGAGGAAAATAGCTAAAGCTGAAGATATGCTTTGCTAGGGAACATCATTTTGGCTCATGAAGCTGTTAGTCAGATCTAATGCACTAAGCAGTGTGGCGATGCAGGGTTTGATGCAGAGTGTAACTAATTGCTGAGAAATAAAGCTTCTTGGAAAGGAAGAGGGTAGATCCACGAAGCTAGAGGCTGAGTGGGAAGCGAAGGATGTCAGGATGCTTCTTGGATTTCTCTAGCGGCATTCAAGAGCATGAGAGTCCTTCCTTACCTGATTTCACAGCTGCACTTGACAGCTAAATGACTTAGGATAGTGAAGGAATCCCCCCCCCCGCGCTTTATGGGCGTTAAGGCTGTAAACTGTTCCAAACATTCACAAATTTTATTTTTACTTGATTTCCTTCATTACTGTTGATATTTTACTCCCATGCTGATTAATCTTCTTGTTCATATTTCTGAATCATCATTGCAAGGAAGTTATAAATAACATTATGAAGAGATTAAGTGAACCACATGCTGTGCCAGAAAAATCATGCTTCCAGACCCGTTTGGAGATGTACATCTGACTCCATCTCCCTTATTTCCATCTCTTATTCAATGGTATGTGTGATGATTCTAAAATTACAGCTGCTGAATTTGGCAGAATGTTGCTGCTTCTTCACATAATTAACTGCTCCCTAAAATGCTCTTACATCAGACAAAAAGCACCACAGAATTAAAATACCAATCCAGTCTACATCATCATCAATCCTTTGTGTTAGTTGTGCTGAGGGGGGAGGGGAAGTCAGCACTAAACCCTATATCAGGGTCTCATTGTGCCAGGTGTATTTTACTCATGGGCAAACCAAGGTGCTGAGATTAAATGACATGTCAAGGCCATGCAGGAAATAAGTGGCAGAGCCAGAAACTGAGCCCAGAGCTCCCAAGACACAGACAAATGCCTCGACTACAAGCCTATCCTCTATCAACAAATCACAGCTGGTGCAAGTTTTGCTCCTTAATGCACTGTATCATGAGCCTTTCTGAACTGGTTCACTAAAATTTAAATGTTAAACGTCTGTTTCAGACTGTTATAAATGGCTCTGGTTAGCCTAGTCTTTTGGAATACATGGTTCCAAATAAATACAGCATGTATGTCACCTAGACAACAAGAGAAAGACATTAAAACAGTATTTGCAGCTGTAGCTATTCTATTTTGTAGCCCCCAGTGATCATTAGTGTCCATGATCTGCAGTTCCTAGAGTTACGGGTTCTGAAAGCATTGGTCAGACACCAATGGACAGGTGTGAAAATAACGGCTTTACTAGCACAAGCAAAGAGTGAGCTTTGCTGTACCCAGGGACTGGGCCTTCTCGGCACAAAGGCCCACATCAGGCAATGGGACACTATGAGGATGGCAGCACAAAGTCATACGCTGTCCAAATGAGACATGGGTCAAGAATATCTGAGCCAAAGAGCAGCATCTTAGCAATGTCACCATGCTCCTCCCTTGTTCGCACTGAAGATTCAGAAGCTGTGTAATGTACCGTTGTGATAGGCAACAATCCAGAGCACTGGGGAGATTTAAGGGGCTAAACTGATGAATGAACAGCTTCATACCTAGATGCTACAAAGAAAGAGGGCGTCAGCTTCTCCGAAAAGGTTATGAGAATCTTTCATAAAGCAAAATGGAGTCAAGCTAAATGGAGGGGTTGTGACATGCTCCCCTCTGTAATGCAAAAAAGTGGGACAGCTAAACAAAAAGCTCTCTCTTGATGTATTACTCCTGTAGCGCAACATTTTCCTCAGTCAGAACAAGTTACCTACCCGTAAGTGTGCTTCTTTAATGCTTCCCTGAACAGGGTTCTCACTCCTGTGCCAGTGTCCCTGAGCATGGAGCCAGCAAGAGAACCTACATCAAAACCCCCATGGGGTCCTGGGCCATGACACTCAGACTCTTGTGTATTGTTGCCACGTATTCCAAACCAGCTCTGTCTCTATCTCTGGGAAGGTGCTCCTTACACACCAACTCAAAGAATATCCTTTGTGAAGTTTCTAATCCTTCCTTGCCAATCTAACGCACGCATGCGTATGTGTGTGAGTGTGCATGCACATGCCTTTGTGCCTTGCTGCTCCTGCCCCAGAACACCAGCCACCTCCCTTGGACACACTTCACCTACCGTAAGCACGGTACTCCGGATGTCTCAAAGCACACTTCCACATGGTCAGACACCACGGCACCCTTTGGTGCCCACTCCCCGGAACAGTCAGCAGTCTGTCGCTGCTCTCCAATCACTCGGAGCACGTTACTGAAGCCCTGATGCAAGCTCTTCCTTGTTATCTTTGGTGCATTAAATCAACTCCACTGTATCAACACAGCCAAACACCCTCTGGGCTACTTCACCTCAAAGCACTTAACTCATACATCCAATCAAGAGCCTTATGATGGCTGGTGCCTACCACACCTTAGCACACCTAGGGATCTCTCGCCTGTCTGTTCTAGAGATGGCTTTGAAGAGGGATGGAAGCAGGCTTTCTGGCTTCAATAAGTGATAGAAGACATCCTGTACCAATGGGCATGTCATGTGCCAATGCTGCCTCAGAGTCTCATGGGAGGTACACGTATATGAAAACTGCCTTCAGAGGCCTCCCTGAACAACTGGGAAGTGAATGAAGGACATGCCTGCAGTCCTACAAGTGACACAACACTGGCCTGGAGTGACTCAAAAGTGAAATGCTCAGAGTGCAGATGTCTGCAGGCAGTGCTTGGCATAGCTGCTGGCTGAAGGAGCTGTGCAAGCTTCACGCTGAGAAGTGAGGATGCGGACTCGCGTGTGAGAATCCTGTGTGTGGTGTCCTTAGCAGACAGCACTTTGGTCTCGCAGTCCACAGGACCGCGCTCCACAAACAAGGATGAGCAAAGAGCACTGTCATTTCTATTTCAAAGATAGCCTTTCTGTGCTTACTAGCCTAAGTGCCACATCCAAGGTCACACAGCAAACCAGTGGCAGAGCTGGAAATAAGGCCTAAATCTCTATTACCAGCCCTCAGTATGATTCACCAGAGCCCCACTGCCTCCCCAAGCTTCTTGTTTGAGAGTCATTCCAATCCACCACATGCTACATACAGATTTGTTCTCTCTCCTAAATAACTAGAGGGTCTCATGCCACTCACAGCTTTAAACACTCGAAGGCATTACCTTTAAGAACATGAGGTAGAGCTGCCCTGGGGTGAGGACCTCCTGATTCATAAGGCTGTCTGGATTCTCCTCCATGCACTCTTCTTTAGCAAAAGCAAACAGCTTCCGGGTCATCAGACAAAGCAAGTAGAACTTATCAGTTTTGTTTTTTAAGTGGATACATATGCACTGACTGCAGGAATAGAAGAAAAAAGGGCCAATTAACTCCTTTTCAAAAAGGACCTATGTTCCAAGCTCCTCCCTTAACAGCTTTTAACCAAACTATTATTCACTAACTCAGAAGTTAAGCTGCAGAACAGTTTCCTCACAAACATCTGGGTAGTTTTTAGTAATTTCAACAAAGATCATGGATGAAAGGATTCAAAAACATCCCTCTCACTGTCCTTACAGACGCAATCTCCCAGAACAAGGCTGCAGCACATCAGCACATGAGCTGGCACTGCCGCTGTCGGCATTGTACCAGAGACTCCTGACACATTAACTCTACACCTTTCATAAAGCTTCACTGACTTAAAAGCACAACATTATTCATGTTGCCATGGAGTCTTTTCAGCCAGGCTCACACAAAAGCTAACTTCATACATAAATTTCATGTAAATATGGTGCAATCATATACATGCATCATTAGCTCTGTTCCACAGATAAATGGTAAACCCCAAATGCACTTAGAACAAATGTTTTCAGTGTTGCTATAGCCATGGGGTCCCAGCATAGGGGAGACCAGGCAATACCTCTAATTGGATCCATTTCTGCTGGTAGAAGGAACAAACGACCTTTCCGCCAACAGAAGATGGTTTAATAAAAGATATTACATCACCTACTTTGTCTCCCTCAGGATAAACGGTAAATACAAAATGGACTCACTAAAACTCTGTTACTGTTATGCAACATCATAATCAAACTTCCTGTCATGGCCCAACAGTGTTCAGTGGTAAAATTTTGGACTGAACATTGCTTAATGAGGACAAGACAAAGTACAGACTTTCTAAATTCCCAACAGAGCAGATCAGCTACAAACTTCCTTTCCCAAAAGCAAGTGCCATGATTAGTTAGCACTTACCGCCCTTTGTTATTTTTGCACTGGCATAATCAGTGTTTCCACTGTGCACTGCCCTATATTCAAGTATTGATGACTCTGCTCCATCTCCCATGTCAGTGAAAACTCATTCTGACAGACAAAGCATGTGGAATTGTCCATTATTAACAGCATCAGGACATTTTGAAACCAAACAAAAGAATTAGTTAACCTTGTAAGTCGGGTTCTTTGAAGAATATCATGAAGGATTCTTACCCTTGAATCTCGTTCTTCAGGATGACTCTGAGCCACAGTCTCCACTTGCCGTTTTCAGGACGGTTGAATGATATTTTAAATAACTCCCTTTGACTTCCTAACATCCACTTACCTCAGCAGCTCCACTGCACTGAGTTGAAGGGAAATGCCCCCACTTTTGACTCAGAGCTGCTCCACTTGAGGGACTGGACTTCAGTGATCGACTTCCTGATTGACTGAGCAGGTCTTCAGACTCCTCAATCATACCGGGAAGTCTGAACTGATGGCAGTGAATTAGCTGACATCAGTACAAACATGCCCCAACTGTTAAGAACTCAACATTTTTAATGCTTTGAGCCACCTGTAGTTGGCTTGAGATCTTTGCCTTGCTGATCAAGCTTTAATCACAGGTATCTCAAGGACTCTGGTACCTTCCAATCAGATCCTTTCAAGAGCTAGTATTCTCCTCAACTCAAAATTACTAATATCCCATATCACAAACCAGGAATTTGCTGATCCCACTTCCTCATTTTTCCCCCTCATTGTAAGTGCCAGGCAGGCTGTGGTAGATTGGATTCAGAGTTCATGCAGAGATGACAATTCAATTTCCTAATAGCTGTCTCTCAATGCTGAGGAGAATGTAGGTCTTTTATAAAACACACTGCAAAGCCATATGCCAAAATGCATGAAGGACCAAGCCCGCAGCTCGCCCCTGAAATCATGTTCCCATATTGGATGGATGCCTCCATTTGCTTGTGCAGATCTGGATTTGCAGACTCTGATAAAGGTTAAGTACAAGGAGGCTGGCTGAAAACTGACCTCAAAGTGTTATTTGTGGAATGGAGGATGTGTGTGTCTGTCTACAGTTCTGTCCTTATGAGAAGGCTGATTGTGACACAGTAAGGTCAGACAGTGAAATACGACCACACATTAGTTATATACTGTTCTACAAATACATACTCCAAAAGGAATTCTGCGGCTTGTTCATTCGGGTACCACTCAGGAAGATTGAGTTTTACTCGGAAGCATTGTCCGAGGTAGTTAAGGACCTGCTTCTGCGTGGTGCAGCCCTCCTCCATGACCATTCTCAGCATCTGGGAGATGCAGTTCTTAAAGAAGGAATTCTCTTCTCTTCCTTTGATCAACTCCTGAAAAATCTGGTAATCCGAGAAACCAACTAATGCCTGGAGGAGAGAAAGGTCCCACATCAGAGAACAAAGAAAAAACAGCAGCTATAAAAATTACCATACCTAATTAAATTATATAATGGGACAAAGCCACTCCAGTCACTTATGCTGATTTACAATCTTCTGTCGTTCTAATACCCTTCCCCTAAAATGAAAACAGTTTTTGAGGCTGAATTGGCTGGGAATCTGACAATCACCATAAACACCTTTAATGAAACCCCTGGAAAAGCAAAAGCTGAGTTGATACAGACAATGATGGAAAAAAATTAATTTAGTTTTTCTTCACTCAATTAACATTCGTTATGTTTTTATAGGCTGGCCTGTCTTACAATATAAACATAATTTGCAATCTGCCTCAATTCACTAGATATTTAAGTACACTGACAAATTGTTTTTATGCTGGAATGGATGAGTATACATTGAAACCAGATCTAGGTTTAAATTATATCAGTTTAGCGCCAGGTAGGTTGACATAATCCCTGAATAGATGCACTAAGACCAATGGAAGAATGCCTCTGTCAACCTAGCTGCCGACTTGCAGAGCGGTGCATTAACTTCACCAGGGATCTGCAATCTGTGGCTCCGGAGCCACATGCAGCTTTTTGACCACCCCCTTGCAGCTCTGGGCTCTCGGCCCATACCCCCTGCCACTGGGGGACCCTACGGGGCTGCCTGCTCCTGGTTCCAGGCTCCACCCCCACCAGGGAGCCCTTTGGCAGGCACCCTGGACCCAGTTTCCCTCACCCCTCCACTAGGCGGCTATGCCCATTGCGGCTCTCAAAACATTTGACTATTGACAGAATTTTTAAAAATGGCTCCTCTTTTCTTTTGGGTTGCTGACTCCTGAACTACACTGATGGAAAAACCCCTCTGCCACATCAAGAAGCACCTAACCACACTGGTGCTGTGGCAGCAGTTACAATTGTTGCAGCTCTAACATAGACACAGCCTGCATTTAGCTGCAATGTCCAAATTTGCAGGCCCAAGATTTAAATCCAACTTTCTAAACTCCACAGTGACTCTATCTAAAGAAAAATCAGAAATAACTCTCACTTTTAACAAAAAAACACACCAAACAAACCAAAAAACAAAACAAAACAAAACCACCCTTTAAAGAAATGTAATTTGTCATATTAAGCTGCCATGGCAACAAAGCACATGCATGTTGTCTAAGAATGACACCAGCCTAATAGGTTGATAAATCTACACTTCCAACACATCAACTAGGTAACGGAAGTAACTTGGCTTTACTACCAGAAAAAGTGTACTCTCTTGTCAGAAAAAGATTTAAATAAATAGTTAACTGAAGTCAAGGCTTTACACTATTACCTATGTAAAACAATCTACTTTGCCCAGAGACAGCCATTCTGTAACCTTTCACGGCCTTGCTCAGAAAAATTCATGCACTGGTCTTACTAAATTGTATTCAGTAGTCACAAGCTTATTTGAAAGTTCAGCGTCACATGCTCTCTTCATGCATTCATTGTCTCTGAAGGCACGGGGCGTGTCAAGTTAGCACAGGTCAGCACACTGGAATTAGCCTAGCTCAACTGACAGCAACCACGTTTCAAAACACTAGAGGTGCAGACAGCTACTTGATAAACAGACAAGTGACTGTATTAGCTGCTGCTGAGTAACTGCAACTTGTGCTCGGGAATCCTAGAACATTACTAGCTTGAGCGTCCACCTCCCTGTCTCTCAAATCATGCCTCTCCTCCCCACCCGCAAGCTCCAATTTAGAGGACTATCTATCTAACTCAAGATGGACTAGGTGGGTATCCCCACACAACTCATTCTTTAGTGCTCTTCTATTTGCCACATCTTTAATATCTGCTTTTAGTATCGGAGTTTGTGTTTGGCAGAACTAACTCCCCTTCCACTTCAATGGCTTCTGACTTCAGAATTAATGGGAAAATGTCTAAAGCCAACATGTTTAAAGTCTTAAAGCAAAAAGCCAAGAAACTCTTACACAAAGCTTCATCTCCCATTCTTGAGCCAGGTACACATTCTCACATTTCAGCCCTGAATGTTATACTACCTATATGGGCAGATCTTGTTTGGATTGCAATCCTTGCTATTTAAGATGATGAGTACCAGCTAATGAAATACATCATGTGGAATTAATGACTAACTAAGTCATTATTTCAAGCAAGGAACACCTTGTTACAGTTTACAGCACACACCTATTTTTCAGTCAATCACCGTAAAAACCAAGACCAGAGCTTACGGTTTACCTTCAGAGCAAATCCCAGTGGGAGGAAGAACAACTCTTTCTGAAAAATGAAATTCAGCATCACTGTGCCATTTTCCAGGTAATGAAGGTTCATATTTATAGCGGTGTGCTCATCCCTAACACAGTGCATCGATATACCTGTCAAAATGAACATAAGCAAAGATTGACTTAAACAATATAGAAACTATCGACTGCATTCCACTGCCGTTACAACACAATCATGGGTAGGACAATTAACATGCAATGTTATTTGTGAGCATTGTCATTAACTGCTCCAGACAGAGGTCAGGTTTCCTTGGCTGGAGGCACTGTACAGCTCAAAGGTTTCATAATGAGAGTCTGTTACACTTGTAGGTCACTGTTTAGAAACGCAAACCAGACTGCTAGTGTGAATCATCATCACAGGCTGATTTTTCAGTATCCGTTTGAAATGCCTGAGAGGTCTCACATCAGTTCCTACAGGATGGGTACTGACATCACAGATGACACTTTTGCTGGCAGTCTCAAAGAGGTCAAGGACTAAGCAAAAGGGGGGGGGGGGTTGATTCTTCTCCACTGCCTTTCATTACTTTAGGTCTGCTTTGCAAGGTACTTCAGCACAAATAAACCCACTGGCGTCACAGGGCTAGTCATGATCTTAACATTAAGCACGTGCTGAATTAGGCCTTAATCTTTTACACCAGTACAAGATGGGTGCAAACATCATTCTTGTGATCTGGTATCATTTTATAGTCATTGTACACAGTATACATGACTCTACGTGTAAGCCTCACAGTGACTAAGCTACTCTTTCATCACTAGATGTAGCCGTTGGCAAAAGAGTTCAGAAGCACTGGTGGGGCAAGTTAGAGAAAAGCTGCAGATCCTGTGCTACCATCCTTCTAAATCACACAGTTATTGAGGCAAGGACTGCATTTGTGTGTCTTACACAGCAGCTTCAAGCTAAATGTACCTATTCTGTGAATAAATATGAACAACTTGCCGACAGGCAGAGTTTTCATTTTTATTAAAAGTAGGGCACATCTGCAGTGAATTTTAATATAAACAGCAGCCAGGATTTGAAGGAGAGTCATTACCAATTATGACACAGCCTTATGATGGAGGTAGTGCAGATTCAACTAACCTGTGGCTTAATCTCTTTACTACCTTAACTTAGCACAGGGAAAGGAAATTCAGCGCTGACTACAGCAGACAGACAGACTTCTGCTTCTACTGAACTGACAGACTTGGGTTCGTTTCCATCACACTCTGCCCACAATGTGTGTTTCCTCACCCAGAATCAGACAGAAAACAATCCAGTATCACCTGATATAGACGGCTCAGACGACAACATTTGAAAGCCATCAGCCTAAGTTATGCCTGGATCTCTCTAACACTGTTAAGGGTTTTATTTTACAAAGCACTAAAATTCATCTGAATGTTAAAAGAATTGCTTTTTCCTGCTCTAGGCTTCTTCCTTTCCAAGGGAGAGATTTTCCCCTCAACTGAGTAGGGTGCCAGGTGTATCCTTTCCAAGGGAGAGATTTTCCCCTCAACTGAGTAGGGTGCCAGGTGTATAGTACAGCACAAGCGCATTGATAAGATAGAAAGCAATAACCAAATACAGTAAGTCACCTACTCTTTTCCTTTGTTTATTCTCAAGAACTATCTTACTGAGGCAATGCCTCTAAGAAATCAACACACTTACCATACTGTGTGTAACCAGGGCCTCTGCTTTTCCATTTGGGTCTTATCATTGCAATGGGAAAGTTTCGCCTAGGCATAATCAGCATTCTGATAATTTTTTCTATACCATTAATTATAAAATATCCTCCCATTTCCTGGTAAGAAAAAAAGTATTTTCAAAATTAATAACCAAAAGTTCAAAGATCTGAGTATTAGACAAGAAACAAAAATGGAAGTGGAACAAAATTAGCTCTTACTGGACAGTAAAATATACAATTTTTTACACATATGGAATACACAGCAAGACATGCACGGCTTGGGATGTGTGCATTACTTGTACCATGTGAGAAGCGTCCACCCAACCCGGCAAATTGATGCCACTGCATTGACGGCAGCAGTGCCAATTCTGCACAATAGTGAAGACCTGTCCCATGAGTCTCATCATCATCAAGGGTCCCTGGTACCACTGCTGAGTAGTAGCTGGAAGCCAGTGGCCAGCATGTGCTCAAGCTCTTAGCTTCTAATAATGAGGACACAAGCAGCCCTGCTAGCCTAGAGAGGCCAGAACAGTTTTTGGGAGGCAGCTGCAAACCTAGATGATATCTAATACCAGTAATGGTTGTTGCTTGCATGAACCGGAGCTTTTACCTTCTCAAAATGAGAACTGTAGGTATTCTGAAGGGCAAGTGATCTGAAGCCACCACGAGGGCTGAGAGTTATGACCCAGGAGAAACCACATAGAATCTTTACGAATGGTGGAAACTCAGAAGAATATGCCCGATCACGCTTCTAAACAGATCTGCCAAAACCCTACAGGCTTATGTTAAGACCACTTCCCTTGCCACATGGTAAAGATTTTCCTGCCTCACAAAAAACACTGTTACCTCTTCTTCCTCATGGTGTTCAATCAGAGCTCTGGGAGGAAGACTATGCAGATTGCAAAGTTTAGATTTCACCATGATTGGAACATATCCCAAGGACTGTTTAATAATGCCTTTAGGAATGCCATTCACAGACCAGCTGATGTCAGCCTATAGCAAAACAATACAAACACATTATTAGGAAAGTTAAAATAACACAGATAATGACAAAATATAGCTAGCTCTCTTTGGATGCATGGTCACATCTGCTAGATTTAAGTTTATGTCTGAACTTCATTACAATCCCATTTTTTTTCATTCCTAATATTTGTGAATAAAAATGTCACATCTTCTGTCTCTGCATGGCGGTGAGGGATTATGGTTTTGGGGTTGCTTTTCTTTAGAGAAGTCATCCAAGGATGAACAAAAAACTCTTAGAAACTGAAAGTAAAATCCCTTTTTCTTGTACATACAAAAGTAGTTTGATATTTCTATGAGAACTAGGTTTTACTGTTACTTATAACCCCCCTCGAACACCAGATTAAGTATTGGTGCTTACAATGTTTATAGCTTGGCAGGATAAAGAACAGACTTTATAGCAACTGCATACTGTTGTTTCTAATCTGTTATGCAACGTTAACTATATAAACCATTACAACAGTGTCAGAAAAAAATTAAGAATTAATTAATTTGTACTAATGCTAAAGGTCCCTCTCCCAGCTAAATCAGATTGTCCGCTCAAGTCTCATACTGTTGCCCAGGTTGTCATACAATTCCTGTTCCTGTAAAAAAGAGGAGCTAAAATAATCCAACAAATGGGAGACAAAAATCTCAGATTTCAGTAAGGGAAAAAGACAAATACTTTTCTTCCTTTAAATAGACACATATCTGGAAATCTACTACAGCTACTCAGGCTACAAAACCAGAGGGAGGAATATCCGGAAGGAAATGAAGCAAATTCCCCACCTCCAATTATGCAAAACCTGGCCTTCAAAAGAGACACCAGGAGAAGGGGGCCACTGTCTGTCGATTATCTGGTAACTGAGGCCCAGGTCAAAGTTCCTAGATATATAAAGGATGGACTGAACTACTCATGGGGTGTGCATAGGTTCTTTCATTATTTTTAATGTTCTAACCTTAAATGTGCCTGCTTACAAAGAGCTGTGGGGTAACACAACTGGTGATTATCCTGTTCATAGCCTCTGGAGAGAAAGAAAAATGCTGACACTGGCCTCTGCAGGTGGTTTGCTTTACTAAGGTACCACAGCATAGACAAGGACCTATGCAACCTGAGAAAACACAGATTAGAAGGGAGAGACACCAGGTCCCTGCCAAAGAGAGGTGATTGGTCAGCAGCCAAGAGCAGGTGCCCTTGAGGAACAATGAAGGGGGAAATACACATATAGTTGCCCTAGACTGTGATATGTACAAATGTTCATTTAATAGCCATTTATATCTTTGGCATTTCCAGGTGTAGAAACAAATGCTAGACATCATTGCAAAAACTGAGACTCCTGACTTTCTGGTGGCAAAAGGCAACTGCAACTTTTTCCATCCTGTAGACTATTTTGTAAGAGAAAGATACTTTCATAGATGTACCTCCTCTGCAATCCTGTCACCCACAGCCCAGTTCCTAAAACATTTCATTCCATGTACTACCGGTGATTCACAGAACAGCCTGCAATCATGTGGGAGAAGGGATTTATTTCTGAACAAATGGCTTATAAGCAAACATCAGCCTGTGGAAAAATGTAGTTTTCTTTCCACGCTAGTACTATCCAAGCTGTTACTACTTACGGTCAGTTTCCCACGATAGGTGCTTCTTCGTCCCCTACATTCTGCTGGGTATACTTTCAGCTCTTTACAGATACTCCCTTTTGGCACCATTGGAGGATTAATGACAGCCCCCACAATTGCCAGAGTGATGCGCTCATTTTTGAAAGCAAACTCCAGAGCAGGAATAGCCTGAAACCCAAAAAAGAATCTATACGTATATATACGTAAACAGTAATGGGAACTTTACATACCCAGATATTGAAAGAAGAATAAGAGGTCAAAGCACATTTCCACTAATTTCTTGGAATGTATTAGGTGTAACACATTGTTTCAGAAAGAAGAGAGAGTAAGCTGGGGCAGCTGTGTTTTATTTGATTCTGACCAACAGGGAGGTACAGGCTGTGAATCTAAAGACAAAAAGCAATTTGGGTGAAAGTGATTTGAAATTATATCATGATTCTATGGCAAGGAAGGTGTGAGACCAGCAGAATAAGAACATTACTTTGCAAAATGCACACTTCAGCAAACTCTGGGAACTAGTAGACAAGGTCTTCCAGGAAGAAACACTAAGGGATAAAGGAATTCAGGAGAGAAGGCAGTTTCTCACAGAGACAATGACAGTTGTTTGTAACTCTGAACAAAACATTATGGCTGTTCTTTTAAAAGTTTACAACTCAACATTAACTTAACATATTTGAAACACTACAATGCAGAAGTAAAATGCTATTTTCCTTTTATTCTTCTCTCCCCTTCCCCTCCAATAGTTTACTTTCAATACAGTACTGTATTTGCCTCCCAGGCTTGCTGATTGTGTACTCTCTGCTCCAAATGAGGTGTGATTAACTGGTCAGTTCGTTAACTCTGAGGTTCTACTGTATTAAATGCACAACTGCCAACTATTCAGGCGAGAAAGAAAGAGGACAACTAGTAAGAGACCAATATGACTGCATCGGGGCACTTTGAATTACCAGAAAATCAAAAAAGGAATCCTAGAAAAAGTGGAAGCTGGAGACGAATTGCTAAGGAGCATAAAAGAATAGTACAAGCACGCAGGGCTAAAAGTCAGAAAAAACAGTTACACCTAGCAGGGTTACTGGCTGAGGGAATGGGAAGAAAGCAAGGGAAGTGATATATCTTGATTTCAGTAAGGCTTCTGACATAGTCCACCATGACATTCTCATAGGCAAACTAGGGCAACATGGCCTAGATGAAATTACTGTGGACTAAAACCTAATGAGCTCGAAAGCCTCTACTCAAAAAGCTGTTATTAATTCACTGTCAAACTGGGAGGGCATACGTAGCAGGACCCGAGAGGGGTCAGTCCTGGGTTTCACCCACGCATTTACTATTGGAGCAGTGAGTGCACTGGATGAGGCATACATACTACATATTGTGAGAGGTAGATGAAGGAACAGTGAATCTTGAAAGGTACATTGACTATCATAATACTAGAGCAGTGTTTCCCAACCAGGGTGCCGTGGCACACAGGTATGCTGTCAGGCCCGAGCAAGCGTGCCATGGAAATTTTTGAAAAAACAACAAAGAGTTCTGGATTGGCTCATGAATATTCATGAGTTCATTTAGAGAGGATACTGTGCTGTGCCTCCACATAACTGAAGGTAGCAAAACGTGCGATGGCTGAGGAAAGGTCGAGAACTGCTGTACTAGAGAGATGAGTAAAGTTTTGCATCTGTTGTTCTGGCAGGGTCTGACGCCCCTCTGAGTCGTGTGCTGGTCTGTGGAGAGTCTTCCTCTAAAGGTGAGCTGAGAGAGACTAGGGGGCAGGGTGAAAGCTAGAAGAGGAGGGTTCAGGAGGGATTTCTTTCAGGACGTGGCCCCACCGACCACCTCAGCATGGGTTGCAACTATTGGAGGAGACCCGATACAGGCTCCAGCGTGGGGTGGCAGGTGACAGCCAGCACTGGGTGGTCAAGGCTAGGGCTGCCAGATCCCAAAGCCTGGAAGGGAGGACAGGGAAGTAGGAAAAGGAGAACACATGAAGAAAATGCAGTATTAATGTAATATTCTTCTGTTTTTAGGGGGTCCTGGAACCCTTCCCCCTAAAAATAGGGTGTTTTGGGGCATTCCAGCATCCTTTAACCCCTGCCGGTAAAAAGCCAGACAAAACCATGCATTTTAAAACACCTGCCGGATGGAGGATGAGAAGGCAACAAGGCGGCCATGCGCTCCTCTTGCCCGACATCTGGTAACCCCAGCCAAGGCAGCTTCTCTCAGGCGAAAGGAGACTCGGGATGGCCTGAAACCAGCCGGCCCAGGACAAGCCACCCCTCACACCCTCCAGCCCAGCTCGACGCTTCTCCCTCTGTCCCCAGGACCCAGCTGCGAGACCTCTCATGCCCGCCGCTGGGACCTTGCCAGGGCCGCCGAAAACCCCGCAGCCCGCCCGGGCCCGCCACGCACCTGCACGGCGCGGTGCAGCCCCTCGCCCACGGCCTGGTTGAACGACTCGACGTGGGCGCGGGTCAGCTCCTGCAGGGCCGGGCTCTGCCGCGGCCGCGGCCGCCCGTAGCCCGGCGCCGTCAGGGGCGCGAGGCTGGGCCCCTCGGGGAGGCTCCGCCACCGGGCCGCCGCCGCCGCCATGCCGCGTGCTCCGCCGCCTTCCCGCCGTGCCCCGCGCCGCCGCCGCCGCCGCCGCCGCTTCCGGGAAGACTCGGCCTCGCCTCACGCGGCGGTTGCCAAGGCGACGGCAACGGCTCGGCCGGCGCGTGCTGGGAGCCGCCCCGCCCCCCTCAGGCGGCACCAACGGTCGCCGGAGGGAGGGAGGCGCCCCTCCCCCACCCGCCTCAAACCGTCCCCGGCCCAGCGGCGGCTTCACCCTCGTCTCCCGCCACAGCTCGTCCGAAAATAAATCAGTTAGTCTGTGAGGGCCACGTGACTCCTCGGCTTTAGTCCCAATCTCACCCCCCCCCCCGCCCCCACCCGCCTGCTGTGAGCGGCGGCGCCCGCACGGGGACGGCCCTGCTCTGAGGGGAAGGGTCCTAACCCTGCACATCGGCGGGTAGCCGCCGACCCTTGCGTGCGGATGCAGGTCGGATACAGATCCACGTCTTTTTATCTGCACAGAGCTAGCGCCCTGCAAATATGTGGATATCCACCTTATAGCCGCATCCGCGGATACAACACAGATATCCGCAGACCATTTCTTGCGGATGCAGATCGGATACAGATCCACTTATTTGTATCCACGCAGGGCTCTACCTTTGGAGACGAGAGTCCCCGCCTATGTTCCCTCTAAGCTGTGCACCTCTGCACAGGCACACAGGCCGTGAAACCTGTGCGCACAACAAAATAGAGCACGCACACAAAAAAATTCAACAGTGCTAATATTTTTATGCTACTTTTAAGAAGATGATTTCAAGTAGCAGGTTTCAAATAAGGTTTTGTAATTTATAAAATCATTTCCTTCGCCATATCAAAACAAAATCTAGACATTGTTGACATCATACACACTTACTTCATTGCACTCACAAATTTGACCACACTCACTGGAATGCGCACAAATTTGGATACTGGTTCCAAAAATTTGCCCAAAAGAAATTTTTTGCACACACAGCCTATGAAAAATTAGAGGGAACACTGGTCCCCACCCCACCTTCCTCTGACTGTTGTGAGGGGCATCGGCATACCGGCCCCACCTCAACTCACAAATATTCATCAGTGAGCCAGATCTGAGTCGTTTTTCAAAAATTCACTGGCCCATTTGCTGTGGCATACTGGTTGGGAAACGCTGGGCTAGCTGACATACGTGGTGCTAGACGGCCCTCAGCGCAGCCCCCCGCCTCCCACCCACGCAGCCCCTCAGAGACTCTCCCTGCCCCCACACACAGCTATGGCCCTCGCAGCACCCACTCACCCCGCCTGGGCGGGAAACAACTCCTCCATCGCCACAGCATGGCCCTCGGGACAAGCTGCCCCCACGTGGACCTCAGAGCACACCCCACGCTGCACGTGCAGATGCTATTCGGTACAGCAAGGGTCAGCAACCTTTGCTGAGCCCTGTGCTGGTCCTTCCTCCCCAACCCTCAGCTGGTGCCACTAGCGCCCTTTGCTGAGGAAACATGGTGGTTGCCTGAAAATTCAGCAGCAGCCATGGCTGAAGTGGGAGCGCGTCCCAGGTATACCATGGAAAGAAGGCATCCAGTGTGTCTCGTCTTAGCAGTGCACTCAGGGACAGGGATCCCCAGGCATGCCACAAAAAGAAGCGGCTCCTTTCAGGGCTTCCCAAACATGCTGGAGAAAGAAGCTGCTTGAAGTGGCTCCTTTGAGGAGCATCACACTACAGAAAGGAGCCATTCTGGGCAGCTTTCTTCTGTGTCACATGGAGGCACAGGCAGAGGGGGACCCCTGTGTCCCAGCTGCACCTGAAGGAAGCTGCCCAGAGTGGCTTTTGGTGGCAGGAGTGGCAATTCATGTGGTAAGTGTAAGAAAAATTATATGTAATCTCTTCTGTAGGACAGTGAGAAAGGTGCTAAAGTGTAGGCCTCGTTGGAGCCGTGGGTTGCTATGGTAGTGGGGTCGTTTCTCTGACAAGTCATGTATCTAAGTTTCTTTAACAAGCGGCCTAGAGTTGATAGTTAAAGTGTGTTATCTCCCCTTTCTCATGCTTTTTCTCCTGACCATCTGGACAAGGAATGTAAGCTAGACTGTCCGTCTTTGTTCTAACTGAAAAGGGAGTATTACCTCCTATCTCCTGCGCACCCTTCTTGGCACCACAGCCTCACAAGAATGTAAGGTCAGCATCTCTAGGCAGAAATTAATGAGTTTGCAGGTACTGCGGCTGCCCAGGATAATGCAAATGATGTCAACAGTAAACAGAGGCGGGGATAATTATATGCATTCTTTAATCATTAATATGTATTTAATAATGTTAATGTAACCATATAAGGGTCTCTAAAACATTGTCAATCATGTAAGCATTATCATACTGTACTGGATAAAAATGTTGTGATGCTGCCCCTCGGGGCTCTCTCTTGCACTCGAGTTGTTGGGGGGGCCTGCTCAGAGGGGCTAGCACTTCTTTGCTGCCCTCTGATGCAGTTCCTTTTGTTATTCAGCTGAATAATAAACTCCGAACCACACCTCGTTCTCTGCTCATTGGAGTCTCGGCTGGGAACGGGTCTGCTTCATTGGGGAGGCTCTGGTGTGCCTCTTTCTGAACTTGAGGGCCAGAGTTAGATTTTTCCCCCACATAAGGCAGAGGGTGCCACATGTCGCTCTGAATGGGCTCAGGGTTTGCCTACCCCCGCTGTATAAAGACATATGGACCAGCAAGAACATGACTGGTGATATGGGTACCCCTCTGGGAGCAGAGATCCCCCGCAAAGTCCAGTTGCTGTCAGAGTGAGGTCACAGTCTGAGGGCACAAGCTCCCCCCATGCTGGGGAGTGGGGTCAAGGGCTCTAGAGCTGCAGTTGGTTGACACAGCAGAGGTGTTGGGGGGCTGCACCCGGCCCTGCTGGGGGGCAGGAGGGAGATGGGCCAGAGGCCATGGTCTGCCACACTCCTGCCCCCACCCCCAGCTGGCTGGTCTGCAGCTTGGGGGCAGGACAGGCAGGCTGCTGAAAGTGAGCAATGGCAGCCCTCAATCAGGCAGGGGCCCAATTTTTTTTGGGGGGGGGTATGGGGGCCCTATAGGCCAGGGCCCAAGCCTGCAGCCCCTACCTTCAGGCCTGTTCCTTAGCATTTCCCATTGTCCATCTTAGGCAGCTTCCTGCCCAGTGGCCTGGCTTTTGTGGATCACCTTGTTAGGTGTTTCTGTCTCCCTATTCATCAAACAGGGAGCCTGGGCACCTAACTCAAGCTTTATAGACCTCTGTTGCTCCTTTATATTTTAGGCACCTAAAAGTTAGTTGTTGCTATGCTGCCCGTCTCAATGCTTAAGTCCCTTTGTGGATCTAGGCCTCACTTCTGTGATGGCAGACACTTATGCCTGGGCTTATCAACCCTCAGGTGCCAAATGGAGATGAACCTGACATCAGCAATGCACCTCAGCTTTGTGCCTTAAGGGACCAGTCGGATGAAGTTGCACGTTTACCCTACCGGGCATCAATGGCTCCTCTACGACTGTTTATCTAATTGTTTTTCTTGCCAAATACCCACATCTTCAGGTATATCAAGTGACAGCTTTTATTTAGGGCCCCTCTGTAGGCCTGGAGAAGTTTAGAGGCACTAGAAATCTATTTCTGTAGAATTTGAACACATTCCCCTGATCGACCGTTTCCCCCTTGGATTTTGAATATTTCCAAAACTCTTTGCAGATTTTAAAATTTGATTAAAGGAAGAAAATTAAGGCCAAGTTTTCAAGACTTGCCCTGATTTTGGTTGTTTCAACTTTCAGCTGAAGCAACATTCATTTATTTTTTCAGATGCACTAGTCAGCTGTAACTCCCACCGGGTCCACAAGGACTTGTGGCTGCTCAGTGCTTCTAAAATTCAGATCCAAGTGGTCTCATATTGGGCAGCTGAAGTCAAGGAACATATGGGACACTCGTAACTTGTTTCTAAGGCAAAATGCTAAAAATTGTCCACACTCCCTAGAAGCTGACCCCCTATTAATTATGAATGGGTCTGAGGCTTTTGAAAATGTTAACCAAGGCTTCATCCCCTTGGCTGGGCTATTTCCCAGGAGCAGCATGCTGCGTTAGAGAACATACCTATTTTAAAATATTTCCCTCTATTTAGCATTTGCAGGATCTAGGTGTCAATTGAGAAACATAATATTCACCTAGAGGACTTGAAAATTTCTTCATGATTTAGAGGGAAGCAGTTTGCTTAGCTTGACTTTCAGTCCACCTGGTTTTGCCTTTTTGTGTAGTTATTCACAAAGAAAAATAGACAATGGGCAGTAAGGTTTTCTCTTTAATTGTTATTCAGGACAGAGTTGGATACAAATGCCAGAGGACCATGCACTGCTCACAAATTCTGTCAAGACACATAAATACACACTCACATGAGAGTAATTTGAAAACACAAACTAAAGATCAATATGTTGCTGCTTCAGGAGCTCTGTATGTATGCTACAGTGATCATTTCAGGTCCTTCCAACATTGTTTCCCACAGACTATTTTAGCTGACATTGATAATGAAACAGTATTAACTCTACTTGTTGCACAGTGTTTTCCCCCTAGCCAAGAGTGGTGCTTAGAGGACAAGAAATGCGTTGACTGTATACATGCATGCAGTCCTCAAGGGCCTTGGTTATAACACAATACAGAAGTCTGACCTCTTTAACAAAACTGGTTTCGAGTCTTAGATGACATCACTTTCATAATTGCTTGGCTGTAGTTGTCAGTCTCTGAAACTGACTGGGAGCACATTTCAGTTGCAGCACAATAATCGTCATGAATTTTAAAACAGGATTCCCCACTATCCTCTATGAGACAAGTCACAGATAAACTGAAAACTTTCAGGACACCAATGCCACCAGACGCTTATTCAGGGAGCCCATGTCTGAAATCCTTCTCAATGACCGACACAAACAAGGATACAATGTATCAGTCTAGCACACCATACCTTCAAGTGTGGTATCTATTACCTAAAAGGAAGCACCCATTCCTTTCAAGAGCTCATTAATCAGTAAGGACTTTTCAATTAAACTTTTACAGAACTTATGTTAGGGAATATTTGCAATTTTTTTAGAACTTCATGATCTTAACTTAAAATTGCACACAAGTACACAATGTTCTAACTCAGGCTTGTCCAACGTGCTGCCCACAGGCCAGAATCTGTCCCACCAAGGGCTCTTACTCGTCCCGCAGAGCCACTGAATGCACTTGTGTGGGCTGTGCAGGGCTAGGCATCTAACAACGATTTGCTCACCTGCCCCGAGTGAGAAAAGAATTGAAATGTTGCCCCTCATCCATAAAGGTTGGACACCCCTATTCTAACTCATCAATCAAAACCATCTCCCTTACAGAGACATTTTGATAATCTGGACAAAATACATTTTCCTTAGTGCAAGCGCCCAGCGTTTTAGGAACCAACCAACTTCCTGCCGTTGTCTCTTGTTAGTGACTCCCACTTACTAGAGCTCACCTTGGACGATAGAAAAATATTTTATATTTCTAATACAAGTACAGTATACAGGACAAGGAATTGGTTACACACAGCTCTTCTGCTGCAACCAATATCCCTCTTCCCCCCAGTACCACCATCAGTTAGTGAAGCTTCCAGAATTCTGAGAAAAGGCCTTTGGAAGAACGTGGCAAACAAGTCAGTAGTCTAACAACATGACAAGCATCTTAAAAAATGGTGAGAAAAGTTAAACAGCACTGTATGAATAATGAGATCATCACTAATCAGAATTCAACTAGGGTGGAAATTATACAGTGAAATGTTCTAATTTAAGACTTTTGCTTCCTGATGCAAGAGATCATCAGACAGAGCTCTATTCCAACCAACCCCAAGGGTGACCACATGTACACCTGAAACGCTACAAGTCAATACCTTAAATTGGTAGCTTAAACCAAAAGGAAGCTGGGTTGCGCAGGTCTTACTGGGAATGCAGGGTCTTCCATTCTGAAGTCCAGTTAGTGGTGGCTCTACAGCAGCAGTTTGTCCCAAAGGCAGCAAGCAGGCACTCTAGGGTGGGAGGGCTCTACATACATAGCAGCCTATGTTCCCACTCTTATTTTCTCCTAGACCAAGAAATCTAAGGAGCCTAAATATGAAAGCAGGACAAGATCAGTGGTAAAGTTTAAGGTAAGATGGACTGACAGTGTACACCTAAGTTTGACAGTAGCATCAAAAACATCAACAAGTCATCTTTCCACAGCAAGGAATCTGTGCAGTGCAACAGTAAACCAGGGAGCTGGTCATTACTTGGTACCTGTTACTGACAGGACTATAGACGGATTCAGAAACCGTCCAGTAGCAGGACTGTATCATTGTAAAGGCAGTACTGGGCCATTACTGTATAACAAGGGGGAGTGTTTCCTTTGTGTGTGCGTGCACAGTGCCATCTATGCCATAAACATTGGGGCTGTCAAGGATTCAGATTCTCCCAATCCCATCCCAACTAGCTGCACTGGGATGGCTGTCATGCAGCCTGACAGCAGGGGCTCCATACTGGTTTCCTCCCATGGCAAAACAGGGGGCCAGGTGGTTATTCCCAGTATTCTCGGCAGTAACCCAAAGAAGTTGCACTTCCTGAGAGCAATGGCTCCAGGTTCTTTCTCTCTGCCTTTTCCCAGCCGTGAATGACTACAGTAGCACAAAACCTCATGAGATAAATAAATTCATTAGTCTTTTAAAAGTCCCACTAGACTCTTTCCAGAGGGGTGGCTGTGTTAGTCTAGTTTATCAGATCAAACAAGGAGTCCTGTGGCACTTTTAAAAACTAACACATTCATTTATTGCATGAGCTTTCATGGGAGAAAATCCCACTTTGTCAGGCGCTTGAAGATGAAGTGGGATTTTCTCCCATAAAAGCTCATGCAATAAATAAATGTGTTAGTCTTTAAAAGTGCCACAGGACTCCTCATTTGTTTTAATAAAATGATGGTAACACAAGAATCAGGAGTGAAAGATAAGAGGGGAGAGAGATGTGGTCACTGTGTAAAGGATTTTTTTAGTTAATACCTATTTTACGTCAGCGTCTGATTAACCTTCTGAATAAAGGACGCAATTGTGAGCCCTTAAAATCTGAGGGCAGGCAAGGCACAGTGTGGTTTCAATTTTCTGGTCAACATACATTCTAGAGGGTAACATGGGCTTACTTTGACCAACTAACATATGGTAAAGCTACAATTTGCTTTGTCTGCACTAGGATTTTAATGTAAGTAAGTAACATGAGCTTTCCCCTCCACATACATACATTTTTCCTACTGTGGACAAAGCCTAGATATTCCACATGCCCTTTCCTTTTTGGTTAATGAATGAGAGGTCACAATGGCTATGTCTACACTACAAAAGCTCTTAAGTTGGCTTAATAAAGTCCACTTAAAGTCAACTTTAAGCAGACCTTATTAACTCAACTTTATAGTCAGCTTAAGCCGGGGGATCCATTTAAAGTTGAAATGGATTCCCTGGCTTAAGTCGACTTTAAAGGCCACATTGTGTTAAGTCAACCTTTATAAAGTCAACTTAATGAACTCTAAATGTGGCCAGAGCTTGCTTAAGTCGACTTAAGCTCATGGTGCAGACGTACCCATTACCCCCTTCAACATCTGACAAGACCAGAGAACCCAGGCTGCTATTCCTGATATTTTAAAGGCAAAAACACGCACAAAGCCAGACCTCATATTTCATATACAGCAGGAGAAAAACAGAAGTGCAAGCCCAGTTTTTAAAATTGTCATTTTTAATTAAAGTCATCTTTGCTTTCCATTTCACTGACTGGTATTAGCCAGACAGCTTTTAATTTGCATTTTGCCAGCTGGCTTTATCATCACCATGATCAGTGAAATGGAAATGAAAAGTGACCCACAAAGGATTATTTAAAAAATCTGGCCGTGTGCCTTTTCTTGCACATCATGAAGTCAACAAAAGCTGCTGAGATCTCAGCTCTACTGAAATATCAGGCACCTTACTTAGGTCCCTCAGTGTGGACAAAGAACCCAAACTTAGACATCCGTTTTTCAAATTTTTGCCCCCACCACACACAAGTGAACTCACTGCACACACACAATTACAGCAGTACTCCTGGTCAGTTTCTGGACTACAACGTTTCAACCACTTTATAGCAGGAGAGGACATTACATCACATCACACAAGTTTTCACAGATATTTATACACTCAAGAGTTGCGCTCATTTCACACTTATTGCTTAAGAGAAGTTTGCACATCAGCAACACATTTCTTATGTGATGGTGGCAACCAGCTAGCCACTGGATTTTGATAGCCCTATCTATATTGAAAGACCTGTAGCACCTTAAAGACTTAACACATTTCTTTGGGCATAAGCTTTGTGGGCTTCAACCCACCTTGTCAGACACATCTGATGAAGTGGGTTGGAGAACACAAAAGCTCATGTCCAAAGAAATCTGTTCATCTCTAAGGTGGCACAGGACTCTCGTTGTTTTTGCTGTATACAGACTAATGCAGCTGCCCTTCCAGCCCTATCTATAATGCCAGTACCTGTGAGTCCATGACACCACACTAAAGGGGGCACATTCTTCAAATACTGACTGTTAGTTTGATAGAGCCTAATGTCTTTATCAGGCTTGTCGTCACATGAGTTAGGATTATCCAACATTCCCCACTTAGGCTTTCTGTGGGTTCCTTTCAATACAACTCTCCCCCTCGGCTTCCTGGCCTCAATTGTGATGGAGACTTCTTCAGGCTCATTTTAAAAATCAGTTTTGCAGCAGTGAAAACCTAGCTCAAATCACCCTGGCTCTTCCTGTTGCAAAGCAAAATTCCTGGCCTTTCACTGCCCCTGCCAAACAAAGTAACTGGTTCTTGGCAGTGATGCTCATGCAGCCACATACAAGTCCTAAAGTAAGGCCTGTTCTTTGCCAGTTGATATATGGAAATACCAGTCAGCCAAGAACTCTAAACCGCTTCACTGATGTTTTCTGTCTCACCTCCACTCTAGCTTGAAGCACGTATTACTGATATGTCCAAGTCATGTCACAACAGAAAACTCAAGACCAATGGGCCTCTGCAGCCTCAATGATTGCACTAGGACTGTAGGATATACAGCAAATGACTGATGAGTTTTTTTTGTTTTTTTTTTTTAATTACTTACTGTAAATAAATGAAGCCAGCAAGAGCGTGAAGCTCTTTGGCAGAAGGGACGTGGGGGCAATCTGACAGTCACCTGGCCATTGCCATTGTTTTCAAACAGACAAACTCTTAAGATGAGCAATTGAATCCATGGCCAAAGCAAGTTGTTCTGCATCAAAATAATTAAGGTATGGAACAGGAACTCCCTCCATGTGCCCTGGCAATGAGATTTAAAAGTTCTGTACAGTTCCTCACAGAAATGCTTGCTACAGAGCCAAAATTTATGAACACCAGTGACATGGTGTAGTCTGGCAGGCTCATTCCTTCACAGATTTCTATGCTGCTGACAGCCCTAAGTCATGGTAAGTGCCTAAGAACACTTCAACATTTCTCAGGAGGAAAATATAATACTACTTGACTCAATGTTTTTTAAACTTGGCCAATCAGAAGCTTGGAACTGTCAAATGTGTTTCTTGGAGTAGGAATCATTTTTCTTCTGCTTGGGTCACCATCACAAATATAGGTTATCTATAACCCAGGTCAACTGTCAGAGACAACAGGGCTAGAAATCCTGCTGGATTTGATTCAAGTGCAAACAGACTTCAGCGTTCCACAACAGTATCCTGTTGGGAGTGTATGTCACACCAGGAGGCCCTCCTTCTAAACAATTATCTCATAACTTTACATAGCCAACTTTGCTTCTCATTCAGCCATGCACACCTGTTTGTTTAGTAGTTGCCTTATTTCACAAGCTTTTTAAATATGTAGATGGGAAAAAAATTCTAACCACAGAACAAAAATATGCTAGCATGCAACACACAATGCATGTAGGGGAACAGCAGCATCCCAGTATTGAAAATGCCTTATAGAAATCTTACTGGATATCTCTAAACAAGGACCTTGTTAGCATTGGTCATTTGCAGAACCAGACAATTACTCCTCTAATATGAAGATTAAATTTAAATTCCATTTCTCTATTCCTACTGAAAATTTCCCACACACTGCAGTGCAATCTGTAATATACTAAAGAGCTATGGTACACACTTTGCTATTAGGGACCTATTGAGGTTAAACATTTTATTTCAAAAGGGTCTCTTTATGACATGGGCAATGTTCCAAGGATCCCACATACCTATGTTGGTTACACACAAAAAAGAGGTGAGTTTCTGCATTCATGTACCTCTTTTTTTTTTTCTTTTTTTTTTTAAAGTTATCACAATACAGCAAGGCAATACACAGTTCCTGGCTGTTCTACAGCAACACCAGCTAGTCCACAGACGCTTTCTCCAAAGGGGGCACGGCCATGGTTGGTGGTGCTGACTTATAAGTGCGTAAAAATGCAATGTTCGCCTAATGGAGAAAGAGCAAAGTGGTTGGACTGAAAAGGATATAACCAGCTGAGTTGAAAGACTTATTTTCCAGCCTCAGATGTATTACAAGAAGCTGACAAGTTTTAAAAATGTACACATAAACAGCTCTTAAAGAGGCTGTCAGGGTTCTGTGGTGCTCATTTGTTTAACAAAAACTGAAGGCATTAAAAGGACAACAAAAGAGCTAAGATCATCTAATTGCCCCTCTGAGCAAACCTTCCAAGAACATGAGACTGTTACATCAATACACTCAACAACAGAGTCAGCCTAGATTCCCCCAAAACTGTAGATTGGTGGAAGAGGGGTTCCAAATGATATTCTAGGGGTTCCAAATGAAACAAACTTTGATGGACAACTGATTCAAATTTCAATGGACAAGGGATAAAAATAAAGTAATTCCTCCTTCAACTCTTAAGCTACTTCATCACACTAGATACAATGCCCTCTCAATGATGCCTCTGACGTGTCATTATTGGATCCTCAGCTAGCTGATTTTAGTATTTGCTTTTTCTTGTTTTACACATCCCACAAAGCAAGACAGCTTTTCACTGCTACAGAAATGGAGCAGAACAAAAAAGGAGTTACTGAGGACTGATCTAAGGCACTAAAACTGCAGCAGACGACGACATAAGAAACCCACACCAAGAGATGGTATTCTTCGTTAAACTGACTTATTTAAAAAAAAAAAAAAGATTTCTTTTTAGAAAATGATGAGATAATTCAACATTATTGTATCCCTGGTTTTTTAAAACATTATTTTACTGTTCTCCCAGAAAGATCTGCTTTAGTTATTAAAATTACACGAGATGTTTCTAAACCAAAGTTTGGTGAAACACAGGCAGAGTTGACTGAACAAATTTGGCTCATCCTGGACTCTCCTTGGAAGCTCTCTTTTATTTCTATCATCCTCATGAATTTTCAAAAAGCAGTCTCTCTTTCCTCCTTTTTCGCATGATACTAAAATAACAATCCAACAGCCTTCCCTCAGAATTGATAGATGGCAGCTCTCCCATGTGTGTCACTCCAATGGTCTTCTTGCCATCACAGCTTAATAAATACTGATGGCTGGCTCTGCTTTTGCACTGTATCACTGAGAGGAAAGACACTAGAGATGGCTACGTCCACTATCCCTTGGCAAAGCTCTGCATAAAGTTTTCTAAAGAGAAGAGAGAAAAATCATAATGAGATATTTTAAGGAGAAAGTAACACACTGAACATTCTTTACTCTGATTCAAGTTTTCCCAGGAGAGTTATACTATCTTGCCATTACTCCTCCCCCAGCAACCAGGAGACTCTAGCTTTTCCTCCCTACTCCCTGGGGACTGCTCATCCCTTTTAACACATTTCTCCCTCCAGCTAAGCAACGATGGGATTGTAAATCCTTTTGCGTAGCTCTTGCACTGGACTAAAGGATCACATTAGTGGGTAGTTCTACATTTATTTACTGTCAGAACAGATTACAGAACAAAAGCAGTAGAGATGCGTGATGTGGACTGGAAACAAACTGAAGCACAAGACATTTTTGAAAAAAGAAAACTTCTGATCTTCACAATTACATGAGACTCAAATTAACTCAATGCATCACACTGAATTAATCCAATTTAAGCTAGAAAATGTTTTGGACAAACCATTCCCAAGGTAGGTGTTACTCCTGCCCTTAGATAGAGATCACAGTAAAACCTGTGGGACTCGCTTATGTTCATCTGAGATCAGAATTTCACTCTAAATCATAGGAGCCACATAGACTCCACTAATTCTGAAATAGTAAGAAAAGTGGCAAGAACAGCTCCATGTCATGAGCTCCAGGTCTCTTTTTCTGATACAAAACAGGCAGAGAAGAGTAAAACTTAGTGGAGAGCTGTTTGCTGCCAAAAGTGAAACCTGACTCAGGGACCCTTCTGCGGAGGAAAGCTAGCAGAAAAAGCCCGGAAAAGCCCATATCAGGCGCACCCCCATGTCCCAGTCATGTAATTTAGATGCCTCAGCACTGCAAAGAAACTCTGCAGCAGGATGCAACATCAAATGGGCTTTGCTTGTGCAGTACAGAGGATGCACAGAGAAAACCTGAACCAAAATATGAGAATCTACAGAATCCTATTTCACACACTTTGAGTGCGGGTGGAAGGGGAAGCTGTTGAGCTTGCAAAACAGATCTGAGAGAATATGCTTTTCCTTCTTAAAAGGGTTGGTGACTGAGCGAGTCTGGATGCTCACAAACCCCATATTAAATCCTTAGGTTACCAGCGCTCTTGTGGGACTGATGGTGACAAAGATTGGCCCAGAAGACCATCTATGGAGGATCTGGTCAGCACTGAGTCCTTACACCGGAGCAAGTCGGATTAGATTTTCTCAATACCATAGGGGGTCTAGCAGTCTTTGGTACTGTAGCCTTCTTGAAATTAGTACTAAGTCAGGTTCAAGGATGGGCTTGCAACTACTTTCAGCATTGTCTCTGCCAGTCTGGGTATGGGCATGCAAACTGGGTACTGAGTCTGTTTTGGATTGACATTTCTTCTTTACCTATGCTGTGCTATTCTCATTCAGAGCCTACACAGAACGCCACCTGGGATTCAACATCTCCTATTGTCTTTTTGTGAGCTAATGAATGAGATAATCTTGGATTTACCCCTTACGTTCTTCTGGTTCAAGGCAGATGCAGACACATTTTGGCATAGGAGATGAAGTCAGTGTGGCGGTACTGCCTACCTCTCTAGCAGTCTCCAGTGACCAAGATCTTGATGTGGACAGGGCATTAGCAGTACTGGGAGGTCTGAATATAGGGGGTTCTTCCACCCAGAGATCTGAAGCTGGAAGTGAAGACTGCTCCATCATTAAACACTTACACATGATCTTCCTATTCTTCTTGGATCTAGCCCTGAAGGAGCTTACTGGGGATATGAATATCACCCAAGCAGCACAGGCCCCAGGCATGCCCATCACTGATCAGAACAGCCTCATGGCAGAAGAGGCATCTCTTGAATCCCAGCGAGCCTGGCATTCCTGAGCAACATTATGAAGATGACAATCCTAAAGAAGGGGAATTTCTGAACAACTAAACTGTATCTGAGAATAAAAAGATTTTTATTTTAGTAAAAAGAAATAGGAAACCCAAAGGACACAATGGTTTCAACTATATGAACACTGAAAGGTAAAACAAGTCTTTTGGCACTTAAAGACTACCAAATTTATTTATCCCTTTATTTATGTTTGAATCTTAACAACTGTTTTGATTTGCTCTTAGAGTGTGACCTGATCCCATGACTTACACTCCCCTGCATTTATTTTCCTCCCATTCTGTAAGTTCCCCTATCTTCAAAGCATCTGACAAAGTGGGATTTTTTCCCATGAAAGCTCATGTGATAGATAAATTTTTAGTCTTTAAGTGCCACATGACTCCTTGTTTGTTTTGCTGAACTAGACTAACATGCCTACTTCTCTGGAACTGAAAGGTAACTAACTACAAACTACCTATCTAAGGAAATGCTAAGTAATAGAGAAACAGGCACACATTGGCTATGCCTACACTAGAGGCTTAAGTTGACTTAAGCACTTGCTTAGGTCGACTCAATAACTCTATTTTTTAAAGTCGATTTTAAGGGTTAAGTCGTCTTTATTAAGTTGACTTAACAAAATGTGGCCATTAAAGTCGACTTAATAAAGTCAACTTAAGGCAGGAGACCCATTTAAGTTGACTTTAAATGGGTCCAGGGGTGTCGCTGGCGCTGGGCACTCCAGGGCACGTGCCCCAAACTCCAGCGCCAGTGCCCTGGATCTCCGGCCCAATTGGCCTGGAGATCCGGGGCTCAGCCACCGGCGGCCATGGTGGCCCTGTCCCCGGCTGGAGATCCGGGGCCTGGCTACCCGTGACAGCCCCTGACCCTGTCCCCGACCAGGGGGCGGGGACTGCGGGCCAGGGGCAGGGCCTGGGCCCGGGCCCATGCCCCGGGTCCCTCCCCCAGCCAGCGATGCCCCTGAATGGGTCCCTTGGCTTAAGTCAACTCTCTAAGTTGACTCAATAAAGTCGACTTTAAGTCGACCGTATTAAGTCGATTTACCTGAGCCCTCTAGTGTAGACATAGCCATTGTGTGCTCCATCGCAGTCCAAAGGTGGTTGAGGAGGAACTGAGAGTTTTTCTGCTGTGGTGTCTCACAGAGCCTTAGCATAGGGCACGTGGAATTATGGGGTGCACAGATGGGCCAACCTGGCACCGCTACCAAAAATTTTGGGTGACAGGTGCAGGACAGAGGTGTATCTGAAACAGAGCAGCTACCAGAACACTACTCAAAGAAGTGGGAATTAGGGCCCCCACTCCCTGGATTTTCAATACAGCCCTGAGGTTCTCCTGGAAAATCTCATTAATTAGTCTTTGAACAGGAATCCATTTTCCCCTGTAATTGTAGCCATTACCTAGCCATTTCTCATGTTCAACCAACCATCTCACGATGATGTCACTGTTGACTCTTCTAAGTTCCAAAGAGGCAGCTGTGTTAGTTTAGTAAAGCAAAAAAAAAAAACAAACAAACAAGGAGTCTTCTGGCACTTAAAGACTAACAGATTTACTTATCGCATGAGCTTTCATAGGAGAATATCCCACTTTGTCAGATGCTTTGTTGACTCTTCTAGCTATTCCTTTAAATTCCTCCTTTGTTTCTTCACCTGCAGCATCTAGTAGTCATCCTGTAAGTTTCCATTTCTTTGGAAATGTGCATCTAGGATGGATTGCTTTAATGATTTTTTTAAAGTGCTTGCCACTGAAAGAGTCCGTTATTAGCATGAAGGAAGCATCCAGCCTTCTTATCAAGTTAAAATATTTGTTCTTCAGGTTGTTTTTATGACACAGTTACTCTTTTCTCTTCTTGACTGTCAGAAAAATGGAAGTTGCTTCTGAATGGAACTGAGCACTGGAAGGGCTTGGACAGGGACTGAAATTATCACGGGGCCCTCCTTTTGGTGACAGCATCACAAAAGTCTCAAATCCAGGATCAAACTCAATGTTCTTTTCCAGTACTTCAATAAACAAAGCTTGAGTCAATGGTACATTTGCTCTTTAAGAGCCTAAGGAAACTGATTTTCTGCATGGTTACAGATGAGTGGAAATGTCTTCGATCCTGTTACTTCACAATTCTTGATAATGTTAATATTTTGCCTTAGAAGAATAAACTCTGCTTATTATCGCAGTTCATTCACTCGCTTGTTTCTGCCACCTTTTTCAACATTACACATCTGATATTGGATAAATACTAAGTACTGGTGTGTGAAATCAGTGAATGCTAATACCCACATTTGTAGTGTTGACCAGGCCCTTCTACATGTGCTAGGAATGAGAAAGAGCCACCTACCACACACTCCACTCAGGGTTGGTAAAGCCAAAAAAAAAAAAAAAAAAAAAAAAAAAAAAGATGAACTAGCCAGCTTTATATAAAGTCAGGTTCAGAAGTTCTCCCAGAAGTCCCTACTTTTAAGCCATAACTACACAATGGGTGCTACAGTAGCACAGCTATGTCATCGTCTCTATGCCACTGTAGTGGCACCGTGTATGTGCTTCCTACAGTGATGGAAGGGCTTTTCCCATCGCTGTGGGAACTCCACTTCCACAAGCAATAGTGGCAAGGCCAAGAGAACATTTCCTCCATTGACCTAGCTGTTTCTACACCCGAGGCTTAGTCTGAATAACTGCCATGCTCAGGGGTGTAGATTTTGTACACCCCTGAATGCCATGGCTAGGTTGCCCTTACTTGTAAGTTAAGGTTAGTCCATAGTAAATCAAGTCCCTGAACAGTTTACATTTCCATCCACTATCCACTCCATTATCCAGCAACAGTCAGTGCTACTCACTAGCCACACCCCAGCCATGACTCTCCCCATTCATCTTCAATGGCTATCTATTTCCAATAGGTCTAAAGTGAACCACATTGTTTTCAGCTCCATTCACATTTTTATAGGCAGTTTTCATGCACAGATTGGAATGGAGCTAGGTACTTCGCACACGGAAACAGCTCTGCTCTCACATCCAGGAGTGGGCGTAAGAGCCACTCCACGGCTGGGGAAAAGAACCTCTCCCGTTAAGTCTCTCTCCTGATCAGGCTGTTCCTGGGCTCAGAGAGAGGGATAATGACAAACTTCTGGCTGAGAAACTCAGTAAGTTACCAAAACTCAGCTGAGGGGAAACGTGCCTTCTGGGATAGAGGCAGAATCCTGCGGCACTGTGGGGCTCCAGTTACACTGGCAAAACAGTTGGGGGAGCCTTTCACCAGCTCCATACAACATTGAGGGACCCACTTCTGGACCATATTCAAGGCAGGTTCACTTAGAGACTGCCAAGCTTATTTGCCACATGTTGGAGGCAAATATCTTGTCTCACTTTCAGGAACTATAGGTTTTCACCAAGCAGAGAAGAAAGTGAACATCTTCTTCAGAACTACAGCACAGGAGACCAGGTGTGCTGTGCCGCTGGTACCTGGGAACTACCATTCTATGATAGGAATAGGATGCTCACTGGGCACAGGCAGGGGCCCCATTGACTTCAATTAGCCAGACTTTCAGGTCCTTGTCTACCATGAAGTCAAAGCCGAAGAGCTGGAAACTCTGGTAGTGAAGGTGTTTGGTGCTGATCGCAGGCTCTATACTCATAAGGCAGCTTCTGCAAAAGGAAAAATGCAGAATCTGATTTAGCAGCCATAAGCATGTCACTCTAGATTCCTGCAGCAGCCAGATACAGCATGGCAAGCAGAAGGGCACCAGTGCAAGGGGAAGGCACATGGAAAGCGATCCTCTTGTGAATCAGGAATAGGCTTGTTTCTGATACAATCATTCCTGAGAGGTTCAGTTTCAATGGGGAGTTACAATGAACACTAGCCTGCATCCTTATTCCTAGGCACGGTTCTGGGGCGTTCCAAACAGTGAAGTACTTTAGCCAACAAAATCAATATAAAAGCTTGAGATCACACTGCCACCTTCTGCTTAATCAGAATGACCTTCCTTCCTAGCTCCACGTCATCTCAGCCCTTCTGCTGCATCTTTGTTCCTCTGAGAACACAGAGACTTAGGAATTGCATAACCCCTGGTCTACTCAGCCCAGGACCAACTTCTCTGGTGGAAAGGGCAAGAAACCATACACTGGGAAATAACGGAATAGTCTGGGAGCAGCATATAACCAGGGGACTCTACCAGTAAACCAGAATTACATCCATTGATAAAACAAGTCATAAAACACCAAGTCTGCAATGTGACTGCCTCAAAAGTCAGGTAGGAAAAGCCATTATTAAGGCTGCCCATGCAATTTTTAATTCAGCCCTCTGTGTGCATGTATTGCAATACAGTTTGTAATTACATGAGGAACTTATTTTTTCCGCACAGGGCCCTGCTTCATTCAGCACACAGAACAGAGCACTGAGTGAATGGTGCAACTCTTCAGTCATTCTTTGTGTTGTCTCCACCCTACGAACAGACACACTGAACATTTCAATGACATCTGCTGGAGTTATAAATGCTTGGCACCTCTGAAAATTTAGGCCCCAGTTGTCTTAAACAGGTAAGTTATCAATAAGGCACCTGAAATTAGTGGAAAAGTTGGTGAATTTTGTCCTAAAAATCTCTAAATAAATACACACATATACACGAATAAGTAGAAGGAACAAAAATGGCTCTATTCATCCTATGGAAATTCTGTAGACTAGGCAACCCCAGGTGGTCAGTTTCCTGCTTTACCCCACAATTCCTATGTGACGTTGGGCAAGTCACTTAGCCTGTCTGTGCCTAACTTTCTGGTCTGTAAAATGGGGACAACGATACTTTTATCTGTTTCTTCTATTTTGATTGTGAGCACTTTGGGGTAGGGCCTGTCTTACTGCATTCATGTATAGTCCTTACCACAATGGGTCCCCAACTGTGGTTCCTGCCTCTGGGTGTTACTGTTAACACAAACAACAAATAAGTTACCTTATTATTTGTTTGATCTGCAAGAGCAGGGTACTCTCCAGCGTAACGTTCAAAGAACTCATCAGATACCGATTGAACTCCTCAAAGAACATTTCGTTCCCTTCTTCATACTTCCCATAGTTTTTAGAATGCTCCTTCTGTATGCAGTGATTGGTCAAATGGCAGGTTTTGTCTTGGAAATTAGCACTATTGTATGGTTCTGAAGAGGTTCGCAGAACGCCTTCTTTGTAGAGGTAGATATTATATTGGTGATCCACTAGAACCCAGCTTCTGAAAACAAGAAGAACACTAAATAGGTTTTTGTTTTTGTTTTATTTTTTAAGTAAGCATATGAGGTCAAATGCATATAATCAGATTTATTAACCACATTTCACTCACCTCTGTGTATATTTTCTAACCTTTTTGAATAAGAATTGAAAGGCAACCTAAATATCAATAGAAAATATTACCTAATATCAAACTTGCGATGGCCTGGCTCTAACAGCAGAGGGTTTTCAAGGTATTTCTGAATCACATGCACTTGTCCTTGATCATCTATGAAGTTCAGAAGTTCAGTAGCCTCTGAAGAAATAAGAATTCCTTCACCTAATGTGAAAAATAGCAAAGGTAAAATAAAGCAAATTTCACAGACATGATCAATGGAAATACTTATTAAAAATAATTTTGAAGCATATCAAAATAAATAAAATGACATATGTTATCAGGTCTCTTAATGGATCAGATTTGGCATTTTTACCATGCTTGAGAATGTGGAGGTAAAAGCCCCTCCAGTTAACAAAGACTTTCCACTAGGTACCCAAACATGTCTAGGCTTCAAGACAAAGGAAGAGTTTCAGCTATAAGAGTTACAGTTGAAAATACACATATAAATCTTAGGACATCTACATACTTAGAGTCCCAATTGTCTACAAGGTTGGGTCTTTAAAATTGGAGCTTTACAACTTCCACTGCTCTTCCTCAAGTTCTTTAACTATCACACAGAAATTTTCTAAGACAACAATTAACAAAAGGGGTTTATTATGTGTGGTTTTTTGGGTGTTTGAGAAAAATCTCTGAAACAAACCACTCCAATTTACAGTAAAGACAGACAGAGATCTCTGTGGAACAGGGAGACGGGAACTACAGCTCCACAACGCACTTATCTAGGAAACCTTCAATACACAAAACCTCCCACGAATATCATTGTCCAGCATGGACACAGCAACATCATAGAATTGGTATTGGGCCCAGGCTGTACTGAAAACATTAATTCATACCATCAGTGAGATCAACGTTCTCAAATCTATTCTGATATTTTCATTTTACATCTCACTGAGTGGAGCAGAAGCACCAGCACTGCTTCACCTGCCACCGCAGCCGCCAGCTGCTGGTCAGCCACACAGCTGCAGTAGTGCTGCGGTGGATGGACCTACTCTCAACTTCTGGTCTTGTGGCTTGAAACTGCCCGGCCCACCATACAAAGGGAGGGGCCCAGCCAGAAACTCTGCCTGGCTCTGCCCCTGCCCTGTTTATTGAACCTATTTCTTCTAGTAAGATTTTTGTTCCTTTCGTTGTCCACCTTCTCCTTCTGACAAACATTATTTTACAAATGCTCACAGCAGTAGCTTTACTCTGTGTAATCCCATTTAGTTCAAGGATAAAGTCGTTTCTTTTTTGCACTCTTGCTAATTTAGCAATGGTTTTAATAAAGGATAATCCTAATAACAACATTTTTTCCAGTATTAAAGTCCCCCATTTAAAATGTTCAATTCGATCTTCAAATTCTTCTAAAGTGTGGCTCTTGTCAATCGCTCCTTCCCCCACACCAATACAAACATCAACTTGTAGTGGTAAAGTATGAGAAACAGATCACATCCTTGCCAGAATTTGGTGGGTAAATTGCTAGTATTGGGATGAGACACACACAGTTACAGTTTCTGGACATCCTCAAGGAATGCCTGATTCTTGGTTGTTTTAAAACTTTGCCAAACTTTAACTCATCAGGCTGAAATGTTCTCTCCTTTGGCCTTCTTGCACTGAATTTTTAAAAAATCTGAGCAAACCCAGAGCAGCCATTTCCAAGGAGGCTAGGGGAAAACAAAGTTTTGCCAGCATTCACAGAAATTCCAGACTCTTTATTGTGAACAGCTCCAACAGCTCCATGATTTGAAGAGATGCTTGGGATTCAGGGAAGGAGGCAGGCTTGTGGTCAGGCAGGTTCCTTTTGCTACTTTGATGAAAATCTTCCCTGTTCTGGCCAAGTTATAAGCTTGTAACATCACTATCAGCACATCACAATAGCATATTTTCTACATTTGCACCCTATTTTCTGAATGTCTCAACTGTGCAAACTTCCAAGCTCCAGTAAATTCCTTGTGTTTGCGAGCCTTCCTCTACCAAAACCAGCCTTTTTCTTGCAAAGATTAGAAGGGAAGAAGCAAGTCAATTTTTCCATTTTGAGGAAGTCAAGCTTCTTCATAGGTCACATCTGAGTAATATGAATGACAGGCCAGAGTGACAGGGGGACTCGATCCTCTATAGAACGATCTGATGGCAGCATCTAGCTGCAGATTTTCAGTGTGATGCTTTGCCATACTTTGGAATTTTACTGTCCATTAACATGAATATCTTTTATAGGCACCTTGTAAAGGAATTTATACAGTTTTAAAGTTTCCTTCTAGCATTATTTGGTACCTTTCTTCCTAATACTGGGTCAGAAGTAATTTGAGGTCTTATACATGACAAATTATAACTTTGAAGAGTTAATTATTAGTCCTTATTGATTGTCATTAATCAGTAGGATTTTCCTATAAAGTTCTGAGGTTTTATATAAACAAAAAAACCAAGCATGGGGCTGATGTGTGTGGGTGAAAGGCCTCCAGGTTGGACCCTGGCTGCCATGTCAGTGCAGCTCTATTGTTTGATGAGGTTACCTGACTGATATCAGCTAACAACCTGGCCAGCCCTGCATCCAAGGTGAGCAATTCCCTAAGGAACCACAAAGGCTGAGACTTTTAGCTTCACTCCGAACCCAGGCAGTAGCCATTTTAAGGAGCCAGATGATTTGGTTTCATCTCCTACACCAGCACACATACCTCTGTGGGAGCATCTAAGTCCTGCTTCTCTTTTGTTTCCTCTCCCTTCCATGGTTTTGAGCTCTGTCCTCTCTCTTTTCCTTATTCTATTCTTGCCTCCCCTTGGTTTGCTCTCCAGAGCCCCCTCCAGCATTGCCAGCCATGAGCACTGAGATACCACGAAGCGGTGGAGTGAATGCTGCCTTCTGGTGCTGAGCCTTAGCAGGTAAGAACCCACATCCAGGTGTGCATCAACACTCACTTCAGGTTTAACGTGTCACCATGAATGCACCCACAGAAATGCAGGTGCCTCATCAGCAACTGCTAGAGGGCCACTCCCCTGCCATTATCATCCCAAAGCCTCTGGGATGGGGAACTGCCAGTCAATTACTCTCCTTTGCCCTGCTCCTATATTAATCTGCCCTCTCCCTAACCCTTATTTTTCCTGCCACATGTATTTACCTGAACTCCCGTCTCCCTTCTACTCCCCTTCTCTACCACCATCCACTTCCACTCCCACCAGTGTAACCCCCAACTCCTTCATTCTCCTTAGGCTCTTCCTAACCTGAACTCCCCATCAGGATCTCCGCTTGTACCCCACATTGCTCTGACTTCGCTGCAGGACACATCTCCTTTGCTGTGTCTCTCACTGCAGTCTTCCCAACCCAGAGCTCTGCCAGGGCGGAGGCAGTACTGGATGTTTGTGGTGTCAGGTCAAGTAGGCCATTGCTGGTCACTTATTCACCCCCCCCCCGACCTTAGAGAACATGAACGGTTGTACTTTTAATCAGTGCTGACGGTTCCCCAAGAGCATGAGAGGATCACTGGTGCAGATAACAGAATTCTCTGTGGCACCTATCAAACAGGCACATTGCAACCATGGCTAGATAGGATCCAAGAGAAAAAAATCATCCCTTTTTTAAAATCACAACTTTCAAGCAAGAACAGAAAAGAACTGGAGGACCTCAACAGGAAACAGACCTTTGGCACCTGCTGAGGATTTGGCTATCCACACGTTCCCCTCCCCACTCTCCTTTCTCTTGTTGTAGGATGCCAGGAACACTTCCCTTTCATCCGTTCTGGAATTGTTTATAAGATGGCGAATTCCATTCTCTGCTGAAGCCATGGGAGTCTTTAGATTAGTTGGATAAATCATATAGGACTCTGGGAACCATGTGCAGGATTCTGATAACTCAGGGCTTGTCTTGATTAACCTAGTTAGAGAAGATAAGCAGTTAATTCACCATGCTAATCCTAGAATATGCCAGCTCCCAAGATATACTTATTAAATAAAGGTTAAATGATAGTGAACACAGGCCTTTTTCTGCTACTGAATATAGTTAATGCCTATCCAACACTAACAACACTGTACAGTATGTATTTTTGTTAACTTGTTGAGTGTTGTCTTCCCTTTAAAGCTGCTAGAGGAAAAGAATCGTAGCACAAAATATTTTTTAAAAATCAGCATTGTGATACAGCAAGACTGAGCTCTGTGTAAACTCCTTTCTCCTAGAGAGGTTTCTGAACACTCATCTTTCTACAGAAATATTGGTACAAAGCACTGATCTAGATCCTTCTATTTTGTCTTTACTATTTTTGCCTTTTATCATTAAGTAGTGTAAAATATTCTGTAATAATAAATTAATGCTTCCATACAGCTAAACATTATCTGCACAAATCTTTTTGGGAAGACAACAAAGACTTTTCACGGGCAATCTTGAGTCCTAACACAGAAACCCCTGCAAAAATTGCTGTGCAGTGGAACTTGGTCAGGAAAGATGAGGTGACTGGAATGGTGAATGAGGCTATTCAGGAAAGTAACTTTGCAGCCATGTTTCCCACTGATTTTGGTGAACTTTGGGTCAGGTCCTTTAAGAAGTACTGAAGCCAACCATATACAGGTAGTTTTATGTTCTGAGGACCCCACTCTGGGGTCTCTCCTTGGACACATGCTGTTGGTTTCACTTAAAGCTGGAACTCACCTATTTGCTTCATGACATATTCTATACATTTGTTTTTGAACTAAAGTAAGTACATTTTAAAATCCTTTGCTGAAATGACTTTGTTCCATGTCACAGGGGATTTTAAAATAATTAGAAGTGTTGCTGACCCTTGGATTAAGAGGGACTCAGCTACAGATTTAGAAGAGATGGACAATGACCACGAAGCACAAGCTATAGGGAAAAAATTCTGTGAATCTCAGCGAATGGTCTTAAGTAAATGGCTCTCTGGCACTGGCTAACTGTTCAGATGGTATCTACATAGAAAGGGCCTGTGATTTCTAGAAGGAATTTTTTAAGGAACGTAGCCATGCAGGCCCAAGTCATTTGCATTTATATGGAAATGACTATGATGGGCTGGCAACAGGTATTCTATATTTGCATGGCCTGAAGCCTGTCACTTATGGCATGATAATGATGTCAAACAGGTTGAGGAGACTGGGAGCTTTGACATGACGCTGCTCTGACGGAGTTCAGCCCCCATGTCATAATTTAATAAACCCACTCAAGCCCATGCTGCTAAGAAACAGAAGCATGAGCACCCCTCCTTTCAGGAGATGTTGGCATTGCAGATTGTTATGAAACTCAGTTTCTGAGTCATCTCTTTTGAAAAAGAGGTCTGCTGGCATTCAGTTGGCCAAAGGATCCAGTCAGCTAGAGGCATATTGCTGTTTCACAGTACAGCTCTATTTAAAAAAAAAAAAAACAACAGAAATAGAGTTGAAGCAAGTTTTTAAAATATGTCTGCCAGCAGAAAGAGATAATGTTGCAATGGTTGCTTCTTCAGGGCCAAACTTTAGAACATAAGAACAGCCGTGCTGGGTCAGACCAATGGTCTGTCTAGCCCAGTGTCGTCTTCTCACATAGGCCTGTGGCAGGTGCTTCAGAGGGAATGAACAGAACACATCATCAACTGATCCATCCATGTTAGGAAACAACACCTGCTGCTCTTGCGCTTTCAATTTGATGTGCAGTAGCAGGTGCAAGCACAAATAACAGAATTGCACATACAAATGCTGCTTGCCCATGAAAACTGGAGCCAGAATATGAAACACTTATCTGTGCACCCAAGAAGGAAAGAAAAAAGGATGAAGATCACTGAAGAGACCCTGAGTAGCAGGCCTTAAAAAGCAAGTTCTGGAGCTTTTTTCAAGTGTCATACACAACACGTTGAATATTTAGCTGCATTATTACAAGAAACACTTAAAGGTTTTAGCAGAATCCTTACTTCACTAAGGAAGCTTTGCGACAAAGCTTGTCAGCTCCCCGATAGTAATTTACCATCTGCACAAGTCCAGGTTCGTGGCCTACAAAAGAGAACAGAGTTAAAATGAATTTTTCTATAAAGAAAAAAGGGGGCAGGCACTGACAGCTGAGGAACTTTAGAGAAAAAAAAAAAAGAGAGAAAAACTGGACCATTTCGCTGTACGGTACCCTGGACAAGATGGTGGTATTGGGCCCAGGCTGTACTGAAAACATTAATTCATACCATCAGTGAGATCAACGTTCTCAAATCTATTCTGATATTTTAATTTTACATCTCACACAGTAATGCCTTGCTAATTCACACCAATGGCTAGTTACCTACTTCTGTATTGTTCACATCATGGCCATGCCTGCGGTCTAGGACTCCACTGTGTTAAGCACTGAAGAAATAAATAGTAAAGACATAGTCTGGGCCCCATTATGGTTTACTATCTGAGCACAAGGCTAGAGACAATAGCTAGAAACTACAGTCAGACAGGGAGGTGCAAGGAGACAGTATTTGTGAATTACCCAGTAAATGAAGGGAGAAAACCAAAGGAGGATTACACAGCATGAAGAATGTTTGCCAATTATAAGTTAAACCTAACCGCTTCTAGCAGTAAGTCATACATATGAGGCCATGCTCTGGGCTGTGCTTGCAAGGAAAGCCTCATGTTATCCTCAATGCTAGTTCTATGTAACACAATCATTTCCAAACACCACCTCCAGTCAACTACAAACTTTAAGGAACCATTACAGGCAGCAGCGGCCAGAATCCAGCTGACACTGGGGAACATCAGAAACTCTAAAAAGGGAAAACAGGACACATTTCCTTCATTCCTTCTTTATGTCCTACCTCCTCCAAGACCCCTCTGAGTAGGGGGAGAGAGGCCCCAGCCATCCACCCATCCCATCCAATTGAGGTGGCAGAAAGCTACTAGGCAGGGAAGACAGACAGCACTCTAGGCATAGTGGGGAGAATGGGGGACCCTGCTGTTGGGGAAGGGGTAAGTGACACCTTGGCATGGAGGTGACAGGAGACTGGGGGACATGTGGAGCCCCAGGGATGAGGCAGGGAGTGGGAAGAGCTACAGGGAGTCCCTGAAACAGAGGGGAACAAGAGGGTCATACTCATGGAGCAAGGAGGCAAGGAGTGCCCTGCAGATGCAGTGTGAGGCTGACACTAGCTACAAAAGGTGAGACCTCTTCATCTGTGTATTTTGTACAAAACAGCAAGCTGAGACCTCAGTTCAGCCCTCAACTCTTCTTCAGAGAAAGTCTCTTTTCCTCTCTGCAAAAAAATAAGGGAGTGGCTGGGTTAGTAAAGTATGAAGTAACAGGTTCTTCTGCAGCTGAACTCAGAAGATAGTTTGCTAACTGCCTGCTGTTGAGTCATGTATAACATGCTCCTAGGACCTAGCCACTTCACCACATTTGCAAGGACAGATGCACACTCAGAGATATTGCTAGGATGTTACAAGATACAATTTGCACACTACAAAGCTTCACTCAGGGCAGGATTTGCCCTGCTTGCTTATTGGCATTGCAAAGTGCTACACAGTGTAGTCTCTCTGATTGACTGCAAGGGGACTGATTGTAGGGGAAGGTATTTCTCCTTGTAAGGGTAGCAGAATGTGACTAAGTGTTTCCTGACCCATTGGCATCATTAAACAAATAATACATTGAAAGTTAAAGTGGACAAGACAATCTTAGTAACTGTAAAGAAAGGGATTTCAGCTCCTGCAACTAATGAGACCTTGTTCGCCCAGACCCTGGCATCTAGCCCAAGAACAGCAAATTGCTTCCATTTCAAGAGGCCTCTGGCAGATCACAGCTCTTCACCAAATACTAACTGAGCCCATGTGAGCTGTACAAACTGCTGGTCCTCCTTCAAACAGAGGACTCTGCACATGTGAAGCCACTCCTCACCTCTGAGTGCAGGCCATTGGCCCAGTCAGTGCAAACACCTGATTCAATATTTTGAGGGATCTGTTCACCTCTGTGGATGACACAGCTGTGTTTGCTGACCAGCTCCCTTGATTGGCTTTCTTTCAACTGTTTTTACACAGGCAACACCACTTCTGGGAGACTGAAGGCATACTGGCAGTGTAGACTCATTAGACGGGATCACAGTGAGAAAAATCTCAGTGGTTTACAGCTGTCTTCTGTGTCCTGCACAGTATCTGTGAGGCAAAGGGGGAGAGCTGCCCCCAGTAGAAATGGTTTGCTAAGCGTCAACAACAAGGAGCTGTGCAGTTCAAGGAGGCTTTGAAAGAGCACTGTAATGGTCAGCCAGAGCAGTGTTCTTCTTTGAGCCTGTAATGTTGGGCACCTTTAGGAATTGCATGGTGCTTGCTGTCCATTTATAAATATGACACAGCTTTCCCAAGCCAGAGAATTACATGGTACCTGCAGTATAGTCACAAGTACCTTGTGCTTTGAGAGCTGTGATGCATTATCAGGATATGCTGTGAACTAAGAAAGATTTTATTTTCTAAAAATAGAAATCTGTTGCATGGCAAAAACAGTGCAGAGAAACTGTGCACAAAACAAAACCTCATGCACTACAAGCTTTGAATGTAAATTAACAACGTGACTTTAAACAGGAAGGAAGCAAATATTTTTGTCCTCTTCAGTGCACGAGTGCAGACTGTTAACTATGGTCCTCACAGGTTAGTGTACGTGAAGCTGCAGTTTTCGATGCTAGGGGATATGGATGTAGCCTGTGACGCCATGGAGAAGGCTGGAGCCTGGTGCAGGAGCTGCTGTATTCCACAAAAATGGTCTACTGCCCAATACCTCTAATGAACCAATCTCTCCCGCACAGCCACCTGGCCTCTATAACAGAGAGTAGTGATTTGTTATTTGCTTAGAGCACCTCAGAAATCCTTAGTTCCCTGCAGTTCATCAATGAGATGAGAGCCTGTGGCAGAGGGAGATAAGGTTTACAGATGGGGATGACACAGCGTCTATATACTCAAGAAATAGTGCAACAGCTTTACCTTGTGCATCTTGAAAATTAAACCCAAATGTCAAATGATTATTTCTAAGAAACATGCAGAATCTTTCATTTATAGGCTAGGCAACCCTGGTTTTCCTCTTGGCTTGAAGCAAAGAGGTGATGAACAATGAAAAGAGCTGGAGACTGACTCAGTGCAAACTGTCACCAAGCAGCTACATGTTAAATCCATCATGTTTATCAGGGCAGTGCCTAAGGAGTGACCAAGGACAGGGCCTCATGTGTGGCCCTGCACAGAGCAGAAAATGATCTGCCCTGAACAGTTTGCAATCTGAAACAGTACCGTATAATCTCATCACCCACCCCAACTTCTGAACTTGTCCCCTCTCCCGCAAGAAAAAATCCCACCCAAAGCTGCTCTCAGCTGCCCAGCCCAAACACTCCCCAATAAGTGGCCTGGCAAGATGCCCCATCCCTGGTGCCAAGGTCATCACGATGCCCTTGGCTTCTCTCCAGGAGGGACAGCCTGCGATCTCAGGGACAAAGCAGAAATGCTGAAAGTGACACAAGCTGAAGGGATGTACACTTTTGCCACTGCCGCCCTGTCTTTATGACTCAGGGAGCGTCCCACTCATGGCAGAGGAGACCAGGGTTCCTGCTCTTCAGACTGCTCTCTACAGGCACCCTTCAAGCTGACTCAGAAAGACTCTGCTACTCATAGAAGGGGCAAGGACTGGATTTTGGGTGGCCCTGTAAGCTGCCCACTTGCAATGTCCTGATCTGCATGAGACCCCTACAAAAGAGCACAGGGGCAGGGAGCAGAAGCACTGGACTGGCTAGTACACAGACACTTCCATCCTCCCATAACCCAATGGGAAGGAACAGTTACGTCTACTCTAGCCATTAGGCTGGCTGAGAATCCAGACTGACTCCACGTTGCGGAGAGAAGGGAGTGAGTGGGAACTCTGCACACAACACACCTGAGCAGCATTCATCCATTCAAACTGGGCTAAGGGTGTATCCCTATATGCACCCTCCACTGCTTCAGAAATTAGAGCCTATCCTGAACAGAAATTGCACCCAAGTCACCTGGCTGGATGAGGAGAGATTGGGAAGGGGCAGAGGTTGGCAATTAGTTCAAGAAAAACGTGAGGCTCATTCCAGTTGGACATGCTTTAAAAGGAAGCATGTAAGATGAACGTCAGTCCACACAAGAACTAGATAAACTCACACAGCACACAAAATAAATAAATGAAATTCTGGTTTACTGGTTATTCTAATTCAGTGCTTTTCAAACCTTCTTCACTTGTGGGCCTCTAAAAAACTTCAAATGGAGGTGCACACTGCTTTGGAAACAGTCTACAGTGTTATTACCAAAAAAGGTTGTTCTTACCATAAAACAGTGATTTTCAAACTATGTTCTCGGGACCCCTGGTTGAAAATTGCTGTTTTATGGTAATGACAGCCTTTCGTGGACACTTTAGACATTCCTAACTGTCAGGGTGATTAACCACTGGAATAACCTAGAGTCACCTAGAGAGGTTGTGGAATCTCCACCATTGGAAATTTTTAAGAGCAGGTTAGACAAACACCTGTCAGGGATGATCTAGACAGTACTTGGCCCTGCAGTGAGTGCAGGGGGCTGAACGTGATGACCTCTCATGGTCCCTTCTACTTCTTTGATTGTTTGCAGATCCCCAGTGGTCCACAGACCACAGGTTGAAAACCATGCTCTCATTGTTCTAACGGCCACTGGAAAACCAATGAGTGACTGACTTCATGGGTAGCTTTTGAATCTTTATTATCCAGCTGACCTAAGGGGAAAAAAAAATAGAAAAAGGAAGCATGAACAACAGGGATATTGGCTCCACCAGTTTGTCATTCAACAGGAGCTGTTATAAGAACTAACCATGATGTGCTGATTTTATTACTATATTTTCCTTAGAGGAATCCATTATGCACTTTTAAATTGTGTTAGTGCTAGAAGAGATTATTCTACTGCTTTTTTAAACCACTGTATTTATACTTCTGTGCTTTAAAATCTTCAGTTAAAAGAACTAATACAGTACAATAAAAAGCAAAATGCTGCAGGGAGTAGCACGGCAAGGGGAGTCATTCCTAATGTAAGAGAACAGATGCAGAAGCTATTTCAGGAACATATCCCCACATTCCTATTATGGGATTAGGGAAATGTCCTGATTTACTGAAATTAAACAGAGATACCCATCTAAAATAATCATTCAGACAGTGCCAGTAAATGTACTTCACTGCAATGGGGCAGATTATGCTCACCAAACACACACAGATCTCTCAACTTCTGTCAATTGCTGTCCCCATGAGAAGCTCTGGGCAGGATCAGCAATGACATTGCATCTGTTCTCATCATTCTTCAACCTGCTCTCCTCCTCCACCCCAGTTCCCGCACAGCAGTTAACGTAGTGTAATTTCCCTCACTCCCTGTACAGTTTTTAGGCTAGACAGGACGCATCTGAGTGATCATCTAGTCTGACCTCATGCAAAAAACGAGGCCAGAGGACTCCACCACTGACTCCTGCATCCAGCCCAATAACTTGTTGAGCTACAGCATATTTATAGATAGGACATTTTTAATTTAAAGACTCCAAATAACTGAGAATCTACCACTTGTCTTGGTAAGTTGAACCATCCACGGTCAATCATCATTTACGAATTTGTTTCTCATATCTAGTCTGCATCTGCCTGGCTTCAGCCTCTGTGGGCTATATTAAGAAGCCTTCTCCTCAGATATATCCTCTCTCCATGTAGGTAATAATTATTTTCAGTGGAACTTTTCCTCTGTGCTCAGGAGTGTCTTCAGGAGGGAAAGAAGGGGCTAGAGCAGGGGCATCAAACTCACTTGCTATGGTGGGCCAGATCTGAATGGGCTGTATATGCCATAAATCGAAATACTAGGCACTCTTGCAGCATTGTGGAGCGCTGTGTATGTGAAACCGTGCTCCGCAACACCGCCTTCTCTGTTAGGGAGACAGCATGGTCTCATTGAGCACAGTCATATGCACCCAGTGCTTTGTTAAGTCGTGAGACCAGATACTCTTGCACCATTGCAGGGTGCTGCACATGCAAGACCACTTTCTCTCTCTCTCTGTTAGGAAGAGTGTGGTCCCATGGAGAGCAGACACAAGCCAAATGGTAGAGGTTTACAGGCCGCATATTTGACACCCCTGTTCCAGGCACAGAAGTGAGAGTCCCTGGCAGAAATAAAAGTGTAAGAAAGGGGAAGGGAGGCCCTGGGCTGGTGCAGCTGCAGAAGATCTCCATGCAGATGGCTCCATTCTCTTCAGCTGAGCCACAGGTATATACTGAAGGAGGGGGGTGGTGAACCCTCAATCTACAGAAAATCTGCAAGAGGACTGCTGAGTTTGCTCCCACCTAGGTTTCTGGGAGGGGGAGCAGAATGGGAGGGATGGGAAGGGGCTGATGAGAGGTCTGGCCATATGACTGCAGAACAAATACCTTTCATAGAAATGTAGTTGAGAAGAATAAAAAAAAATGACAACTTACTACTTACTGAACTTTAGGAGGCAAAGCTCAATGAGACAAAATAAACCATCCACAGGAGTTTTGTACTAGCTTATGCCAGTGGTTCTCAACCACTGTGTCACTGCACAGCAGTAACTGTGCTGCCGAGAGCTGTGGAGATGGCTGGATTTGGCCTGAGGGGTGGGTGGGCGGGCTGGTGTGTTTTGCAGAATTGCAATATGCCACCGAGTGTGGCATGACCTGCAAAAGGCTGAGAAGCGACCTGCAAAAGGCTGAGAACCACTGGCCTACATGCTACCTCAAGCTTTGCTGCATTTTCCTAACTCACAATTCTACTGCTATGCAACCAAAGCTGACATCTTCAACAATTCTGGCAATTTCAAGATTTTCTTCAAATTTCTAAAAATGCCCTAGGAACTGTCATACTGGGGATTTGTGCTGGTGGATGTGTCTTAGTGAAACATGATAATATGCCCTATCAGATGCTGGACTCCCAACATCAAATCACAAATCAGTCCCCATTTCTTTTCAAAATGGGACACCCATCAGATTACAAATTCTGTTTTGGTAAAACATTTTTTTAATGTGCATTACCAATAATACTTTGAATCAGCCCAGCACAATTTCAATTGCCACCCTGCTCCAGGGGAGTTTAGACCGTAGGAGGCCTGTAATTAGAATTAGCTGTGACCTTGGCAAAAGCCATCGAGTAAAAGGTAGGTGCACACACTTTGCACCGGGGCTGGAGAATTTCTTATGACAGTTATGTAAAGGGTCTTAAAACTTATCTATTTGCACCTATGGTAGATATTCTGCCCCAGATTAAAGAGAAACAGTGCAGCTTACTGCGGTCCACCACTAAAAGGGGTTAAATAAAATCAAAATCTGTTTTCACTAAATGAAAAAAAATCAAAACCTCCTAGTGGGAGCAAGGTAGAAGGGGTGAAGACGGAGCAGGGAAGCCGCCATCCCACAGGCCCACCACCTCCCTCCCCGACATGCTTATTTTTAGACCTGCTGAGCCTAACCAAGGGACTTTGGGACAAAGAGGGAGACTGTCACAGAGTTACAATGTCCCCAGGCCAATTTCCATGATCGCTATTCTCCTACCAGTCACATTAATGAATGAGAGTGAGAGCCCAAGAGCCAAACAAAGTAAGCACAGAGCTATCTTCTACTCGAGAAAAAGTCTAACGTTCTTCATGGGACCACCACGCAGCTCCATACCGGCTCAGCTGATGGACGCTTGATGGCCAGTTCGGAATGAGAAGTGGTTTAGGGCTTTTGATTTCTTGGATTTGCACAAAGTGAGACATTTGCATCCTTGTTTACACAGCCTATTTTAGCTGTCTTCACCTTGTCATCCCTGCTTTCTAGCACAAGAGAAAACCTGATTTAGTTCTATTTAATCCCAGGCAGGGATTTCTGCCTAGTGCTGTTAGCAAACACAACGGCCAGCCCTCAATGAACCACACCTTCTGAAAGCAATATTCTTGTACCCAAATGCATCATGCCTGGCTTTGTTCTGTTCTCTCCCCTGACCAAAACTGTACCAAATTCCACACAAAGTTTTACAGTGCATCACCTCACTGTTCATTGGGCTAATTTCAAAATAAATTCATGTGGACTCAGAAATTAAGTGAAACAACAATGACAAAGGGACGAATTTCCATACAACAATCTGCCCAGATTTGTTTTATCAGAGGATCTAAAAACTGATTGAATGACATCTTGGCCCCACTCAAAGATAATTTCCCTACTCCCACCTTTATCAACGATTGTTTTTACATTAGAATATAAATCTGCAACGAAATACATTTTATATCACATTTTGATACCCATGTTCTATGATTAAGTTACTTTCTCCCACAACTCAGCAAAACTAATTTTCTCCTGAGAGGAATATTGTGATAATATGGAAAAGAGCCAAATGATAAACTGCAAGCACAGGCTTGGCACACAAGAAGTGCTGCATTACATTAAGCTTTTCCTCCTTGAGCTATCTTTGAGTTGATTTTGATCCCGGTCCCATGCTTGAGATTTCAAAAAGGGTAGGGAATCTCTCACCAATTGATTCCAACAGCATAAATTCAAGAAGACTAGAAGCACCACAGGAATGTCTCAACTATTCATTTAAGGGTTAGGGCAGTGGCTGTCGAACGTAGGGTCGGGACCCAGCACTGGACCTAAGCACTGAGTTGTGGCACCGCTTGCTGCCACTGCCAAAAGACCAGAGCGCATTGCTCAAAGATGCAATTGCTGGGTCATGGGCATAAATGATTTTTTTCAGCTGGGTCCTGAAGAAAAAAGTTGGAAAACCACTGGGTTAGGGCAAACACATGGGGTTTAAGGACAAAAGCAGAGTGAGCATCTCCACTCTTTAGCACTTTAGGGTGGGGAAATCCTGAGGTCATTCTAGAAAAGGCAGCCACCAGACTCCCTGCATATCCTGCAAGAGACGATTAACCTCGCTTTCCACATCAGACCATGCAACACCACACAGGGTGATCTGATTCCCCCAGCGTTACCCTATGTCAACTTACAACAGCGGGTGAAAACACAAAGATCAAATTTTTCAGAGGAGTAGCCGTGTTAGTCTGCATATAGCAAAAGCAGCGAGACTAACAGATTTCTTTGAGCATATGCTTTGGTTGGGCTACAAGCCACTTCGTCAGATGCTTATGCTTGAAGAAATCTGTTAGTCTATAACAAGGGTGGCCAAACCTTATAGAACAGAATCATAGAGTTGGAAGGGATCTCATGAGATCGTCTAGTCCAACCCCTTGGGGCTTGAACCCAGGACCTTCTACATATAAAGGCAGCCCTGCCAGCCACTACACATTCGCCGGTTGATTATTAAACCTTCAAGAGCTGTGCTGAGACACAGAGCCAGATGCTTTTACCTACTAAACTGGTTTGCTGACGTTCTTCCGCGAGCCACGCTTTTTCGTTCAAGAGCCGCAGTTTGGCCTGGTCTATGAGGCGCCACCAGACTCTTGCTACTTTTACAAAAATCAAAGCGTCTGGCGAAGCAGATTTCCTCCCACGAAAGCTCATGCAAGAAGTCAATGCGTTACTCTTGACAAGGACCACAGGACTCTTTGCTGGCTCGTCTGACTCCATGAGCCCGACGCAGTGGCCCCCCCCGGCTCCCGCCCTTACAGCCGGGCCCCGTGGGGCGACGGCCCCGAGCCGAATCGCTCCTTGGGGCTGAAGAAAACTCAAGCCGGGGGAGGCGGCGGGCCCGCAAAGGGCAGGGCTAAGCTCCCCCTGCGGCTCCCCCGCACTGCGAGGGGCCGGAGCCGCAGGACGGCGACTGTCAGCTGCGGCCTGTCGCCCTCCCCGCCCCACGGAGGCTACGGCGGCGCTACCGACAAAGGCCGGCCCCTCACCCCCGAGCCTTACCCAGGCGGCCGAAGGGCAGGCGGTTGCGCTCGCCCAGCATGAGGTTGAAGCGCGGGTTGTCCCGCCTCAGCCGCCGCCACTGGCCGCTGGCCTGCAGGATCCGGGCCACCTCGGCGTAGACGCTGCTGCTCTCGTCGCGCACCACGAAGGTGAACATGGCCCCGGGCTCCGCGCTGCGCCGCGCGCCCACCCATGGGGGCCGCCGTCAGCCCTTCGGCCGCAGCCCCATGCCCCGGCCGGGGCGCAGCGCCGAGCACCCGACCCGCCGCTGCCTGGCGACGAGGGCGCTTCCCCCGGAACCGGAAGGCCCGGCGCTGAGGGAAGGCTCGGCCGGAAGTGACGTAGGGGCGCGGGGGGAGGCGAGGCGAGCGTTGGGCGGGAAGTGGCGCGCGGCCGGCAGCGCCCCCTGGGGGTGGTAGGACCGCGGTGCGCCCCCCTGCCCCTTGCAGGGGCTGGAAGCCCTTTGGGGGGCGGCGTTGCCTCTGATTGGGTGGAGGCCGCCTGCCAAAAATGTTTCTTTTGTGCAAATTTTCAGAGCCCAGCTCCCAAGTGGTGCTCTTTCAGGTGAGTGTGGTCAAACACCTGGTGAATCAGATTATAAGCCATCCCCAGTGTATGAGCAGAAATTAAAAAACACTAATACTCTTAAATATTTTGGGGCACACTTTATTTTGTTGTGTGCGTGCGTGCGCACACGTGCACAGCTTAGAGGGAACATGGGCTGGGGGGCTGGAAAATGTCTCCGCCTGGTGCCCCTTTGCCGTGCACCCCCGCTGCTGGCTGCAAAGGGGCAGCCGTGCTCGTCCAGTCCGCTCGCATCTTTAAAGACCAGCACGTTTATTTGTGGCGTGAGCTTTCGTGGGAGGAATCCCCACTTCATCACAGGCTTTGAGGATGCCGGGACACCACTGCCCCTCAGCACCCGCTCAGCCCCTGCTCTCAGGGCAGCCAGCGCTGGAGGCCTCCTGCTGGGGGGCAGACAGCGCTGACTCCCCCAATAACCCGGGTTGTGGCCCCTTGCGGGTTCCAGGCCCCAGTCTGAGACCCCATGGAGGCAGCTGGCTCAGTGACCAGAGCCCTGCAGGGAGTATGGAGGGTGACGGTACTTGTTGTGCTTTGACTTAGCCTGGGGGTGGCCAAACTTATGGAACTCAACAGCCCCACAAGTTGATTGTTAAACCTTCGAGAGCGGCCCTGAGGCATAGAGCCATATTCATTTACCTACTCCAAAATCACTAAGTTTAAAATTCATTGCACATTTTAATTTTATTGTAGAAAGAGGAGAAATATTGATCCTACTAATGTCAGATTCTAATTACTACTTAAGGTTACCAGGAAAATTAACCCTATACAGTAAAAGCTTAGCTGTTGCTCAATGTAGAAGACTACAGACTAGTGGCAAGTCTTTTAAAGGCCCAACCATGCCGCACTTCTCCCCGCCATCCCTGACCATGCTGCGCTTCACCCCACCGTCCCAACCCCCTCCTGGACTCCTAGGCTGGAGCTGCTTTCCTAAATTGATTTGCTGACATTCTTCGGGGAGCCACAATTTTTCATTCAAGAGCCGCGTGTGGCTCCCAAGCAGCAGTTTGGTCTCTTCTGACGCAGATATACATAGGTGCAGTTTCCACAGCACACAGGGACTTTGGACGTGCTCCGGTAGTGACGGACTTGGCATGTAAATTCTTTTTGTCAGTATTTATGCATTGCTCCACCAGACTATAGCTCCACCATTCCCAGCCTTGACCGTCTCAGTAGCCACCATCTGGGCCTGATTCCCCCAGCACCCAGCTCCTTCCCCTGAACCACCTACTCAGTGTGTGACAGCATCAGTGTTTATTCCTCATTATTGTCTTTGCAGCTGGGCCTGGAGACCCACAACGCTCTGCACTGCACACATAGAGGGCACAGACGCAGGCCCTATCCCGGTGGGCTGTCAGGCTGAGTTGAAGATGAGCCACAACAGGTGGGGATGCATGTGGATAGGGAACACAAGAAACAGAGGAGACACCTGATGGAGAGACACTGAGGAGACACTTCTCCATAGCTTCCCCACAACTAACATACTCCTAAGTAGGTAGTTGTATCTTGAACTAAACTGTTAAAAAGGGCACACACACGAAACACACCAATTGCTGTCTCTGGAACAGCCTGAAAACTTGTTAGCAGGTTTCAAACTACACTGAACAGTTGCAAGGTTCCAGACATGACACCATTTACATGCTATGTATGCATGCAAAGCCACATTAAACACTAACCATGAATCTTCAGGGTGGTGAAGCCTGGCTCTCCAGTTTGCTAGTTCCTGACGAGGTGAGTGATGAGGATGCAGCCCTGCCCACTGATGCTGTCACTCAGAAGGCCACACAAACTGTTGCAACTGCATCTTATCCCCATCCTTTTTTGTGCAAAACTCACATCTTCCCCTACAGCAGAGCCCACCATTGGAAAGGCACTGAATGTTGTTCCCAGGTTGGCTTGAGTGAATGAAGAAGATCCACTGCCCAAGATTGTGGCTGAGTCCTCACCAGGGAGCAGGCCACTCATATATCTGTAGTCAAGGGTCAATTGAAAAGGAATGAAAAAGAGAAGATAATAAACCCATCCTTATCTGAGCTCATGTCTCCCCTGCTGCTAGAGAGCGAGGCTGCCTTGTCTGGGGCTCTGCACACAGCTCCTACAAGGCCTTGGCTCAGGAAGAGCCTAGGAAAGTCTCCGCAGAGAGGCAGGCATCACACCCCACAGGCCATGCTGCCTGCTCCCTGGACACAGGCTGCCAGGAGCTCCTTAACGCTGGGGCTTATTACAGCTGGTCTCGGAGCAGGGGTATTGGGTTCCCAGGGCCAGCACTCAGCCCCTTCCGGCTGCTCCATTCACTCTCTTTGGCTGAGTTTTCTCTTGGGATGTCTCTGATTTCCTAGACCGCACTCCACAACACTGCCCATCAATGGTACTGCGGGCCCTGCTCGCCCTCCATGCCCCATCAGGCCCGCCTATTGATAGGCAGGATGGTAAACCCAGGCACACTGCCGCTGCACTCCCCATCTCTGGAACTAAGGTCCCTCAATGTGCTGGGAGGGTGGGTGTTTGCTGGGATGGTCTTAGTCCCTGGTGAGGCTGCATAAAGACCTGGCCCAGTCAGGTCCCAAACAATTGCTATCAGGAGCTCCCCCACTGCTGGTAATGTTGCTGACAGGTAGAGATCTGCTTGCTTCGTTTGTCATGCCAGCCAGGGCTGGCTCAAGGGGTTGTGGCGCCCCATGCCAAATTTTGATTTGGCGCCCCCCATCTCCTTCATGGAGCTTGAAAATGGTTTTCCAAAGTGGATAAATCTCCAGCATTTGCCTGCAGAGGGATTTAAAGGGCACTCTGCCTACATGACTTAAGCTGCAGGTGGACTAACAGTGCCTGAGCTGCTAGGAAAGAGTTGAAGAGGCAGGAGCCAGCCTGATCTTCCAGGGGGGGCTAGGCACTCTTAGGAACAGTCACCTGAAGCCACATCTGTCTCTTGCCTCACAGTAGAGCCAGCCCTGATGCCAGCGACAAGAGAAATTGGGTTGCATTTCTGCATGAGGACATTCTCCCCTGTGCATTTAGAAACATGGGCCTCTCACAGAAAATTGGGGATTGGACGAGCACAAGTAGCAAGATATTGCCCCACCATCATACTGCATTGGCCAGCGCTATGCTCATTGCTGGGAGCTGAGTTGTGGAAAGTCTCTTAGTGTCAGGTGGGCTAGCTGATACTGTCCCCTCTGACGTCAGCGCCTCCTTGCCCGTTGCTATGAGACCACAGAGCGACAGTAGCTTCTTGTTACTTGTGAATAAGCAAACACCGTATATTGCACTGTAGTTTCAGTTACGTTACTTAAACCACTGATGGAAAACCCGTGGGAACAAATTTCACCCCCAGGTAAATAGACTTTTGCATGTTTCTCTCACTTGTGTGTGCTGAGATGAGTTGTGGACTGAACCACAACGTCTCAAAGGCATTGAATAATCATTACAGTTAATATTTCGGGGGGGGGGTCATGTGAGTGTCCTGCATTACGTGGTTCTGGAGACTCTCACAGGGTTCTTGTGTTTATGATTTACAGTGGAAAGCTGTTCAAAGGATCAGAGCGCCTGAGACAAGCAACAGAAAAGTGTACTAAGCTATGCTAAAAACATTTATACTGTAGAGGACATGGCATATCACTGAGAGCACTGACTAAAAGCCTGTGTCCATAGCCTCTGTAGCAGTGTTACTAGAATAAAGCATATGTTAATTTTTCATTGATTAACTGAATTGTCACACAAGCTGGTTCAATGCATCAAACACTACAAGAACATCAACATCAGCATTGGCAATGAGGCAGATCTGACAAGCACATTCTCCATACACCACACTTGTTTATTTTGCGACTCAGAACTACCATTTGTGCACACAGATTGGGCAGCTAAACATCTGAGTGTGAAAGTGCTTGCCTGCGTGCAACCAGTGTATGCAAAACTATTAAGTCTAGTTTTGGAGTGAATTTGAAATCATCCAAAGCCATGAGGTTATGAACATTTTCCCCACTTCTGTTAGCTAACTCTAAAGTCTTAGTGAAAACTGCAGCTTTGGACAGTCACTGGAGCATTTCACTTCCAAGTAATAGAATGCTTAGGGTGGTTTGTGATGAGACAATTTATGTGAGAAGGAAACAGAACTGGGCTGGAACTTGCCGAAGCCTTGCTAGGGTGCCACACAAGTGTTTTGGAGCTCCTGCGTCAGGTCGGGCTGGTAAGCATGCCGGAGCAGCTGTGAAGTGTTTGATCTCTTCCATTTCTAGACTTGGCTGGAAGTAAGAGGTTGAGCAGTTCAGGAAAGTAAAAACTGATCCAGGGAAGAATACAAACCTCAGAGGGCTGGTTGGGGCTACATTTGTAATTGGTGCAGCAGATCACGGTGGCTCTTGTCTCATCTGAACCATTTGGATGACTGAAGAGCCACTCTCAGTGAATTGGGCCAGATCACTGCTGGTGTAAACGAGTGCAGCTCCATTGGCATCAGTGGTGTGCTTCAGACCAGTGAAGCCACCTACCCAAGCCTCCCCACCTCCCAGACATCCCCCACCCCGGTTGCTCAGCCCATGATACCAGCTCTTTGCTTCTAGCCCTTACTGCTCTTTCCCTGGACAGCTTCCCACATCCCTGTGACAGTGTCCTGCCTCCCCCCCCCCATCTCAGGGCCCACCTCCCTTCTCTGCTGCCCGTTCCCTGCTCTCATCCTTGTTTCTGCCCATATGAGCTTCATCCCCAATTCAGCCTCACTGTGTCCCAACACGCCTCCAGGTGCAGCCAGGATTTTCTCCCATTAAAGCGCATGCGAAAAATAAATCTGTTAGTCTTCAAGTGCCACATGACTCCTTGTGTTTTTTTATTTCTTCTTTTTTTTTTTATGTCTAATGGTCCTCTCTTGCCATCAACCCCTCCAGGGCTAGCATGGGGTGAACAATCCATCTCTGATTGTAGAAACAGCTTGCAGCAAAACTGGGGACAGGTCAAAAGTGTTATGAGGCTGTAGTCATTAATATTTCCAAGGTTCCTTTAGAGTTTTGGATGGAAGAAGCAAAGTCAGAGCATTTTTCTTGTTAACCAATCTCTCTAACTGTGTCTTTTTTGCTTGTAGCTCAGAAGCAATGGAGCCTTTTTATCTGTTTGACATGAGAGCTGTAACTGCCAACAAAACCATTGAGAGAATTATTTCACCCATGGCTGCTCACCTTTGTCACTTAATGATAGCAGCAGCATGGGAAAGGATGACCAACGAGCACCTTGCCAATGTGGAAAAAGCTGCAGAAGAATTAGCCAAAGCTACTGAAGAACTTGCTTTTGTTGCGAGAAGGTAAAAATGAGCTTTAAAGACTATCGACTAGAAAGCAAAATGGAGGTGGGACAGCTGTGTTTTATGTCTCTTGACTCTTTCCATGCCAATTATGAACATTTACAGAAACAAAATGGAGTTCAGAGTCACACGATCAAGTCCTGGTGACTCACAGGTCCCTTCCTAGCCCCATTGTAGCTGAGTTTTCTTAATGGGCCATGAAATTGCCCATGGCTGCAGTCATTCTGTCTGGGGTGTGGCCCAGAAACATGACACCAATTAAAATACAGTTATCCCAAACAGATCCATAATTTCCAATGCCAATATGACACATGCACATAAACAGCATTATACTCAACAAACTGTTCTCATCGTACCTGACTTAGCATGTCTCATACTACAATATTCACATACTGATATGAAATAGTATCAGAAATGGTCTCTCTAATCCAGGCAGCATCACAGGGGGGACCAAGTAACTCTAGACGAGCCCGAACAGGTTTGTTCAACTTGTATTTAAAAACATCCAGGGCAGGGGACTCCACCGCCTTCTATGCCAGACTATGCCAAAGCTCAACTCCCCTGTATCATTATCCCTTCTGTCCCCAACATCTAACCAAAATCACCCTTGTGGCAGACAAAGCCCTTTATATCTTGGCTGCCTTCAGCAAACACAGAGAACAATTGATCACCATCCTCTTTGTAACAGCCCTGAACATGTCAGGATACTTGTCACATCTGCCTCAGTCTTCTTTTCTCAAAAGTAAACATACCCCTTTTTTAACCTTTTCTCATGGGTCAGCTTTTCTAAACCTTTGTTCCTTTTTGTTGCTGTCCTTTGACTCGTCCCAGTTCTTCCACATCATTCCTAAACTGTGGTGCTCAGAATTTACCACTGTGCTCCAGCTGGGGCCTCACCAGCACTGCGTAGTGAGGGACAGTTGCCTCCTGTGTCATACAGGCAGCACTCCTGTTATGCTCCCCGGATCTGGACTGGCCTTTGTTGCAGTTGTAGCGCAGTGGTGCCTCGCATGTAGTTTGTTGTCCAGAGTCCACAATAAGCTTCACTCTTTTCAGCAGCCCTACAACCTAGTCAGTTATTTCCTAGTTCGTAGCTGTGTATTTGATTTGTTTTTCTTCCTAAGTGAAGTATTTGCACTTGTGATTGAATTTCATCACGGTGAATTCACATCAATTTGCCAATTTGTCGAGGTCTCTTTGAATATTAAACCTGTCCTCCAAAGTGCTTGCAGCTCTTCCCAGTTCGGTGTCATTTACAGATTTTATATGCATACTCTTCACTCCATTCTCCAATATTGCCTAACACTGAACCCCAGACCAACTCCTGCGGGAGCCCCTAGATACACCATCCCAGTTTGACAGGAAACCATTGGTACCTATGCTTGGAGCACAGTCTTTCAACCAGCTGTGCACCCACCTTCCAGGAATGGGATATAGCCCATGTTGCCCTTGTTGCATTTTAATTTATTAGCAATCTGGTTCTCTTCATTTTTACTTAAATTAGCTTCAGCTCTTGGGGTGCAGACATTAGCCTTTTTAATAGTTGCTTAACTCTAGTCTGTTGCTTTTTGGCAAGTGTCTCTGGTTTTGAACATCGCTCCTGCAGCACAGCTGTTGTGTCCAGGCTCTCCGTTACGGCTGCAGAGATACTATACAGTTCTTTGATTCGCCGCAGTCCTGGAGGAAACCTCCTAGTAGAGCTGGGGTAGCCGCAATAGGGTCGGATGGCGCCACTCTGTACTGGGATTGAGCAGGAGGTTCCAACACACACCAATGTGATTCACTGTCTTCCGTGCAGTGGCTATTTGAAAAACAGACCCTTTAACTGAGGGAAAACACAACCCAGCCCCCTACACTTGCTTACCCACCAAGGATTTTGGCTCATTCAGGAGCAAGTTGTAGCCTGTACCTTGTTCCCAGTGCCACGCTGGCTCCTGGCGATGCAATGCTGTGCAGGTATCTGCATGGTCTTGTGTAACTGAAATCAGCGTCCTTCCACCAGGGTGGCTGAGGAGTCTAGTGACAAGCTGCTGGCTGGGGAGATGGGGCCTGCTGCTGAGTCTCTCCAGGCGGCTGGGAAAAGCATTTTGCTGGCGGCCCAGAAGTGTCACATTCAGCCTGACGTCCAGTGTCATCAGGAGGAGTTGCTTGCATCTGCAAAGGGAGTCTTGCTGGCGACGGTAAAGGTGGGTGTAAGTGATGCCACTGGCCTGCTGGCAGGGGGTTGGGGGGGGGGGTGAGCGACAGGACCAACTTCTCGCAGAAGTGTGCATGACTCGGTTCCCTTCCAGGCGAGTGCGAGCACTCCTTCCATTCCTTCTCTGCTCTAGCCACCTTGCCCTGGGCCCACACTCATGCCCCCATTCTCTTTCCTTCTCTATGGCCCTCCAGCCTCCTGCCCACCTCCTGCCCCATTGGCCTTGCCTGCTCGCTGCCAGCTTCCAGACTGACTCCTCCCTTCATTTCTGAGGGGTCAGACCCCCCCACTACCTCCTGCCACTCACCCTTTTCATCTTGTCAGTCAGATGAAACTAGCTTAGACTATGAAGAGCCAACTTGTGTTCCTGTCACCCACCCCTCCTGGCCTGTTTGTCTCGTACAGCCAATGTCAGTGTCACTGGCGTAACTGTGTGCTTCAGGACCTTGGCTTTAGTCACCGTTTGTCATCTCCCGTCTGAGACGTGGATCCTCAGCTCTTGGCGGGGGGGGGCGGCTTCTGGTTCTGGATACGTACAGCGCCTAGCGCTTGGGTGTCAAATTCATTTGCTTATGGTGGGCCAGATTTGACTTAAATGTACTTCAAGTGGGCCATATATAGCAAAAATCAAAATACTCTCGTGGCATCGTGGAGTGCTATGTATGTGATACCCCTCCTCGCTCTGTCTGTTAGGGAGGAGCGCAGTCTTGCATACCCAACGCTCCATGATGGCACGAGACCTGACATTCCTGCGGCACAGAGGAGCGCTGGGTATGCGAGGCCACTCACTCACTCTCTGTTACGGAGATCATGTGGTCCTGTGGAGCGCAGCCATGGGCTGGATGGAAGAGGTTCGCGGGCTGCAGGGTCTTTGGGCCAGGTGCTCCAAGACGCTCTGCTGATGCAAATAATGGATCACAGCCATCACTTCGGGTGCTTATTGGGACTGGGAGGCAGGGCATTGCTAGATGCCTTCTGCACAGCTGGGTGTGGAGAGCTTGTCCTCACAGAGTGAGCCTGCGGCCTCAGGCCCAGTTGGGTGTGGTGGGAAAATGCTCTCTAGTTGTACAGCCTAGCTGGCTGCACTCTACCCTCAGTGTAGACAAGCCTTAAATTAGAAGCTGGGGGGGGGCTATCATTTAGTATATGAGGGTACAATGACCAGCACAATGGGGCTCTGACTTGCCACTCAAAGAGCCCCTTTCACCTGCCAATCTCAGCGCATGCCACAAAAGACGGCCAGCACTATTCCCCCAATTCCACAGCTGAGATGATGAGGCAAAGTGATTCACCCACAGTCACACAGCAGGTCAGGGACTAGATCAGGGATATCTCCTGAACCAGTGCTCTCACATCTCCATAACACACTCCCTCCCCATCCCCTACACAGCCAGGACTAAGAGCAAAATGTGCTGCACAATTACATGAGTGGTTACTTAAAGTCACCTTACTAGTGGTGAGATGCTGAATCAGCTCATAGATTTACCCCCCCCCCCCAACCAACTGAAAATATGAGCACTTTGCACCACATCTCACTTTCAAAACGGGAGTAAAAGTCAAGGACGAGAAAGAGTTTGAGGTGCGTGTCAGGGACAGCACCGGGGGCTGGAAGATTTCTGGTGTGACCTTGGACAAGTCACTTAGCATCTCTGTGTCCCCAGTTTCTCACCTGTGAAGTGTGGTTAGTAATGCTTCCCCTGCTTCCAGGAGTGTGGAGACTCTGTACTCTTTACAGCTCAGCCAGTGCCAAAAAGTTCTGGGAGTGTACATCAGAGGGAAATGAGATGCTTTGGTAATATCATGAGAGTTCTGCGCCATCAAGTTTCAGCCTCATCCATCCAGTGCTGCTCACCAGCCGCACATGTATTTCCAAATTTACCTCCATTGATGCGATTGGTGCACATGGGCATTTTGAAAACAACGCCAATGAGCTGAAAGTGACCAGTACATTCCTAGCACAAAGCCTGGCACGTGCCTTGGGAAATGTTAAATGGTTCCTTTTGGTGACCTGTTTGTTTTGATTTATTGACTAGATCCTCCAGCTTGAAGATGATGCTGTAGTGAGAAGAGTGATCCAGGCTGCTCGTTGGCTTCAGGACTGCCTGACCGCACTTGAGGGTTCAGGGGACATGCCAGCCCTGTTGGCTGCTTTCCAGGACGTCTCCGAATCTTTGCTCTTACTGAACAATCTGACGGAAAGACGCATCCAAGAGCTCCGAGAATCTTCCACTCGGCAGCACCTGGCCCAGAGGCTGCAGATCCTTCGGAAGTGCGTCCCGATGTTGCACACTGCAAAGAGCAGTCACTTGAAGCACCCCCAGGATCTACACGTGAAGGGTTCCAAAACTTACATTTTCAGCTTGATGGGTAGAACCATAAAGGAACTGACCTCCTTGCTGGCAAACCCCACCAGAACCCGGGAACTACTGGAGAGAAATGGACTCTTTTCCCAGCACCTGCACCAGTTGATGGGCCTCCTGTCCAGCCCAAACCCCACGCTCCCAGATGAGGGCGAATTCAGCATCCTTGTGGAATCAGTGGTCTTCCACTGCATGCTTGTAGCTAATTCATCAAAGCCGAAGGTTCAGCTGCAGTTGATAAATCGCTGCCACCATCTCCTTGTGCTCTGGAAAAGCATTTCCAGCCATGGAAACACAGTGGTGGAACTGGCAGCACAAAGCCAGGTGGAGTGCAGCCTGGAAGAAAAATGTTATGCCATGAGAGTTGAGGTGATGAGGCTTGATCGAACCGCACTCACTGCTGTTCTGTGTCAGATTCTGGACGCCTTCACAGACACTAAAGAACCCCTGAACAGGTTACTGGAGGCTGCACTTGGACCTACCATTATGCCATATCTGCCTGAAGGACAGAATGGATTTCTACAAAAACTTCAGCCTTTTACCGCTGCCTTCTTCAGCCATGCTCATCAGATGCTCAAAGCGTCCAGTTTTGTTCTGGCCAGGTGCACCAACATCAAAATCATTAAGGAAATAGAATATTGCGTAGACTCTCTAAATAGACTCCTTGCCACATTGCCTTTACTCCTCACAGAAATGAGCAAAGATCCTAAGGAGATTTGCAACCTGGAACAGCTACAAACTTTCTGTCAAAGATGGGCTTGGACGACAGAAAGCCTGTTAGAGTATGTTGATGAGACAATCAACTTGCCTGAATTTCTTGATCTGTCTATTCAGGAAATGGATGATCACAGAGAGCATTGTGAAAAAGAATTAGAAAGTCAGAACTCTAGAGGGTTTTCCTGGCATGCCACTCATCTGACCAGCCGAGCGGCACGTATGGTCCAGGTCACTAACAGATACTTGGATAAAGTCAGAGATCCCATTTTCAAGAATGGTTTGCTAGTCTTAGTTAAACAATTGCAGATCTCCATTTGTGATGTAAGAACTGCTACTAGCCACTGTTTAGAAGGCATCTCGTGTCTACAAATGAGAAATGCACTTTCAAAGAAAGTAAAACATCTGATTGAGTCTGCTCGAAATGTCAGAGAGGGGCTGGATGCATCTAACCATCCAGATATTCTGAGTCCCCTTAGGGAACATCTTCGGACCGTGGATGTTCCAGGAGAACTGGATTGCTTTTCAGCTCTGGAGAACTTAGAGCTCAGTGCTCCAGATGTCCTAAAACAAAGCCCAACAGAAAATACTGAATTAGTGGAAGAATTACTAAGCAAGCAGCTTCCATTAGTTTCCTGTCCTCTTGAGGCGCTTCCAAGAACAGGTGACTTCCCCCATGGGCAAGAGGATTTACATCCTGTGATCAGTGAACTCATCACTGCAACAAAGACAGGTGAGATGAGCGCCATAAACGCTGCTTGCTCTGGTTTACTTGAACTTTCCAACTGTTGTGCAGACGCAGCTGAGGAAGCCTTAGCAATTGTGCAGTCACCATTGTCAGAGAAGCTCACCCAGGGCAGAAAGTTGGTTCTATTAGCCCCATATCTTATTCGCATAGCTAAGGAGACGACTCCAGACCCAGTTTCCAGAGCAGACAGACTTCTTCAAACAGCTGCTTTGTTGTCAAAGGGGATTTATGAAACCATCCAATGCCTGGTGGCTGTAGCAGGCTCTTGGTACAGTCTAGTCCAGCAGTTATTCTGCACCGTAGCTCCAGCTGACTTTCAGAAGAGCAAAGAAACCTTGGATGAGATAATAAAGACGTTCACCACACTTGTTCAGCTAGCCGGTGATGTTGCACATACGGACGGTGACAGTGAACTCACGACAGTTCCTAAGATTCAGGAAAGGTTTGTCCGGGTTCAAGCAAAATTCACAAGTGCTCAGAGGAATACAAAGCATTTACTTGAAAAGGCACTGTCCTCTGATAGCTGCCACGCTCACCAGGACTGCCTCAAGGGGACCTGCCTTCTGTGGTCCGTCAGCATACAGGTGCTCCTGCACGCCCTGGATCAGCTGCTAGGAAGAGATGTTCAGTTCTTAGGTGAGTTAGGGAATACGATGAGGCACAAGGTTCGCTTGCACAACGTCCTGGCGGCGGTGTCCGAGAGATCTTTGAGAATACAAGAGGCAGCCCGCCTGTCCTGTCTCGCCTGCTGCGAACAGAGTGTGCAGCGTGATATCCTAGCACTCCGGGAGGACGTAAAGGTTCGGACTGAAGCTCTGTTACAGGTTGCGGAAGTTCTGTCCGTCTCTCCAGTGTCTGCGACAAACTTGTCCATTCGTGCCGAGTTGCTTCAGCGAGAGCTAGCTGTTAGAATAAAAGCACTTCTGCTCCTCTTGACCAGCACTAACCAGGAATACGTGAGGGCCATCCTGAACGTTGTCACGCTGGGCCTGTCTTTGGCTCCTACTCAGGGAGGTGACAGAGTGATGGTTAAACAGACCTTTGAAAAGTGTGCAGGTGAGATAATGGCAAACTTGCAGCTGGTCAGAACAGTCACAGAGGCTGTGTTGGAGAGCACAGCTCAGCCAGCAGCGCGGGAAAGCCTGCGTTCCCTGGTAGACCACCTTCTCCTCCTTACTGCTGAGGTGTTAGGCAGAGCTGGGGAGCGCCAGGACCAGGAGCCGGGCCAGCTAGATCACGCTGTATGGGAATGGGCCGCTAAAGCTCACTACCTCGTGGTGCAGCTTCAGTCAGTGACAGACATGGATAAAGCCACCCTGGAGCTCGTGAAGAAATGTTTACAAACCAGCAAGTCACAAGCTTTTTCAAACCAGGGTCAAGGCACAGCAGCGCTCTCTCTGCCCAGAGCACCCAGCACCAAACGCCAGCACCTCACTCACCGCAGCACGGCCACTGCTGCTTGGCCTATCCCGAGGGACTCGCCGGGCCTAGCAGCCACGGAGCCATTCACAATCACGGTATGGTAGATCTTAGCTAGTTACTGAGGCCAGGTATTGAGCGATGGTGTAATCTCTAAAGGGCCTTAGGCTTCACTTAACTGCAAATTTGAAGGGAAAGCTGGAGATCGCTGGAAACCAGATCTTGTATCATTCACTTCTGACGGGTGAGTACATTGAAAATGAGCCAAAATGCCCTCAGTCAACGGTCAGTATTTCCAGCTAGCTCTAAGGGCTGGGCATGGTGTGAACAGTCACAGAGGCAATTAGCAGCAGCAGCAGACGTAATTCAATGGTTGCCGCCAGGTGCCGAGGCTGAAAGCCCTGAGTGTGGCTAATATATTCTCTGCCAGTCCAGAACCGGCCAGGGCTGCTGACTGACTGGAGATAGGGAAATGCAGAATGCAGAGTGAGGACATGGGATTTGCTGAATGAAACTAGGAGGAAGTTCATGGCGAAGATTAGACTCATTCTTTGAGGGAAGTGGGGACGTGGGGAAGAGAGAAGGCCTCAATTTATGAGAGCAGAAGCTGCACACGTGTGTTTTCCTCATGGCACGTAAAAATGGGGGCAGGTGGGAACTTCAAAGGGGCTCAAGAGAGTTAGGCACATGGGTTGCACTGAACGTCTGTGGAGCCTGGGAGCCAGATTCCAAGCAGCCACTTTGAACATTAGCTTGTGACCAAGCATGGTTTCATCAGCATGGCCATGTGGGGCAGATGCTCTGTCCTTTAAAGGCATTGGCTGTCCATATGGACACCAAGAGGTGGCTGGGAGGCCTCCCAAGCATGTGGTACTACTCAGCTCATGTCCCAAGTCAGGGCTGATGCTGGAAAGTGAATAACACCATGCTAGGTCTTGCGGCGCTAGCTGGGATTTCCTGTAGGTGTCACAATGCCTGCTGGGTCTGTGCATGGGTTGAGTAGCTGCTGTAGGACTCATTTCAATGGAAGAAGGGTACCCAGAGAACCCTGCACCGTGGAGCTGTTTCCATGCTGCAGCCTTGGTCGTCTGACAATGTGATGCATGCTGCTATCGCTGTAAAACATGCAAATCCGGGCGCCACCATGTCATTCACATAAAGCTTCCAGTTTCTGAAACTTCAGCCATTGCATCTTATGGCAACACAGGGAGAGGCTGATGGCTGGATCCAGCTGTGGGGTTCCCGTGGCTACCCCTGTCCAGCTGCCGGAGCTCTCCACCCAGCTCTTTACATGGCAGGTTTCTTTCTCTTACGCTCTAACCTGCCTAATCCATTCTAAAAAAAAGCAAGGTGTCTTGTGGCACTTAAAGACTAACAGATTCATTTATCGCATGAACTTTTGTGGGTGAAAATCCCACTTCGTCCGATGCTTTGAAGATGGGGGAACGTACAGAATGGGATGAAAAATAAATGCAGGGGAAAGTACGACATGGGATCAGGTCATACTGCAACAGTTGTTGGGGGCAGGGGCATGGCGGACAGCTGGATAGGCCCTGGACAGTATTGCTTCCTTTCAGACCTCATGAGCACCGTGTTGCTAGTGCAGCCACTGCGTTGTGTCAGCACATGGGAAGTTCTGGTGCCGTCTTTGGGCCTGGAACATGAGTGCTTTCAGTTGTAGCGGATGTTGACATATTCCAGACTAGTGGGCTCAGACATGCAGCCCATGGGCTGCACACAGGCCCTAAAGTCATTGCCTGCGCCCCGCAACGACACTATTGTTACATATATTTTTGTATGAAAAGGTTTCAGTGGCGCTGCCCTCGGTCTATCATGCTAGTCCTCATGCGGCCCTCGGGTAACATGAGGAAATTGTTTAAAGGGATGTGTGGGTTTAATAGTGCCCCTGGGGTAGGTAGCCTCCCTCCAGTGGAAAGCAGGGAGTGAGGGTTGGTTTACTGGGTAGGATGAATCTCAGCAACATTTGTGTTTGTTTTGCTTAGTAGGAATGGCCCTGTGCATAAACCTGTGGAAAAGCCCAAGAGCGTGTAAGTGTAAAAATCCAGACATGGCCATTTCCTTCATTAAAGAAGTATTTCTGCGGAAAAGTCCTGTCTGACACCTTGCCCTGACTACCCTCTGCAGAGCCACTGGGAGCGCAGACATGGGGACAGAGATGGTCGGGTGTTTTAGATGAATCTCTTTCACTGTCTTCACAGCTCCTGAGTGACTCTCCAAACCACTCCCACGCCACCAGCAGCAAGTTGTGCCAGGGATCTGCTCAGACAGCCCTGCCAGAGGTTGCTGGAAAGAGGCAGGATGGCGGCACCAAGATGTCCCAAGTCATCAAGGAAATGGGCACTGAGGCGTCCCACATGGCGCAGTTTCTACAGAGAAAGGGACCCATAATGGTATTGTCAGATTTATAGCTGATGTTTCACTCTGTAACCCATCTCATGAGCACCAGCCTGTGAGTGTATCCACAGTGCTTGGGCCAGAACTTCCTCCAGAGAGGAGAAGAGGAAGGCATGGGGATTATTTGGCCCTTTTCCCCTGCTCTTGGTGGCTTTACTGGCTCTTGGAATTGTTCTCCCCACTGGCCTGGCTGCTGCAGTTTGGGAACCAGAGTGCATCTGCAAGGCCTGTTTGCTGAGGGAGCTTGCACTATTAAACCATTCCTAATTTAGCTGTCACAGGGCAAGTTAGAAGCAGCGGACTGAGCCAGGAACTGCTCAGTTTGCAGGTTGAAAGCTCTTTAAAACTTCCTGTTTTCTCCATCAGCCTCTGAACCACCCCCACTAGGTGTCTTTACTCTGATTGTTTGGCCATCGGTATCTCACCCCATGCCTAACATAAGAGGTATAGGTAAATTTATGGGTGTTTCTGTGGTGCTGGCCCAGCTGTGCCCCATTGGGAGTTCATACATGAATGTGGCATCGTTCATAAGGCCATAACTGGGTGATCAACATCCTCAGCCAGATGCATTTAAAGGTTGTGTTGTGCTAACATGGGTGTGCGAATAACACACTGAGGGCTAAGCGGCTTATTAGGCGTGTCTGTCTGCTATGAGATTTTGTACATTCAATTTCTAGCAAACAGCCTCTCTCCCAACTGCTTCTGACTTCATTTTAGACCAAGGAGCAGCTTGTTTTCTGTGCCAGACAAATGGCTTCCAATGGACAAGTGTTTGTTAAATTTGGTCACATGATTGCAAAGAACTGCCTAGATGAAAGGTGCGCGACTGAACTGCTGTGCTTCACCGCGCAAATCCAAACCATCAGCCACCAGCTCAGAATGATGGCCAGGTAAAGCATGGGGGGGTCACAGGCTGGTCTCTCTCGCCTGGGTGGTGTGTGCATTCACTCCTCCTTAAAGAGGGATTTTTAAATGACACCGCTGACTGGCTTTCTCACCAGGAATTGCAAATGACACCCAGGCAGGCATCTAGTCACAGGGGTGAAGGCTGATCGTGCTTTGAAGAGCTTCCCTCTTTGTGTGGCCCACTTAAAAACAACAGCACCTCTGTTCTTTGGGCCCACCTCATAGGTTAGGGCAACCCCTGCGCTGAAGTCTAGGGCCTGCTGCTGAGTCAGCGGGGGGGTCCTTTAACTGAAGTCCGAGTGTGCTCACGGTAACTTTCCCACGTGGCGGTTGCCTCTATTGCAGATTTATTTAGTTCTGTGCAAGCAGATTCCTCGCTGCCTGCCACTTCTCAGCCAGCAGCCTGCTGGACTCCGCAGCATATGACAATGGCCTTTCAAATTAGTGCATGTCCATGACCTGTACCGTGGTCTGTATAGCGATGACTCCTAGAGCAGGCCACAGGCACTTTGTAATCCCCTTGCAATGTCAGAGGCTGCTGTGCAGGATGGCCGGGTCCGCATTTTTAGCCTTCTCCATGCTCCGTAATGCGCTGTCTGCCCGATCCTTCTCCCAGGCTGGGCTCCTGTTGGGGCTGCTCTGCCAATGTGAGCCACGCTGCTGGCGGCGTGAGTTGGGCGTCTTTCAACATAGCTGCCTGTGATAGTCAACAGGGCTCAGGGGCGCTTCTCTTTCCACTTGTCATCAGTGGTGACACACCACACTTTGAGCACACCGGCTAAGTCCAGCTGGCAGCAAACTTCTTTCTTTGACCCCCCTTTCAGTGCAAGGGCCATGGCCAGACCAACTCAAACTGGGTGATTGAGGGAAAGGGTTTGTAATCAGGCCCGGGCAGCAGAATTGTTGAGCATTTAGGCTAGACCAGGTTTTGCTACGTCTCCATTCTGGCTATGAGTGTGCCTGCTTTTCTTCTTTCACGGTCCCTGCAACACCTCCTGTAAGCTGTAAATCTCTCCTGCCATCAAAACTGGCCCACGAGCAATGGCCAGCTGTCCTGAAACACTTCACTTCGGCTCATCTCAGGCTGTTCCGTGACTGCCTTGATCCCCCCCCCCCCCCCCCGGACGCAGTCACTCAACATGGGTGTAATGCTTTCTCTTGACATATTGAAATGTTTTAAGGGTCAGAGCAGCAACAGCCAGGAGCAAGTGTGCCGATGAACTACTGGTGACCAATGCACAGCATCTATGGCAAGTGGTTCTCCAGTCGCTGAAGGCAGCAGAGGCTGCATGTGTCAAAGTAAGTGTGCACTGGGGTCCAAGACACTTTCAGAAGGCGCGTTCTGGTAGATTCCCATTTTTCACCCCTAATGTTTCTGGATTCAGGTTGTAGCTTCTAGAGAATTTGAAGGGATTTAGGCAGCTAAGTCTGACTGGAACATGTGCACTTAACACCTAGAGAGCCTTTGAAATTCCCCCAAGGACTCTGTGTTTGCCTCCCAAAGTTGATCAAGCATCAACTGTAGCAAAAACCTTCCCAGGAAATAGATCACATTAGAGCTATGGCTGCCTGGGGGAACCAGAACAATTCCTTAGCTTGGATTTGTGGTGTTCTGCAAACCTAAAATTTGGATCGCTGACACATTATTATTGTGGTCAAGCCTCTTAAAATGGAGATGGCTGCTACCTAGATCTGCAACCTCTGCTTCTGCTCTCTATTTACCATGTTGACTTGTCCCTCTCAGAAATGGCTCTTCATTGTCACTATTTCCAACGTGCCCTCTGAGGTGAGGCCTGCCCGGTACTGGGCCATTTTGATATGGAAAGTTCAGTGAAGTGCCTTCAGCTTTTGTCTCTGGACAGAAAGGCCGACAACCAAAAGAAACATGTTGTCATGGCGGTAGATTCTCAGCGGGCAATTCAGAAACAAGTGAAGTGTCTCTTAGGCATAGCTAAGTTTTCATTAAAACTCCCAATGGCTTCCTACAAATAGCAGCAAGAAATAACTGAATACCTTAAATAATGTGATGTTTAACTGAGAGCACTCAAAACAGGCACTCATTCAGCCAGGAGCCTGTTACAACATTTCAAAAATGATATGTAATAAATGTTAAGGCCAGGTGGAACCACTGGGAGTCCAGTTTGACCTGCACAATGCAAGGAGCTCATAACTTGCGGTTGAGCTATGGTGTATCTTCTGGAAAGCCGCCAATCTTGATATAAAGACTACAGGTGATGGAGAACCACCTCATACCCAGGGGAAATGTCTGAATGGCTAACATTACAAAAATTTGCATCTTGTTCCCCGTTTGAACTTTGCTGACTTCAAACTTCCAGTTCTTGGTTTACTAGCTTGATGAGCCCTCTCCTATCAGAATTTATTCCCATTTAGGTATATATAGACTTTCTCCTTGATGAACTAAATAGCTCAAGTTCCTTTCGTCTTGTGTTGTTTGCAGTGGTTAAAGTATAATTTGACAGGCCTGGGAACCTTCCTAACCTCTGGGCCCACTTCATGCATGTGTGGGTCCGATTCTTCTAGATTCTGGAATCTGGGCCCTGGAAGTCTGGCCTGTCAGCTTTGCGGGTCCCAGAATATGGTCTGGCTTACTTTAACCTCTGGTTGTACAGTGCTGTTTCCAGACCATAAATCCATTCTTGTAGTTCTTCTCTGAATCCTTGTCCATTTCCTCAATATACTGCTACTCCTCTCCAACCAAGTGGTTAATCAAATTTTGGGGCCTGAGGGGGCAGGGCATTTCAGCTGGGAGCAGAACTCTCTGATGGAGGCTGCTATGTTTTTTGCTGCAATATTGGCTATTGCCAAGGATGCACATAACCCTTGCTCCTCCAAATGCAGGAGGAGGAACTGATATTTAAAAAAAAAAAAAGAAAAGCTTCTTAGCTTCTTTTGGCTGGTAGTCTTGACCTCTCCCTAGCTTCTCCCAGAGCACCACTGAGATAACAGGCTGTGCTTGGCTTTCTCAGTCTTCAAATCTTTTTTCTTCTTTTTTTTTTTTTTGGCTGCACACCCACTTGTCATTTACCACCTCTCCAAAAACCCAACACCCAGGTGACCCCTGCACACATGGTGCAAGTTTCTGAGTAGACTCCACTCCACCTTGAAGCATTTCCACGGGATGATTCCCCATTAACGACTGTGTTTTCAGAGCTATCATTTAGCCTGTTTCTGATCGATTTAACGTATGGAACGATTTTCCACAGTACTAGCTGGCTAATCAAATATCTCTTTTCCATAAGACCATGCTGATTGACATTCTTTCTATTTCCATCCTTTTTCTCTTTACTGACTGTCTCGTGTCAGCTGGTTCACTGTTTAGTCAGGCTAACCAAGTGAACACAGTCTCACATTTGGCATCTAGATGTTGAGTTACGCCCTTCTGCACCGTAAGAAATTTTAGCCTGTTTTGTCTTTACACACGTTAACCTGTGTCACTATTTTGCTTCCTACAAAAAGGGTTTGCAAGAGCCACATCCTACCTCAGAAGCAGAGACAGCTGCTTTTGACATTCAGTGGAAGAAATAGTTGCTGTGGCATAGAGTCAAAGAAGCTTTAAACCCAGAGAGGGACGATTTAGGACTTTGCAAAACGTGCACAACTTGAACCCACCCTCACTGCTCTGGTTCAAGAACTATAAGCGCAAAGCTAAGAACTATTTCCCCATCCCCCAAATTCCAAACCCAATGAACACACTTGGCCCCTAACTCTTGCAGGAAATGACATCACCAATGGTGAAAGACAATAAAGCTGCTTATCTCCATATAAACTAGTGCTGCCCGGGAGCAAGAGAGGATGTCACAAATAAGTGACAGTAGCAGATACAGTCGAGACCTTTCTGGCAAAGTGGCATCCCCTCGTACAGAAAGCAGCATCTTATTTTAATAGCGGTGTCCCTTAGATGCATGTGGATGGGGAGTCATAAGGGAGTAGCAAGGTATTCCAATGCAAAATTTTCATACCTATGTGAAAACAACCTTCTGTGCAAGTGACAAGATCACAAAAGGATACTTGTTGTCAAGTGTGAAAGAAAAAATGACCAATAAACTGGGATTCAATTTATTTTCAGACAGATTTTAGTCGTGTAAAAGCTGTTTGACCCAAATCATGTTTTAACAGAAAAATTCAACCTATACAAATGGTTTGACACAAATTAATAAAGCTAGTTACTTAAGAGTGTTAGCCTTCCAGTTTGCATTGATAGATGTGCAATCATTAATTGTCACAAACATTTTAAACAATGTATTCATTGTAACGGAAGCCAGGAATGCTATTGTACACCATCCTGTTAGCAACTCATGAGCAGTCACTGGCCTCCTCTCAGCAATGTTCAATATAACAGTAAACGTGTCTACCCTTTTTCAACATACCTGCTGCACGCTCTTTAGCTAGGGCCTGAACCATCTCTGGTCTCAGATTCCTTTGGATCCACACTGGCCATTTTGAGGACTGCAACAGGCCTCACCATGAGCACGTGAGCAAGCCCACCTGCATGCCATACTTTGCCTTGAAGAACTGTTAGCGGACAGGATTGCGATTCAAATCCATAGTATTTTCATTTGAACATGTAGCTGTACATAGCGAGGGGTCACATGCCTCATTTCTCCAGATGCTTCTGAATGGATGGCCACTGTTTCCACTGTAGCAGCGCTCTTAGTTGTCCCCTTCTCCAGCTGCCCCACTCCATCCCCTTTCCTCTCCAACCATCCCCTCTTCCTGCCTTTTCTGTACCCCTGCCCTATCCCATCCCTCTTCTCCCACAGGCACTCACCATTGTACAGGAGCAGGAACCAGCACACCTAGAAGAGCAAAACGGGTGCTAGGACTCAGGAGGCAGCAACCCAGAGCTGCAAGTCTCAGCTGGGGAGGGGCTGAGTAGAGCAAACTCACCAGCAGTGCTCACCTCCGGTTCCCTTTTCAACCAGGCTCCTAACAACCCTAAATCAAAGCACGTCCCCGCAGAACTAGGCTGCTGGCCAACTCCTACCCAGCCAGAGCTCTGCTTCATCCTCTCTGGCAACGCAGCAGGGCTGCATGGTGCTGTCTCACCCTCAGTGAGTTCTACCCCCGGTCAGGAGCAGGGAGTGGCAGATCTTGAACTTTTTATTTTTTTTTTTTTAGCACAGCGCTGACCCGCAGCTGTGCGCCAAATGACCTGCAAGTGCCCAGGCTCCATGTGTTGAGAACCACTGCTCTGGGGCTAGATCCTCTTATTTCAGCTTGCTTAAACTTTGTAAGGGGAAGTTCAAGACTGACGACTCCAGGTCTGCCTGAATTACCCTATTTCTTACAGAAGAATTTCCACACACGCTGCACAGGGACTGCCTATTGGACTATAACCTACTGCACTGATCCTGGAAGGAATTTTAAAATGAGCTGCTCACAGTTTCCGCTATGCAACTGACCCAAGAATTTTATTAATAGCTGTATGTATAATTATCTTTTAACCATAACATTTTCTTTTCTTTTAAATCATAACTTTCCAGGATGCAGCCCCCATCTGGCACCGTAACCTGTATTTTGTTCCTAGATGTAAACCTTGCATTTGGCTGTACTTTGCTGGGTTTAGCAAACATTGCAGGTCACTCACCTGTAAAAGTAATTCTTTTTAACTTCATCCCCCCACCAATTTTTGTGTCATCTGCAAACTTTATTAGTTTGTATTAATTTTTTTCCAGATCATTAGATATTGCACAGCACTGGGCCAGCAACCCATCTCTGCAGGATCTCACAAATTGGTAACTCTGAAATAACTTTTTTCAAATTTATGAGCAAGCCAGATTATAATCCATTTCATATGTGCCGTATTGATTTTGAATTGTGCTCCTTTAGTCATACTGCATTAGTTCAGAAATTAACTAGCAACTCAAACAGAAAAGCTGGAGTTCCCATAAGCAATGCTAACTGCGCTACAGAGCACACATAGAATAGTTCTCATCAGATTGTCTTCCTGTTCCTTCTGGGTTCTGTTCATGAGGGTAAGAGAGACACTGAACCTGTCTGGAATACTGCTTTTACACAGGCACAGCAGACACTGCAAATGGTAACCTGGGCCCAACGTTAAGAAGCTGTGTCAAGCCACAACACAACCCAGGCTAAACACTAAACGGAAAAGAAAAAAAAGCCCAATGTTGAGGAGATCTGATGAAATGGAGTAATCTAAGAATGCTGGAGCCACATAACATCTGCAGCAGGGAAGGCATCAAAATCAAGTTTATAAACAAAACAAAAACCCATCTCACTAGCTACATAACAACCAAAGTACATCTAAAAACAGTCCAAAGAGAAGAAGAAAGGAGCCAATAAGGACAGCTGTGGTCCAAGTCTGCTACACCCTGGCAAGTTCCAGAGGGGGAGCCGTGTCAGTCTAGTTCAGCAAAACAAACCAGGAGTCCTGTGGCACTTTTGAAGACTAACACGTGTTTAGCACATGAGCTTTCATGGGAGAAAATCCCACTTTGTCAGATGCTAGACAATGGAGTTGTAACTCCACTGGACACTCTCTCGTTGTGCAGAGCCAAGTGGATATTTTTAGTTTATATAAACAAACAACCCAACCCAGCTCTGAGAAAACCAACCCTCTCTCTTACTAGAGGTTTCACCCTGAAGCCAAGACTGAGCTTCCTCTACAAAAGGACTAGGCAGCTGGGAAGCAAGTTCTTCTGTCAGTTAAGTGTAATACTGCAAGGTTAATCATCATCTCTGCTTTAGACTTGTTCCATTACTGTTTGCCCCATATTTAACTAGCTGGTAATTCAGCAGGCCTATCAATTTAACAGTAACCACCAAACTTTGATTGTATCCTCTTTTAATTTTTTGTTAAAAATGTCATAAAGACACAATGAATACAAGTACTGCAGTTACATCAATACAAAAAAGCAATACAAATTAAGCGGCTGAATACAAAAATACATTGAAATACATGAACACCAAAATGGAAGCTATCGCACTAATTCGGAACTGTGTATGCATGAAAAATTAAATAAACTTTTCTGTATTAGACAACTTAAGTATTCTCCACTTTAACAGTAATGTTCTAGTTATGTACTTCACAATTTCTTCTATATACATTATAGAATAAAATACTTTAAAAAGATATGACATTCAAACTCCTCAATATGTGATTGGTATCTTTTGCACTAAGAATATTGACTGCATGAATAAAAACAATGCCTTACATCAACTGTTCCGTAAAGGAGGATCAACATTTTCCTTATAGTTCATTTATATATATTTCAGTTAATAGGTTTGGCTTGATAAGTAAGACAGACCCTGTCTTAATTGCTATCACAGTAATGTACATCATATTGCTTGGATCTATACAATCATACAAAAGTGGCAATCGTATCTGCTGATTATGAAAGAGACAGCTTCCACATATACAGGTCTTCCAAGTTGAACTCGTAATGACTTATTTACAATGAAAGTGCTTTTATCATATCAGATCTTACATGATGAAGGGTCTTTTCTACAGGTCAATTATTAGTCTCCCTGAAATTGGAAAAGTCTACTATAGAAAATACCACAGCTCTGCAAACACTATAGCATACTGTGAAACTGCATGTGGTTCGGAGATTAGCAGCTGAAAAGTGTTGGTAATTATAATTTAAAAATAAATAAAGCAAATAGGTAAACCAGTTACAAAACAGCAGAAAACTGCAATATTCACAACAGTAAAAATACTTAATAAATCAATTGCTAACAAAATGGTGAAGCAGTTGGATCAAAAGTCTTGAAAACATCTTTTAGTGACTTATCATCAGATTCCCCACTTGGATCGTTATCCTGCATTTGATTCACCTGGCCAGGCTGTCGAACTTGCCTTGGATCACTGTACTGAGGCCTGATCAATCCTGACAGAGCTTGGATAGGAAGATTGTGCACTGCTGGAGCAGTACTGGAGTGCTTAGCCTGAGATTTACTGATGTTATTTGCTTTCTCTGAACTGGCCTCTGTGGATCCTTCTGTACCTTTTTCCGTGTTTGGGAGAGACTTCTGTGGCAACGTGTCTTCTGAGGCAGCGGATTCATTTTTGCTACTGTTCTTCAAAATACTTTTTTTCTGGTTCTCTCCATTCTCTCCTGAATTAACTGGAGTTGAGTCTAATGAAGATGAACTGTTGTCTCTTGGATCATACAAACTGATTCCACTCAGTATTGAGCTCGGAGTTCCCAGTCTAACACCAGTTGATGACAGCTTGGGGGCATAAGGAGGCAGAACGTCCGGGTCAGATTTACAAATTACAGTTTCTGAGGGTTGTGATGCACCAATACCAGATCTGGCTAGACGAGGGTCGAATTTCGAAGGATGAGAATCCTTTGTGGTTCCATGCTGAGACTCTGTACTTGACAGTCTGTGTAGTCTGGGATCAACATTTTTTTGTAAGCGAGGATCTCCTAATTTGCTTGGACTACTGGTATGCAAATCTGCAGCTTGATCCAAATAGCCACTTCTGCTTGTTATGTTATTTTTTGCTTTTGCTGCCAGTCTGGGGTCAGCTGGCACTGCATTTGGATGGGGATCATTTTTTAAATTACGCAATTTATTTAGTCTCTGGTCAGCTATAAGTGGAGGAAGAGGTAAATTAATTGAAGACACTGGGTCAGGTTTAGGCAAAGGTATTGGAAGTAGGTCTTCAGGAGCCCATACGATATGTTTAGCAAAGTTTGGTTTGGTCAGGGTAATATCCATTTTAATGTGGCTAAACTGTCTAAGCTGGGATCTTGGATCCCTCAGTGTCACGCCAGGTAAAGGTTCCAAAGGAATGAGAAAAGCTCTCTCTCTCAATTCTCGTTCTGCATCCTCTTCATCATCATCCATTCCTTTCTGCTTGACCTTAACTCCAGTATGCGCATGATGTAAATCTACCTTTGTTCCACCAACAGATGAGCTTGCAAGACCACTTTCATTAACTTTTAACATTCTAGGATCCCGTGCAAGCCTTGGGTCAAAAGATGACGACTCAGAAGGCTTCCTAGTATTTGATCTTGAAGTGGACCTCAGCCTTGGATCAACAGCCTGGTTTCCTGTGCCTTTGTCTTTAGCAAGTCTTGGGTCAGTAGGAATAACAACCATATGTTGTTCTGTGGAATGTTGTTGCCGATTCCTAATATTCTCAGTCTGTTTCTTTAAGGTTTTTAATATTGATTTAACACTGCTCCCCTCTTCCTCTTCACTGCTGGAATACCAGTTTACATTGTCATCTAAATGAAAAACAAAAATTGCTCAAACAAATGATCACTGTATATACAACAGACTTCGTATTTTCTAAACTAAGCATAATTTCTCAAAAACTGGCTTCCATCTGATGTTAAGGATTAGCAAAGTAAGGTAATAGCAACTATGCATTAGAATCACAGAAATCAGGTTAATTAGTGGAAGTGCCCCAAAAGATCTAGTTATTGTAACTTGAGAGACTAAACACTCAAGGCTGCATTCTCCTTTATACCTCTCTCGACGCTTTTGTGAGAAAGTAACCTTTCCTGTCAACAGTACTGTTTAACTTAAAATTCTTTTTAAATGTGAGTCCTGATGAAAGTGACCTTCACTGTTGGTTGAGGGAGGAAGACACTACTTGCTGCAGTCTTCAGTGGGGAAAGTGGAACTGCTGCTTTCTCTTTGATACTGTAAATGTATAGGATTCAGGGAGAGATCAGGATCCAGAAAGGGAGACAAGTGAAGGTATTTAAACAGTGTTTGAGTATAGAGGATGTATCAACCACTACTGCAGTTAATGGGAAGTCCTTTAATTGTAGTCTGATCTCCCAGCCCATCAACATCACCTCAGTGGTGTCTGGATTAAGCTTCAACCCTCCCTCTCCATTCATGTTCCAGTTTCACCCAAACACTAAATAAGATGCATCACCGTTTTGGCCCAGTCAGATGAATGGAAGGTAAAGCTCCAAAGGGGCAGCTGTGTTACTCTAGTAAAGTAAAAAAAGCAAGGAGTCTTGTGGCACTTAAAGACTAACAGAGCATCTGATGTAGTGGGATTTTCTCCTACGAAAGCTCATGCGATAAATAAGTCTGTTAGTCTTTATGCGCCACAAGACTCCTTGCTTTTTTTGAATGTAAAGTGGAGCTGCAGTCATGTGCCGAAAACACCATCACCCATGTTCCCTTACTGACTCTTCTAGCTCCATGTAACCATTAAAACAACAGGTGAGACATGAAGGAATCCTGTGGAACTCCATGTGTAAGTGCCCCAAGAGAGGGGCAGCAATTTCCTACTATTCCCCTATGATGAAAGAACCAAGTCACTCTAAATCAGCCCATCTGCCACTGCTCTGATTTGCAGGTGAGACTGAAGACAGCCGATAGTGTTCATGCTGGTGTTAAATTGATCTTCATCCACTGAGAGGAAGATGCAATCTTTCAATATGTTCTAGACCGGGGGGGGAGGGGGTTAACTTTTTGACCTGAGGAGTCCCCTTAATCTGCCTCAAGCCTGACAATCGTTCTTTCAGCATAATCTGTTGCCTTTAGCCATGTCCTTATCCACCTTACGATTCTTCTAAACTCCATCTTCTCTAATTTAAACTCCTGTGACAATTCCGCCAACAATGATCATAAATCCCTATTGATGTTCATCAGCCACCAAAGACATGGACCTTAGGTGTGTTTGACAAAATACTCTGAACACCACCAGTACATCACAGAACACAAGGCTACTTCTAAACTTAAGTAGCAAAAACTGTCACAACCCACCAGAACTCATAACTGTGCCAACAATGTGTCAACACACCAAAACACAGAGGGGGTGTCTGGGCTGGCAGAGGGAAATGTTAATTTTCTAATTTTTTTTTTTTTTAAATAGAAAAGGCCTCTTATTCTCTTGCTGTCTACACCAGGATCAATAATTACAAAGTGGCTTTCAATCATCTGGTGACACGTGGATAGGCAACAGGAGGCTACACGTTACCTTTGTCAACTCACAGGGCCTCTGTCCACACAGCCATTTAAGAGAAAGCATCATGTTATAAAGGGACATGTTGCTTCTTCAAGCATGTTCCCTACCACTAGAGCAGTGGTTCCCAACTTTTTCTCTGCCGTGGAACACCTTGCTACCTTTAATTAATTTGAGGCACACCACTATATAGTTTCCAAATGAACTCAGGAATATTCACAAGCCAATGAGCCAGAGCTCTGAGTAGTTTTTCAAAAGTTCTGTGGCACACCTGCTCAGAGCTGACGGCACACTTGTGTGCCATAGCACACTGGTTGGGAAACACTGAACTAGAGGACACGTGTGATATTACTCATCTGTCACCACCTGCTCACACTGCTTGAAAGGTGAAAATAGTCTTTTGTTTCTTAAAGAGTAGCTCTGACAACACAGCATTCTAAGTGAGTGAATACAAACTAAACAATTAAAAACGGTGAGGGTGGTGGGAAGATTACCTGAAAATTAAAACAATGCAACATCTCTTGTGTAAACTTGGCTAGCCAGCCATGTCACAGGGAAGTGAATGATTTCACAAAAATTTCCTTCTTTTTCTATCTCCAACTGCATCTAAGAGCATTTATAGCTACTAAATGGCCAGGCATAATATATGGCTGACATACTATTTACATACAGTCTTTCGTCACAAAGCACTTTTCAAATACAGAACAGTTCTACTCTGAAAAATGACTGTCAAAATGGCACGCTGTTATCAGATCTGCACTCGTGTATTCAGAGGCATTTGTTTACTTTGTTGACTCATCTATCACAGATCAGCTGGATTCTACTTTGGCCATGCATCCACAAAACTTGACGAAATTCAGCTTACTCGATCTTTACTACTGATGATGACAGAGCAAGAAGTAACCTATTTTGACTTTCAGATCTGATGTTGAGTTTGTGCACTGGCAATTGGAAAAGAAAAAGTGATATTTGAACTCTGAAGATCTGAAGTGCAAATGATTGAAGGACTATGAATGTGGAACACCTTCAAGCCTCTTTAAAAAAAAAATCACTTCTTAGCATAGAACCACATTTTAAACTGGTAAGAACAGTATATGCTGAAAGCACTTTATTCACAAAAACTACCTTTCACATTTCAGCTGAAAGGCAGCAACTACTGAAAGAGACCCCAGAAAAACTACAGAAAGGTTAGGAAAAGAAGTAAGGCCTAAATTATTCAGTTAAAGTTATAGAAGGACTTAAAACAGGCACAGCATTATTAATTGAAATATCTGCAAAACAAAATGGGAATATTATACTAACACAATATGTGAGAATATTTTTTGTTTAGAATGCAACAGTCAACACTACCTTCTTCCTTACTCAGTGCTCTCTGAGACTGACTGCTGATTGGTTCTCCATCTTCTTGCTGTTTTTGACTCAATCTTACATAAAGGGCTTTTTGCATTGCTGGAAGAAAATCTGGTACATTAATCGCCGGTTTATGGCCTGTTTTACTGACATGATCTGACTCATTTCCACCCTTATGTGACTCTTGAGCAATGAGGTGAGCCGCGTGATCTGTAAATTCTCCATGCCATGTTCCGTCTGCATACACAATGTTAAAAAGGAATCAGTTAACTCCAGAACAGGCTTTACAAGGTATTAACTGACACAAGTTTAAGGATGTTTTCAATTGCACCTTATAAGAGTTAATCTTTCAACTATTTCATATTGAAATAGGCTGAAAAATAATGTACTAACTGCAAAGTCAGCTGTTTTTTCCCCCAATTGCAAAAACTTTAATTTGCAGAAAAAAAAATAGTAAATTGTGGGGAAAAAAATTTACAATTCTCAAGCTTTCAGATGACTTTTCACCAATCTATACACTTACAGTGAACTAAAACAGACAAGAAAAGGGTATTGTCACCTTAGGCTAAAACACTAGAAAAACAGAGTTTTAGCAAATCTCATGTGAATAGAAAAGTGTTTTTCATAAGAATATCTGTATCTACAAACACAGAGAAACACTACATTAAAAATGCTTTAAAACAGCAAAAACAAACATGCAAAGAGTTGGGACATATCAGAATTAAGGTTACAACTGCAACTTTAGTTCTGTCTCTTGGTGAGCGCACCTGCATCATGATATAATTTTGTTCTAACACTAAATTCTAGAAGTTTTGAGAGGAAGATAAAGCTTCTCTATTGCCTTGGTAAATCAAGAAGACTGAGGATCAGAAGTCAGGTTTAGCGAACAACATCTGCAGGGTTCACAAACCAGACCACAGACCCACTTGTCCACTTCCACTGCCCTCTAATTGTGAGAAAAATGGGTGAGGCATTCACTAAGTGTTAGGGGGCAGTGTAAGATGGCATTAGCGGGGGTATTCGGATCTTGAATGTCCCGTGAAAAGGACCCTTCAACAGTGGCTGGGGTTTGGCTGCTGAAGTAAATATACCTGGGTCTTCTCGCTCTGGCATTTGCACAATGGTCTGTAAGAGTGCTGATGATAAACACTTGGAGAGCAAGTGGTGACCAGGGTTTGTACTCTGGCTTGTGGGACTTCTTTTTGGGAACTGGGGTATAAATACGCAAGGCATGGAGAGTGTTCTGGAGTCTTTCAGCAAATAAAGGGACTCATCAGTTTGTTCAATGAACAGTGAACAAGGTGGCTCCTGGCACTTTTAAAGACTAACAGATTTATTTATCGCATGAGCTTTCATGGGAGAAATCCCGCTTTATGAATATTTTATAAAGTGAGAGACAAGGTGGGTGAGATCAATATTTTATTGGATCCACTTCTACTGATGAGAGAACTTGTCTCTCTCAGCAATGGAAGTGGTGGATCCAATAAAAGATCCTATCTTACCCACCTGGCTTCTCTAATATCATGGGACTGACATCGCTACAACCACACTCCATATGTTTGGTGACTACAAAACAAAGAGCTAAAGGAGCCAGAGGAAAGTTTGTTTAGCATGGCACATCATAATTCTTGTAAATGCACAGTTTACTAGTACTAGTCCTAGTGTCTTTACTTCAGTCAGCTATACAGAATGGCTCTCTGCTAGATTTTTTTTTCTTTTTAATGAAAGTTCTAGAACAGCCTTTTTTAATTATACAAGATTGTTTCACAACATTTTGTAAGGATATATCTCAGGCTAACTTTCTCTAATATTTCTCAGTTCTTCTAAAGGTGCTGTAATACTTCAGAAAACAGAAACAAGCCTCATTAAGATGACATTTAAGAAAACAATTCTGAGCACAAACTCACCTCCTGTGTTATTAGTTGGCTGGAAGCTATGTACAGCTTGATGTGAATAGTAATTGTCATAGAAATCAGCTGGATTCTGAATAGATTCATAACTGATATTCTGCTGTCGTTCACCAGGAATCTGTTGATACAGTGGGCCTGGTGGGCAATGATTCTCTCTGGGTATATTTATCATATGTCCTTGAATTCCTGGAGTGTTGTATGGTGCACCAATGCCTGGTGGTGTTAAAGGAGGACCAGCTTGTGCTTGAATTGGTATGCCAGTTTGACTCTGTGGTCCTAAAAAGCCTGGTGGAACAGGCTGCAAAGGAGGGCTCTGTGGCACTGCTGGACCTTGAGGTCCTGTACATTGGTGATGCCCAGGAGAACTTGGATGCATTACTGGTCCATTATGTCCCTGTGATATGCTAGGACCAGGCCCTGGACTTGACCCTGGATTGTACATATGCTGAGGATGTGGGTCATTTCCCTGAAATTGTGGCCTCGGTGGTGATGTGCTGTTATAGAAAGTTGGTGGCCTGTAAGCAGAAAATTGACAAAATAAAGAGCAAACATCTACATGCTACATAAAACTAGACTGTAGTGCATACAATACATTTTAAAAGGGCAATATTTAAAAAAAATACTTTCTTCCCCTTGGGATACTGTTTTAGAAATTCAGAGTAACTGCTCTCTTCCACAATATTTTACCTCTCCCCGTGGTAAACAAGTCACTGCTTTACTAAACATGATGTGGAACAGAACAATTGGCCTTACATCAGAAGGAGAACAGGAAGGAGCAAAAATTGCATTAAAAGTAAATGCAGAGAAAACCAAGATTATAAAGGTAGGAAATTGGAGAACACAAGCAAATGTGTGGACAGATGGAAAAGAAACCAAACAGCAGTTTTGCTCTCTGGCATTTGAAGATAGCTGAAGTAGAGAGATCCGTGAGGTTAGGAATAGTAAACACCATTTCTGGAAGTACCATCATCATCTGGCCAACAGAGGTTCTCACATAACATGAAAGGTCAGATTATATTGTGCCACTGTACTGAGGGGGCCTGACCAAGGACATGGGTTTACAAAAGGAGATTGGAGGAGGCTGATCACAGCTGGCTGAGGAAGACACTACACATTTCATGATAAAGCAAAATAAACACAAGAGTAAGGGAGCCGACTGAGCAGAACATAGAAAATAACATCCAAGAAAGAAAGCTCCAGTGAGTGGGACATGTATACCATAAAGAAGATGGGAGACATGCTAAGCAAAAACTGAATTTGGTACTCATAGAAGGAAAGAGAAAGCTAGGAAGTCCAAGGAAGAACTGGAAGAAGATAGTAAATGAAGGATTTTAAATGTGCTAGAACGATCTGGAAAGACGTATCACAACTCACAAGCAACTGTAACTAGTGGAGAAACTGGCTACCTGATCTGTCAGCTGCACAGAAAAAACTAAAGCCTAAAGAAGGTCTATGTAAACGCTACAGCTTACTATTGCAAAATCTCTTCTGTTCACTTTAACCTGCGCCAGTGTCACTAAGGTACAGATGTGAACAGCACTGAAAACTGCATTTTCTCATTCAAGTGATCCTTCAGACCCTCAGGGAATGATAATAGGCTTTCCATATGATAACGGCTTCCCTTACCATGTCCCTCCCCCCAACCCCAAAGAAGAGCTCTGTGTAGCTTGAAAGCATCTCTCTTTCACCCCAAAAAAGATGGTTCAATGAAAATATTACTTCACCCATCTTGTCTCTCTAATATCCTGGGACCAACATGGAAACAAAAACACTGCAAACACCACTTTTTCGCCTCACAGGAGCATGGGAGTTAGAAAAAGCTGTTTAGATTCCAAATGTCAACAGCTTATTACCTTTGGAGACACATGACGGAATCTCTTTGGTCCAAAGTAGATAGGAAGTTGGCGTAGCAAACTAATTCTTATAGTGAATGTCTGTCCACATTACAAACATCACACTGTGTGCCACAAATCATCAGAAATGGAGTCCTGAATAGCCCAAGAGTGGAGCAACAAAATAGTTTTTTCAGTCAATGCCAAGATGTGCTGGCAGAACTGCATGTGGATGTCTGAACAACACCTGCCCAAATTACCAGTTTAAAACACCCCAAGACCAACCAAAAAAGACCTGAATTCAAAGAGTTTTGAAGAAACCCAACCCAGCTGGACCCACAGAAAACTTTGCATCTAAGTTTTATGGAAGACAATGGGGTAAAAGGAACAGTTCAGGTGAAGGGTACACAAAGCTGAAGGCAGTGACATCTGGCAGAACTGGGACGGTAACACAGACCCTGCACAGTTTCATCAGGGAGTTCCTTCGCTGACTGAAGTCAAGAAAGAGCTGACTATATGGGAGCCTTGTTCACTATGCAAAGGGAAGTGGGCTCAATCATTCAGAGGATTAGAAAAAACAGCAAAGGGAGTGAATTCCTTGCCTGCTTTTTCCTTGAAGGGCAAGACCGAGGAGTATAATCCTGGTACAAGGTATTAGATAAATAAAAGATATATCATTATAATGGCAAACAGTGGAAATTCCTCCCCCAAATAGCAAATACTCAGGGCTATCAATTTCTTTAAAAATGTAGTGTGAACCATGTCTCAAATGTTTATAAAGCCATTTTTCAGTCTTATGTGCAATTCTATAGACCATTTTAAAACTTACTTTTTCCCAATCTTGTGTGCTAAGTCCACAGTAGGCTTCACAACTATCTCAAACAGAGATGGAATTTTCTTGAATTCACCAGAAGAATCTTGAAAATTTTCTGTATCAGATTCAGAAAAGGAAAACTGCTCTGGTGGAGTTGGCAGAAGTCCAACTCCTGGAGGTGGTTTTGGAAGAGGAACTATGCCACGCTTTCTGAGTTCCTCCAGTTCTTTTTCATCTTCATTTTGTGGCTCTTCTTCAGTATTCAAAACCTAAAACAAAGCAATGAAGAGAAAGGTCTTATTGTAATAAATTTGTATCAAACTTAAAACTTCATTGTAGCACTTCATTTTATATTTAAAAAGAATCAAACTGCTCTGCAATTGTTGGTCTGTTATCTACTGTCTGCTATTGACATCAAATTCAAAAGAATTCTAAATCCCCCCTTAAAAGTTCTTCTGTGTGACTGACACAAAGCCAGGAATTAAACGACGTCTGCAATATGGAATGTACAATTCAAGGAGCTCCACATCTTTTGACCAATAATGTCACATGGTACAAAGCACTAATATGATCTAAAACACCCATAATACATTTCATGTCATGTAAGTGTACACTGAAAAATGAGAGAATAAGGAAGCTGACAAAGATGATGTGTGTAAGGGGAGTGAAAAACAGTACAGCAGAAAAGCGAGACGATGAAGAGGAGAAAAGAGGTGAAAAAAAGGAAGGTGGAAAACGAGAGAAGGAAAAGAATTCAGTGTGCAGGATGTGGTCACAGAGCCTAACTTTAGGACTGCAATTTTCTAAAGGAATTAGAGATGTTAATAGGCACGTATCTCCCTCAGGCCCCTAGAGAGATCCTAGCCTATATTTATTCCATTTGACTCCCTTACCACTCAGAAATAATTTTCATTTCCTCTGGCAGCATAAACATTACTCACCTTATCTAGCAGTTCTTTCGTTTCTTTCGTTAGCGGAGCATGTGAAAATTTGCACTTATCTCCTTGGTAACATTTTGCTCCTGTGTGATAGAACTTGCAAGGAAATTCATGTAAGCAAAAATATTAAGGACTCTAACAGATAGCCACATCAGATTTGCATAGTTTGGAATAGTTTCACAAATTAATTCTCAGTTAGACTTCCCTGCTCCTAACTACTTACCATTTCCAGAATTACATTTTAAGCATTAACAAGACTAATAAACACTGTTTAATCTCATTCGGCACCCCATTCATAGCTGTATATTGTAATTACTCTACTTTTGACATGATCACAGAATCATAGATACTGGAAGGTACCATGACAGGTCATCAAGTCCAGTCCCCTGCACTCATGGCAGGACCAAATACCTTCTTCAGCCATTGCCGACAGGTGCTTTTCTAACCTGTCCTGACCCTAAACAGCCAAGGGCCCCAACTGTGCAATGAAAACATAAAAGCCATTAAAACAAAGAAAAACAGTTAAATTGATTATATGCATGTACCTACTTCTCCAAGCAAAAATACAAAACCAAAAAGCCCTCAAACCCTTTTCCAAACCCGTATTTTTTTATTCATCTTTTAATATATGAAACCACCCAATAATCTGTGAAACTAAAGCCAGTAACTTCCAAAAATATGAAGTCCCCTCCTTAAACTACTTAATTTTTCCTACTGTAAGCATCTCAATATAGTGAAGCTATTATTAGATATAGTCTTTTTCTTGAAGAAAGGGAAATGTAATTCTTTAAATGATACATTAATTATAACAGGGATCAAATATGGAGTGTTTCCTTGCACTTTAAATTTCCAAATATTTATCTATTCAAACTCAAAACTATACAACTGTAGTTTCAACAAATGTAAAAACCTATTTATTTGCATTGGTACATGTAACTTAGAGACAGAGTATGTGTAATCTTAGGGACTCCTCAGTAAAGTAGAGGAGTCTGGGGGAGAATGTTTTAAATTGCAGCAGCTTAATAAACTGTTTCTGCTCTAAAAATTTGTGTGTTGCTGCGAGGTTCCAGATTTATGAGAACAATTTTGAATGTACTGTTTGCAAATAAAAATAATTCCTAATTGCCAGATTTGCAAAACTTACCCTAACTTTTAAGAGATAAACTATGTTCTTTCCTTGTTATGGATATCAGTAGAAAAACAGGAGTCCTGTGGCGCTTAAAGACTAATGAATTTATTTATTACATGAGCTTTCATGGGAGAAAATCCTACGTCATCAGACGCTTTGAAGGTGGTGTGCTCAGACAGATGAATAGTAGACGAAGGCTTCAAAGAGAAGCTGCTGAAATTTAATTTATTTGCAAATTCGGTTGCATTGCTTCAGGACTTAACAAATAAGAATGGATTGTTATATAAAAATATGTGTCTTTAAGGTCAAGGGCTGAGAACCAATGGCCCACTTTGCAGCATAGGTATTATTGCACTTAGAGTGACCATTTTAAATTTTTGGTGCCTGATGTATTTGTTTAATGGTCTCAGGTCTAATATTCATCTCCAACCTCCTGTTTTTTTCTGTCCCATGAAATAACGGGAATAAAAACTTGAGCATTTATAAAGATGTGCAACAGGTTCACTAGAGAATTTATGGTGGGATCCTGGCTGTTCTTGGAACCTTTTAGATTCCCGAGATGTGTCGGCATGAGTTATTACCTGAGGAGCCCGTAGGCTCTTGGGTAATGTGTTTTGGAGACCTTTTGTACGGTGAATGACCCCTTCTGGGTGTCATGGTCTCCTGGGCCAAGGATGTTCTCTGTTTCTGGCCCTGGGGTATACTTTCACCATGCAGGTGTTCATGGCCTGGGGCGGATGCAGCGATTTTTCATCAAGAAAACTTTCAAGCAAAGTGCCCTGGTCCTTGCAAGCTCTGTCACTGAGGCTGGAGCAGTGATTGCATTTTTGGGGTACAAGAGATTCCTGAGGCAGCAGATGCACTGAGAATGGCTGTCCAAAGTGGGCATAGCGTTGTTGCATTTGGAACATCTTTTAAAGCCTGGACAACTGGGGAAGTTGTTCAGTCAGAAGATGCTGAAAGATCAGATAAGAGTAGATGAAAGCTAAGCTAGCAGACAAAGTGAGGATGTTGAAAGAAAAAAAATTGGGGGAGGGAAGGAAAGGCGGTTACAATAAGAGATAACTAAGTAAACTATGACTAAAATAAAAGTTTTTCCCTCTAAAAACTACAGGTTTCTGAGAGTTCAGGAGCAGACATTAAAGAACTGTGTTCAGCCGCAGTCAGTTCAAAAGGAACTGAGGGAGAGGGGCGTGCTTGTGCTGAAGCCTTACTGAGGCCTTTGTGAGACTGCTTCTGCGTTTTTGCCACCCCACAACTACTGCTAAAAGAACTCTGTGAAGCTGCGCAAGAACGCGAGGACACCTAATATGAAGCACCCACAGCCACATCACTCAATGAACAAACAAATTCATGAGATAAAAAGCTTGTGAACCAAATTTCCCATATAGATTTTTTTTTTTAAACTATTTAAGCAATTTATAAACCTCAAAAGAAAAACTTGTGAAGAATCCATGAAAAATACTCAACTGTGGTTCAATCAGTGGACAACATTTTGAAAAACTGCTCGCTCTTTCTTGTGCATATCAACATCCACCAACTGCAGTTACACAAGGACTTTCCAAATGGCATTTTACAATAAAACATAGTCAAGTCAGCATGTTTATAAAGCGTTTAAAAAAAATCTAAGTAGTATTTTAATTCAAATACAATTTTCCCCAAAGGATATTATGCAAATAAATGCAGTTCTCTCCTTTGGTACAATAACCCTGTATGTAAAACTTGCAGATCTCCTTTTTCTTCTCTATTTCTGCATCATGATCAAACTTACATTGGTCTCCCTGTAAATGTAATAAAAAAGGAGAAAGATTATCAATTCTAAATGCTGAATCATTCAAATAAATACTTTAACAATGATGTTTTTATCTTTGTCCAATTTTGAAATTTTAACAAGTGTGTCAATTTTCTTCAGATTCCAAAAACACAAGACAAAGAATATTTTAGGACAGGGCAGTGATTCTCAGACTGGGGTCCACAGAGTACATGTTGGTGGTCCATGGAGAGTAGGCTGGTCACATGGCACCGGTATTCTTGATTCCACCTATTAAATTGCATTAAAAGAAGCTAGAAATGGAGAGGTTACTTACCTTGTGCAGAGATTGGAATATTCTGCGATGTGTCCTCTTCTGGATGATCCACTTCAGGGGCACTTGTATAAAGGTGCATGCACACCTGAAGTGGAGCACCCATAAGGATACTACTCAAAGAAATATTAAATACTTTCCTAATACTATTTTTCAATTTAAACAACTGCTGTAGTTGTTGCAAGAAAATTATGTGATCATAAATGGAAGGGAAGGTTTTCACATTACCAAAAGGTATTAAAATAATCTATTAGAGCCTGCCCATTTAGACAATATAAAAATGTATATTAGCTATATTACCTTACACTAGGACTAATTCCTTAAAAAGTTTTACACCATAATAGTTTTTATAAGTACTTTCACAAAATAAATTAAGTTACCTTAGTTGTTTGTTTTATAACTGTAGGTGGCACTAAATACTCATCATAGTGGGAACCACTCGGTATCAATAATATAATGAAGAAAGCCATGAAAATGTTAGACTATTTTGTGGCTATTACCATATATATTTACTAGGAATTTGGAAAGAAGCCTAATTACTATTTTTTTTTAAGTTTTGAAAGTACAGTAATTGATGAAGAGATAACATTTGTATCACAAAAAGATACACAAAATTATGTACCTTCGAATTCACAATGGAACTAGGAATCAGTGACAAAAATGTTTCTGACATAAACCCATCAGCCTGACAGCAAATATGTAAAATTTTTGCTAATTTACTTCAAATTTCTATATTATCTCTTATAATTGATGGGAAGATCATCAGAGGATTAAGATAGATCATATTATTAGGTTCAGAATGATGCAACACCAGAGTGCAAAATCTCTATGGATTAGCATATCAAGGATTACGTTTTGCTCACTAACGTTCTAATTAAATTTCTCTTCTTCCTGCTTCCCAAACTCTTCCAGCTGCTGAGAGGACGCCTGTATTTTACATATTCCTTTCTTGGATGCTTAGAAAATTATAATGAAAAAAATGTATTCTTTGTGCTTTGTTAAAGCAGTGTTTTTATTACATCTCAAAATCTGTAATATCCAAGAAAAGACTTTTTTTTTTAAACACCAGAAATGGATGACCAATCTTATCTAGTCAATAACACTGCATACGCCCAAAGGTAAACATAAAAATATGTTACATATTACAATAATTTCAGATTACAATACTGCTGAACACAGGTGCATTAATCACGCTGTATCTGTTAATAAACTAAGTGATCAATAGTATATCATTTTATATAATTTACATTGCACGGTGAAAGGATATGTAATTAGACAGTTTTTCCTTAAAATATTCTCTAGCATTTATTTTATTTATACTTCTTGCAAAAAAAAAAAAAAAAAAAAATCAAGGCAAAAAACCAAAGTTACATACAGGAAGATTTGCTAATACTGGAGAAATTGAAATAGAATGCCTAGCCTTTTCCCCCACTTCCACTACAGATATACACATAAAATAAATATTTACCTTAATACATCTTCCCTCGAGAAAATATTTACAGATTTGTTTTCCTTTATGCTCCACTGTATGTTGATTTATGAATTCCTGACTCATATTCACCCATTTCTTCACTGGTTTACCTTCCTACAAAAAGAAATAAGGTATTTTAAATAAATTTTGTGGCACTTAAAGACTACCAGATTTATTTATCAGTCTTTAAGTTCCACAAGACTCCTTTTTTTTTTTTTTTTTTTTTTTTTACTAGACTAACAATGGCTGTCCCTTTGGAACTTAAATGAATTTGTTATAGTTATTCATTTTAAGTGCTATTGCAAAATCACAATTACAGAATTCAAAGCAATGTTCATCCCAAAGTGGGATTAATTTTCAAAATAAAATGACAGCAAATCATGACCTGAGTGTTCTCAGATTACTATATGCAGTTCAGAGAAAAGCTATTCTACTACAAAATAAAACCAAATACACCTAAATTTTCTTGGATATTCTTGTACTGTTCTGTAAGACCAACTAATATAAAATTCTTGAGTGAAAACAGCATGCTTTGTTGTAAGCAAATTTTGAATCTTCTTTCAGACACCAAAAAAATTTGTACACCTCAGTTTAGCAAATGCATGCAACAACAACAAAAAAATGTACTACTCTTGTATTGGACTAATACTTCATATTTTCAATGATCCCAAGACAGTAACAATAGAGTTACCAGTTAGCAGCTGAGAAGGCAAGTGGGAGCCCCTAGTTGCTCTCTCAGAGGAACTCCAGAATACTGAGTTAACTGCCAACCCATCAACATGAGCCAACTCTCAACACTGATATGAAGTCTCCTTTTAGTGTACATTTTAAAGTCAACATTACTGTTCAGTATTTAATTTTTAAGGAAGATAACCAGAAAGAAGAGCAGAGGATGGTACTGATAGGGCCTTCACTATTCTCTTCAGCCACTCTTTGAGTCTCAGCACCCTCCTTTCAGGAGAGGATGCCCTCTGGCTGGGACTTTATTCTCCAATGCAGACTGAAAACAATCAACCAGGCCCACTACAGAACTGTTTGGCTCCACCCAACTGATGAGCCCTTCGAAGGGCTACTCCTGATTTTTTTTGCAGATGGGGGGGGATGTGCATGCATGGGCTGTACCATGAAGTGCCAAGAACTTGACATATCAGCTCTGGATTTTCTTCCTGGTCTTTGCCTCAACAGCTCAATACATGCACCCATTCTCATGTCACCCCTAAGTTCGCTCACACATCACGTTCAGGATTCAAACTGACAAAAAAAAAAAAAGTATATCACAGGAGCATTTAGGGGCTCCAACTGAGACTGGGGCTATACAGATGTTAAAGTAAGCCAGAACGGCCCCCAGAACTGCAAGGGGCCAGAGTTCCGGGCCCCCGAAAAACAGAAAAATCAGGTGGAACACATGATCCACCTTACTCTGGCCAGGGATCTGCGGCCAGGCTGAAGGAGTTTTCAGATCTGGTCAGGTGGGGAATGGGTCAGGGAGTTGGCGAGGGGCCCAGAGGTGAGGAGGTTTCCTGGGCCCATCAAACTATACTTTTAACCACTAGGGCTATATATCATTCCACTGATTGGTAAGTATTCAAACAGAAGGATGGTGCAACCTACATGTGACAGTTACCTTTTTTCAATTTCAAAAGGGATAGCCGTGTTAGTCTAGTCCGGTAAAAAAACAACAAGGAGTTGTGTGGCACTTTAAGACTAACAGATTTATTTTTTGCATGAGCTTTCGTGGGAGAAGATCCCACTTCCTCAGATGCTTTGAAGATGGGTGAACTTACAGAAAGGAATTAAACTAAGTGCAAGGGGGTGTAAAACATAGAATCAGGTCATAAAGTAACAGCAAATCAGAGCAGTTTACAGGCTCAAACCATGGGAAGCCTGAAGTCAAATTACCCTTTGTAATGGAAAAAGAACCCATAGTCTCGATTGAGTCCTGCTTTCACAGAATTTAGCTTGCATATTAATTCGAGTTCAGCTGCTTCTCTTTGAAGTCTTGATGTCCCAGGTACATCTCTAACGACAGTCGTTAACAAATCCGTCCTATCAGCTCTGTGCTCATTCAGTCTCTTACGGAGCGATCATCCTGTTTGTCCAATATATAAGGTGTTGGGGCATTTCTTGCACATGATGGCATAGACCACATTAGTAGATGAGCAGGTAAATGAGCCTTTGATGGAGTAGCAGGCTTGATTAGGACCTATGATGGTGTCTGTTGTGCAGATACATGGGCAGACTTGGCAGCGTGGTTTTTTGCAGGGGTGTGTGCCTGCTTCAATGTTCCTGTTGTTAGATCTGTAGTTGCCGGTGAGTATCTGTTTAAGATTAGGGGGCTGCCTATAAGCAAGGAGTGGTCTGTCTCCTAATGCTTGAGAGAGAGAGGGATCATCTTTTAGAATAGGCTGTAAATAAAGTTTCATTCCTTTCTGCATTTAGTTTCATTCCTTTTACACCCCCTTGTATTTAGTTTCATTCCTTTCTGTAAGTTCACCCATCTTCAAAGCATCTGAGGAAGTGGGATCTTTTCCCACAAAAGCTCATGCAAAAAATAAATCTGTTAGTCTTAAAGCGTCACACAACTCCTTGTTGTTTTTTTTTTACCTTTTTTCAGTCATGATTACATTAGTCAGAAAGGTTAGTGAATTGGGGAAGATTTTTGGCTGACTCACATGCACATGATTTAAGGAGAAGATTCGAAGTGTGGTCTGTAAGGTAATAAGAGTATAAAGACTGAGGTTCTACCTGTGGGAAGGTCTTAATGAGACCTTTCAGATTTTTTACTTTGTTAAGTAAAAACAGAATAGCTTTCTGTGGGAAGATGGACAGAGCGTAGCTAGGAGGATCTGCAGCAAACTAATAATGACATGCCCTGATGTCTTGAGGGTGTGGAGGTAGCCTGTATAAGTATCAGGAATATTTACTGCTTCCAGACATAAATGGTTCTCTTGAGTCCAGGCAGAGAAATACCTCCTTTTAGCTCAGGGCTTGACAAAACCTGGGTGCCAGGCTGCCATGATGCTGGAGAATTGAACCTTGGTACCTAACTGCGCTGCGGTGAACATCTGAGCCGCCCCGAAAGCAAGCAAGCTGCTAGTTCCTTCAGCAGCATGGGGCTTTTTTTTTTGGTGGCAGGGAGATTTTCCACCCCAGACCACTGTTCCCTCTAAGCTGTGCGCATGTGTGCACGCACACAGGTCATGAAACTCCGCACACAACAAAATGAAGTGCGTGCAAAAAAATTCAATAGTGCTAATATTGGCGCACACAAAGAAATTTTTTGCGCACACAGCCTACAAATAATTAGGGGGAACATTGCCCCAGACCAGTGTCTCAAGTGTCCAGGGGTGGGGGGGAGGGGGAGAAGGGCTTTTGTGGACCAGCAAAAGTGTTTTTTTGCCCTCATTTCTGTGAGTGATGAATACTAAATGCTGCATCTATCGCCAAGGGAGAAAAAGAATTCCTTGGGGTGGACAAAAAGGCAGAAAAACTAACTACATGATACTAGAGTCTAAGAAGGAGACAAATGCTAAAACCAAACTTAATATATTTATAGAAATGATGCAGTAGCAGAATAAGATGAGGACACAATATTCTGACTCAGTGTGCATTGGTATAAGAAAACTGCAAGGACATTGGTCCACATGGCTCCTTAAATTCTCAGTTCAGAACATAAGGAGAGCTATGGCATACATGTGGACTAATGGACACTGCTTAGTAAAAAATTCCAGATCCACGTGCATGGTGGTTATGCATGGGATACACATAGAGACCTCCACCTGAAAATGAACAGAGCAAGAGGCCTGGCAGCTGAGAAGAAAACCAGCTGACACTGACTACAGGCTACCCTTTTCCTGAGCACACAGGGGAAGGAGGTTCTGACTGGATTCTCCAATAAACAGCATTAATGGGTGAACTCCACAGAACCAGGCTGCCTGCAGAACAGTGTGCGCACACACACAGAGTATCTTTTGCTGAACTGTACACTAACAAACATTTTCAGTTCTGAGCCACAGACCTGAGTTTGGGATGCATGAGAACAAAGGGTATTTCACAAGATGTGTAAGTCAGTCCTGACACCCAATTTTTGACTTCTTGCCTTGGAATCAGGATTGCCTGAAAGAATTCTGGCTACAGAATACATGCTTATATTACAGTTTGTTTTCATTCATAGATATGGGGCCAGTTCTGTTCAATGTTTTCATTAATGATCTGGATGATGGGATAGATTGCACACTTAGTAAGTTTGCAGATGATACCAAACTGGGGGGAACGGTAGACACCCTAGAGGGCAGAGACAGGATTCAGGGAGACCTAGACAAACTGGAGCAGTGGGCCAAGAGGAATCTCATGAGGTTCAACAAGGATAAGTGTAAAATCCTGCACTTGGGACGAAAAAACCCCATGTACTGCTACAGGCTGGGGAGTGATCAGCTAAATAGCAGCACTGGAGAAAAGGACCTGGGAGTCATGGTGGATGGGAAGCTGGATATGAGTCAGCAGTGTGCTCTTGCTGCCAAAAAGGCCAATGGCATACTGGGCTGCATCAGAAGAAGTGTTACCAGCAGATCAAGGGATGTGATCATTCCCCTCTATTCTGCACTAGTGAGGCCACATCTGGAATACTGTGTCCAGTTTTGGGCTCCCCACTACAAAAAGGACATGGACAAATTAGAGAGAGTCCAGAGGAGGGCAACCAAAATGATCAAAGGGCTGGAGCACAAGCCCTATGAAGAAAGACTGAAGGAACTAGGCTTATTTAGCCTGCAGAAGAGAAGACTGAGGGGGGATTTGATAGCAACCTTCAACTACTTGAAGGGTTGCTCCAAGGAGGAGGGAGCTCGACTGTTCTTGGTAGTAACAGAGGGCAGAACGAGAAGCAATGGTTTCAAGTTACAGCTGGGGCGGTCCAGGCTGGATATTAGGAAAAACTTCCTTACTAGGCGAGTGGTGAAGCAGTGGAATAAGTTGCCTAGGGAGGTGGTGGAATCTCCATCTCTGGAGGTGTTCAAGTCCCAGCTGGACAAAACACTGACTGGGATGATCTAATGGGAGTGGTCCTGCTTTTTTTTGGCAGGGGGTTGGACTAGATGACCTCGTGGGGTCCCTTCCAACCCTATGATTCTATGATTCTATGTTTGTCCTAGTAGCTGATTGTGTAAATAGGAGAAAAGCCAGGAACACTGTTAACATTTAGGTATGACCAGGATGAACGACACACGATACATAGAGGTTATTTTATAAATATGCCCTAGAGTACAGGATTGCCAAAGAGTTGTTTTTTGGTCCTGCAAGATCTTTTTGGCTCTTGTGAACTTGTCTAAACTACTGCCATTCTGCTCTGACTCCACCCACACTCCACCATCCAGATCACTACATCAGCGTGCAAAAATAATGTGAGCTACCTTCACACAAATGGAGCCTTTGCATAATATTTAGAATGCTATTAGAAAAGGAGGAAACCAAGTCATGCTCATTTCTATGATAAGTAGCTGAAGGAAATGGAGTACAATCCATCCAAATGTAGATGCAAGTGAGCAGAAGTTGTGAGGAAGACCAATGGGAACAGGAGCTGAGAACTGAGTCCTGTCTCCCAATTTAATCATGCTTGCTTAAAACACCCCTCCCCCTCCCATGATTTCATGCCAGCATGTAAATCAAGTCATCAGAACTGAATTAATCCTCAGTTAATTAAGCTGATGTTTGAAGCTTTAGAGTTAACATACCATTAAATAGTGAAGCTTATAATTCTCTTGCTACTACTGTTTAAGTCCTTCTAGGTGCACAGTAAACGACTATTTTCTCAAATGAATAGGCTAGGAACTTCCTTTCTTAGGAAGGAGTCAGCTTAACCTCTGGGGAACATAATGAAATACGTAGAAAGCAATTATGCAATTTATTTATATTTTTATTAACAAGGAGTATCAAAGTGTTACCAAATACACATATTTGTTTTTAACTTCAATTCCATGTACCTCTTGAAAACCATCGCCTCCTTTATTAGCCCCTCTTCCTCTTCCACGATCTTTACGCTTCAACTTCTTCTGAATTCCACGCCCTCGACCGACACCAAAACTCCTTTGTGCATTACCTGAAAAATATTAAAACCTAACTTCAGAGAAAAATGACTATTCTGCAGAAGCAAAAATCTCATTAATGTGGCCTCCTCTTTAAGTGACAGATGGAGGGTGGGGGTAGATATAATTAAGAAGCAGCAAATGAAGAGAATCCTAAGGGTAATTATGTTCACCTCTCTGAACACTGATGGATGAATGAATCCCTAAATAACTTGCAATATAGACTGACATGAATGGCTTCAATACCCAATTACAATTTTACATTACCTGCAACTCTTAAAGTGAACAACAGATTGCGAAAATGAATAAATATATAACTTATTCTGTGAAACACTGGCTTTTATAACTTATTGCAAGCATACTATATTTGAGAGGAATGCAAATGTTTGAGTATTTTAGACTTGGCTATCTAGAAATAATGCTGCATTTCCGCTCTGAATTCCTTAACATAACATAATAGAACATTGCCAAGTTCCAAATGGATGGCCATGTTAGTCTAGTTCAGCAAGACAAGCAAGGAGTCCTGTTGCACTTAAAGACTAACAAATTTATTTATTGCATGAGTTGTCGTGGGAGAAAATCCCACTTTGTCAGACTACCCAATATTTAAAAAGCACATATAAAAATCACTGAAATGTTTATGTGCATAAGATAAACTGTTTTCTTCAACCACAGGTCTCTCTCTCCTTGTGGTGCAGTCTATATAACAACAGGCTTGGAAGGCTCAGATTATCATTAAAATTAATTATTGATAATTAATGACAAACATTAATTTCATTATATACCACAAACCAATGGAAAACATTTCCGTTGATGATGATAAAAAATTAAAGATAGGCAAAGTAAGAAAAATGCTGTTTGAGAACGTATAGTTTAAAGCTATTTACTTTGTATATTTTGACATATAATATGTTGAAAATTTGTATGACAGTTAAAAAAGCTTTAATCAAAGTCTACCACCATTACACTGTTGTCTGACACCCCCTCAATTTCCAGCCACTACTAAAAGTTAAAATTGTTGGGGGGAAAAAAAAAAAGCTTACAAAATAAATCAATACTATTATCATCCATCAAAAATAGAAAAAGTAAAACCTGGGTTCTTCCAAGCCTAATTAAAAAATAGATTTTTAAAGGTATTTACATGCCTATGGAGTTAGGTACATTAAGCACTTTTGAAAATCCCATTACATACCTATGCGAATTTTTAAGCGCTTATATACTTTTATAAGTCCAGCTCTAAATCAAAATATCTTTTATAAATTTGCACTTTTTGCCCACTAGCTCTACTTATGACACTTTCAAGCAGTACATCATGTCAAAAATAATTCTGAAGCAATATTATTCCTCAAATATGTATACAACTGACAAGATTTAACTTCTTTAAACTATTACACTATAATTGCAAAAAATGGAACAGCAACCTGGATATGCCGCACTGATCGGTAACCATGTAGTTTTTATTTTGATGATACAGAATGATACTTATTTGTGTTTGCTAGCTCCTTATAAGAAGAGGAGAGTTACTATCAACATCTTGCATTTAATTAGCAGCACAAGCCACAGATGCCACCAGTAGAATAAACTACCAGTACCCATCTACTGTTTGTACAATGCCTACAATTCAATGTTAGTGGTGAGATGCACTGAGATGAGATGCAAGACAAGCAAGAACAACCCAGAATCAACAAGACAACAACAAAAACACAAAAGATAAAACAAGACACAACTCATCCTATCAGCTTTAGATAAGAAATGTTGTCTCTAGAAAACCAGTTTGGGTGTTAGAAACCAGCAGGAGTTATAGAAGAAAGCTGAAATTCTGAACTTTAGAGCAATACTTGAAAAATTGGGTCTGAGCTAAAATTCTGAAGTGTTGTTACAGCTGTATTGACCCTAGGTTATGAGACAGACGTGGTAGATGAGGTAATATCTTTTATTGGACTAACTTCTGTTAATGAAAAAGACAAGCTTGTAAAAGATATTACCTCATCTACCTTGTTTCTCTAATATTTTCAACTTTTTCTCCATTGGTGTGACAATATCCCATCGTAACAAGCTTCTGAAATGAAATGAGTTATTAAACCAAGCCTTACCTTTCTGGATTCCTTTCATCCCCTGTTTTTTCATGGGTTCTTTAGGAAATGGAGCTCCTAAATCAGCATTTGAAGTCTCTTTAGCTCTTCTATATTGTTTTAATTGGTCAGCAAAATCCTCTTCCTTTTCTGTTTCATTATAGTTACCAAAGTTGTCATCACTGTAATTAGTGTAGTCATCATATTCCTTATTTTTTGATTTTTTATTATGTTGTGTCTTCTGTGAAGTCATGTAGTTTCCTGATAAATGTCCATGCTGCATGAAAGGGGTACAGGCAATTAGAAGCAATTTAACATCTCACTCTCTCAAGTAATCCCTCTCTCCCATTTTATTAAGACAATTATTTCTACAAAACTGTTTTACTGTTGAATGTTTCATTATTTCCATGATTTTTCAACAATTTACACAGGCAAATCTCATTTTTTAAAGTGCAAGTTAATTATTCAATAACAACATTACTATTATGCAATACTGTAAACTGTCCTTTATGTAGTTTATACATCTCCATCAGAGCTTCTTGTACAAACCTCTATTTGAGACTGAATAATGGACTAACTGGACATTAGTCTGATCTGCTACTGCAACTGCTTTGTTATACTGGACTGTCAGGGAAATGTCATACCCCTAAAAATACATAAAAGTCATGGAAATATGTTTATTGATATTCTGTTTTGAAAAAAGAAAAGATTTTCACAAACAAAAATTTAGTACCTGAATTGATTTTGTGATTTTGAGATGTACCCAGATCAAATATACTTTAGATTTATTTGTATACATACAAAATTTGCTAGCATATCCTATTTTTTCACTATGATTGATTTACTTGAAAAGTGAGGTATATATTGGTGATCATCAAAATGCCTTTAAAAAAAGAAAGGTTATGATAAATTAACAGATTTTTGTAACACTGAATTAAAATTAAACAGGTATGTAAATTTTTCTTTGAATTTTAGTTGTAGTTACCAAAGCGATAAATGCATGGAAGAAGGAATAGGCTGCCTTGGCTATTGGGCAATAAACACACACATTAGATACACAGAAAATAAAGAACATACTTTTTTCAGCTACTGACATGTCTGAAACTAACTTACAAATCAAATTGTATAGATGATTTTAGAATCTGCTAGACAAGAAGAAACAGGGTTAATAACAGATGATGTCTATAGTAAAATCTAGAAAATTAAAGTAAAACCACATTTCTTAACATCTTCCCATAGCATGACGACACTGATACAAACAAGTGAGCGTGTCTGTGTCTCAGCGAATCAGACAAACGGATGGCAATTAGAATGAAGCATGCTCAGCTTTACCCTTTTTCCACTTTCTGCAGGTATGCTCTTGAATTGGATGAGTAGACTAATAGAGATATAAATAAATTAGATCATCCAAAAGATTTCTGAAGAGGTTTTGGATTCAAGTGTTGAAGAATGTCTTCTATCAAGGAAGAATTGCTAGAGAAAGCAGAAATGGGTGGCAACCTGGGCAGCAGCGACATGAGATGGTGGAGCTGAGGATCCTGACAAAAGAAAGAACGGAGAACAGCAGAATATGGACCGTAGACTTCAGAAAAGCAGGCTCTGAGGACTCAGCGAGCTGATGGGCAGGATCCCCCAGAAGGCTAACTGAAGGGGAAAAGGAGTTATGAGAGCTCTCTGTATTTTAAAGAAAGCTTATGACGCTGCAGGAACAAACCATCCCAGTGAGCAGAAAGAATAGCAAATATGGCAGGTGACTAGCTTGGCTTAACAAAAAAAAAAATCTTCAGAGAACTTAAACACAAAAAGAAAGCTAAAAAGAAGTAGAAGCTTGGTTAAACGATTAGAGAGGAGTTAAAAAATGCTGCTCAAGCATGCAGTAGGGAAATCAGGAAGGCCAAAGCACAATGGAGTTGCATCTAGCAAAGGGGGTGAAGAAAAACAAGAAGGGCTTCTACGGGTATGTTAGTAACAAGAAGGTGGGCTCCTTACTAAATGAGGGAGGCAACCTAGTGACAGATGATGTGTTAGAACCTGAAGCACTCAATGCCTTTTTTGCCTCTTCACATAGAAGGTCAGCTCCCAGAGTACTGCACTGGGCAGCACAGAATGGGGAGAAGGTGAGCAGCTCTAAGTGGTGAACAAAAAGGTTCAGGGCTATTTAGAAAAAATTGACATACACAAATCTATGGGGCCAGATGCAATGCATCTGAGGGTGCTGAGAAAGCTGGCTAATGTGACTGCAGAACCACTGGCCACTACCTTTGGAAACTCATTAGGGTAGGTCCCAGATGACTGGAAAAAGGAAAACATGGTGCTCATCTTTAAAAAAGGGAAGGAACAGGATATGGGAAACTATACACCTATAAGCCTGACCTCAGTTTCCAGAAAAATCATGGAGCAGGTCCTAAAGGAATCCATTTTGTAGAACTTGAAAGAGAGGAAGATAATCAAAAACTGTCAGCATGGATTCAACAAGGGCAGTCATGCCTGACCAAACTGATTGCCTTCTATAATGAGATGACTGGCTACACGGATGTAAGGAAAGTGCTGGACATGACATATTTTGACTTTAGCAAAGCTTTCCATATGGTTTTCCAAAGTATTCTTGCCAGCAAGTTACAAGAAAATGGGCTGGATGAATAGACCATCAAGTGAATAGAGAACTAGCTGGCTCATCGGGCTCAAGGGGTAGTGATCAACTGCTCGATTTCTAGCTGGCAGCTGGTATCATGCAGAATGCCCCAGGGCTTGGTCCTGGGGTCAGTTTTGTTCAGTACTGTCATTAATGATCTAGAGAATATAGTACATTGTACCCTCAGCAAGTCTGCTGATGATACTAAGCTGAGGGGAGTGGTAGATAGGGTGTAGGGCAGGGATCTCAAACTTGTGGCCCTTGAAGTTACTTCCTGCTGCCCACAATGGCACCTAGAATTTCTCAAATAATTGATAACACAAAATTTAAAGTGTGTTTTACTTACTTACTCTTTGTCTTCCTGACGATACCTCTATCTTGAACATAAGTAATTCTTACATACTTATTCTTGGTATATAGATGTTGCTCTTCATTTTGACATTACTTTGTATTGGTGTATGAAAAGGTTTCAGTGGTGTGGCCCTCAGGCTAACGCACTAGTCCTCATGTGGCCCTCGTGGTGATTTGAGTTTGAGACCGCTGGCAGAGGGTACAGATAGGACACAGAGTGATCTAGACAGATTGGGTGGATTGGGCCAAAAGAAATCCAAGGAGGTTCAACAAAAACAAGTGCAAAGTCCTCAACTAAGAATGGAAGACTCCCATTGACTGCTACAGTTCTGCAGAAAAGGACCTGAAGATTACAGTATGCAAAAAGCTGGCTGTAAGTCAACAGTGTGCCCTTGTTGACAAGAAGACTAATGGCACCGTGGGTGGCATTAGTATGAGCGCCACTAGCAGATCAATGGCAGTGATAATTCTGTTCTGTTTTGCACTGGTGAAGCAACACTTGGAGTACCGTGTCCAGTTTTGGGCCCCTCAAAATAGGAAGGATGTGACAAATTGGAAAAAGTCCAGCCGAAGGCAACAAAAATGATTAGGGGGCTGGAGCACGTGACTTATGAGGAGAGACTGAGGGAACTGGGCCTGTTCGGTCTGCAGAAGAGAAGAGTGAAGGGTAATTTGATAGCAACTTTCTACTCCATGCAGGGAGCCTCCAGGGAAGATGGAGGAGTGGCAGATAGCAGAACAAGGAGCAATGATCTCAACTTGTGTGTGTGTGGGGGGGATCTAGGTTGGATATTAGGAAAAGCTTTTTCATTAAAAGCATGGAGAAGCACTGGAAGGAGTTACTTAGGGAGGTGGTGGAATCTCCATCCTTAGAGGTTTTCAAAGTCTTGCTTGATACATCACTGGCTAGGAGGATTTAGTCAGAGCTGGTTCTACTTTGGGCAGCGGTGTAGACACTAGATGAACTCCTGAGGTCCCTTCCAACTCTATGATCCTTTTCCAGTTTCTTAGTCAGATATCCAATGCCTCCAGATCCTCTCTCCCTCCTTCATGGGAAACACAGGGTCAATTTCTCCCCTTTGCTTCTAGATCTGTAATTCTCAAACAGTGGTAAACAGAGGTCTTCCAGGGGGTACATCAACTCATCTGGGTATTTGTCTAGTTTTCTTAAAGGCTACATAAAGAACACTAGTGATGTCAGTACAAACCAAAATGTCATACAATGACTTATTTATACTGCTCTATATATTACAGTCTTATGTAAGTATAACATTTATATTTCAATTACTTTATAATTTGCCATAAAAATGAGAAAGTAAGCAACGTGTTACAGTGTGCTGTGACACTTGTATTTTTATGTCTGACTTAGTAAGCAAATAGTTTTTAAGTTAGGTGAAACTTGGAACTATGCAAGATAAATCAGACCCCTGAAAAGGTACAGTAGTCTGGAAAGGTTGAGAACCTCTGTTCTGGACATATATGCGATGATCTGAACTGAAAAAGCCAGCACAAATTATGTTAACAAAACACAGCATGCAAGCTGTATGTTTTTACTGGTACCTCCTAGAGAGCGCCACTGCTCTACCCACAAAAGCACAGCCCTTTTCCACCATACTAAACTATGGAGAGAGAGAAAGGTCCCTCTTAGGGCAAGTCACTGGAAGGGAAAATGCCTATAAGGATCAAAAAAAGAGCAGAAAATAAAGCTATTTAATTCTCACTGGCATCTTCCTTTCTGAGAGAGGAAAGAATTCTCCTACTTGCCTATGCCACTAGAACTCATGTTCAAGAAATGTTAAATTGTAAAATCAAAGTTATTTTGTAACTGTAAAGGTTCATTAAAAAGAAATAGTGTAGTACATCTGGAAACTTACCGAGCAGGACTGAGAGCTAAATATACTGCCAGACTGAAATCTTTCTTGGGCGTGGATTAGGAATATGAATTTATAAATAGCACATTATTAATTATTAAAAATATGGATAAATTGAAGAAATGAAAAATCAGTTTTAGAAGTTTTACCTGAGGGAATGAGCTATCATAATCTCTGTACGAACTTGCTCCCTTCTTATGTGATCTTTCTGCACGTTCAGTATCGGAATCAAGGCTGTAGTCTGAACTGTCATCACTGGAGGGGGAATTATGCTGAAAAAGAAAATTGATGTTATTTTAAAAATGTTCTTACACAAAGGCTTGTGTACATTAATTAGTATACAAGATAACAAAGTATCAATTTAGGATATCAAATGAGATTATCTCCTATCATTCCCTACTTCAGGGACAACCTAGGACAGTGTATGGTTCAGTGCCACTAATCTACGTCCTTGACTTGACAGAAGATGAAGGACCAGATCTAATCATGCCTGGTAAGGGTCAACAGGCAGAGCTAAATCCAGGAAGATGTCCTTGAATTTCCCACTCCCCATGATTTTTTTTAGGAGACTGGAGTCTGCTAGAAGAGCTGGAACAGCCTCTCCACTCTAAATTGGGAGGACTGCAACGCTAATTCTTAGGACCGCTGGTGCCTAAACAGTGTGTACTTTTTCTGGCTTCCTGATCTCTCTGAGGATAAATCCTTTGCTGCTCTTGCCTCCTGTAGTACAACTCTGAACTGAGGCTCTGCAGCACAGACTTCTGATACCTGAAATACAGGATGCTAGCAGGCAGCAAGAGCAAGCTATTTATTTTGCACCATATACTCAATGTAGGGAGTGGTCCAGGAAACGCCTGCTCGTAGTCTTTTCTATTTGCATACTTTTTTATACGTAAATAGACTTTGTATTTTTGTGTCTTTCATATCTTGTATAACTTTATAACTAAAAGCAAATTTTAATTTGTTCTTCAAAATCCTAAAGTTCTGCCAGATGAAACGGAAAGGTAGGGAATAAAACAAAATGAGGCTGCAAAATGCCATCTTATAGTATAATAGGAGTCCTGCAATCAGGAAGCCTAGGTTCTGTTCCCATCTCTGCATGACTTCAAGCAAGTCTTTCACCTCTTTCTCTCCTCAATCTTTGAAAGTACTTAAGAAATGATCTGATGCGGCTAGCACATCTGCTTTACATGCAGAAGGTCCTGGATTCAAACCCCAGGGGGTTGGACTAGATGATCTCATAAGGTCCCTTCCAGCCCTATGATTCTATTCTATTCTATTCTATTCTATATTAATTGTGAAGGACAGTCAGTACCTCATCACTGCTATGAAATTTCTGCAATTGACATGAATATTAAAGCATTACACAATCTCAAAGGTTCCTAACTAGGGCTTATGAAAATCATTAACAAGTCCTGAGTGGATAGCTATAATTACACTGCCTCCACTTGTTTCTGTAAATTATTCAATGTCAAATTTCAGAGTGGTGTGTGGGTGTAATGCATACTCAAAAGGCGCCTGCACTATGCATTTTCTCTAAAAGTCTCCCACCAGATCAGCTGCACTAGTGGTAACAAGCACAGGAGCACTAGCAAGAAATCCGGGGCTCAGTGAAGTCAGCCGGGATTTCACCCTTAAGGCTCCAAGTGGCTGCCAGCCTTCTAGCAACAAGCCAACTAATTCTGCTCACTATGAGTCCACATGCCACTGATACAGATGCCTCCAGAGGAGAGATGGGATTCTGGGTCCCCATGTGCAAGCTCTAGGCTGTGTAGTCAATGGTAGAGTGCAAGGATTTGAGCCCAGCCCAGCTTCCCACCAAACTTTTGCGACAGTTACTGTGACAGCTCTCAGGCCAGTACCTGCTGCTGCTCTGGCTGCTGATGGCTTAGCTCTTAAGAACATTTGTTTTGAGTTGTTATTTTGCAAAGCTGCCAAAATTTTCCTGCTTCATACAAGCAACAAAAGAGAAATGGAGATTTTAACAATTTATAACTCCACTAAACCTGACCAGGGACTAATGTAGCAATAGCGTAATGAAAGTGAACTACCTGAAAATACTTTTATTAAACATTTGGGACTTGATTTGATTTCAAATTGATGTAAGAATCATGGATTAAAAAAACAAATGTATATAACCCTAGACTTAATTTACTCAACAAACTACAGAAATAGACAAAGTTTTGGTCCAGTAAATCCTCTATGTGCAATTCTTTCATTGTACACGCAAGGTGCAGTGGACACATATAGGGTGTTTACCAGAATATTCAAACACTTGGTATTACCTGTATTTTATTATTTTCAGTTGTTATATAAGAAGATCAGTGGAAAAAGTGAAAAGCCCCACAGGAGACAAGAATGGGAGTATTTCATTAATATCTAGTATAACAGAGTCTTGTCTACACCAGGCATTTGTTCCTAAAATTTCTCACCACCGCCATCAACTCAGCTCATATTATATTGGCTACTAACAGCTATGATGGCAGCCTATGTTATAATCATGGTGTTGTCTAGATTTGGCCCATGTAGGACTAAACAATATGAGGCATAAAACACTGGCTCCTATCATCCATCATCACTACTGCTGTTGCTATGGCTGCTGAAGCTGAACTGGTGGTAGTGCTGATGGAAAACATTACAGGGAAAAATCATAGTGTAAATAATCACATTAAATCAATAAGTTATAGAGTTTAAGGCCAAAATGGATCATCTAGCCTGACCTCCTGCATATCATAGCTCACCCAAAACGACCCCCATTACAGCCAACAACCAAAATAATACAGCCCAAAAGAGATTAGATGATTCTGTGCCACAGGCAGAAGACCAACAGGTCAAAGTGCGCCAGTCTCCAAGGCCCTACAATGACAGGGAAACGACTAGTGAGATACACCCAGATAAGACTGACAAATGACTTGCACATACATGTTGCAGAGAAAGTCAAAAAATCCCAGGCGTTTGATCTGAGGGAAAACACCTTTCCAACCCGACATATGACAGTTAATTAGACCATAAGAATGTAAGCAAGAATCAGTCGGTGAAACATGTGAGACACAAATGCTTGGTGCTACCTCAGCGCCCTGGCCCACGCTATCTAGTGCCCCAGGCTCCAGCTATCCTTGATGCTTCAGTTGAAAAAGAAAATGAACAAACAAAATCACAACCACCCACCACCATCAGAACACACAGGGGAAGGAGAGTCCTTTCCTGATCCACACATGAAGATGGCTGGAAACCTTAAGCATATGCTTTTAGGAACACAGACACAAACTGGAAAAGAGCCCAGCGCTCCGGGGCCCCACCTCATACCAGCACAATCAATCTCTACATACAACTGCACTCATAAATCTGTTCAGGTCACTCTAAAAATTAATTCAATTGTTTGCCCCCACACCTTCTAGTGGGAAACCGTTCCAGACCTTAACCCCTAGTTATGAAACTTTCTTCTAACGTCCAGCTTCAGTTTGTTCATAGCCAGTTTATTCCCATTTGTTCTTGTGCTAAAACTGTCCTTTAGTTTAAATGGCTCTTCACGTTCCTGGGGCTTAGTCCCCCATGTATTTATAGTGAAGAATTGTATCTCTTTCTCATCCTCCTTTTTGCCAGACTAAAAAAAGCCAACCTCTTCCAGTATCTTTTCATGAGATAGGCCCTCCATCACCCTTATCTTCCTAGTAACTCTTCTCTGCACCTGGTCTAGTGTGAATTCACTTTTCCTGAACATGGATGACTAAAACTGTGCACAGTATTTCACTGAAGTCTTACCAGTGTTATTCACAATGCCATTAATAATCCCAGAACTCTACTGGACATGCCTTACCTCCTAGAATTACATTAGTCTTCTTCATAGACACATCCATCCCATTGATAGCTCAGCCACCTTGTCATCTGCCTACATCTCTCCTTCTCTGCTGCTTCCTAAAGATGAGCTTGCAGCAGAAATTCTTAAATTACTAGACCCTAAGTTCATGACTTTGCACCTTGTACTATGAATTTCAACCAATTCTGTCGTTTTACTTTCCAAGGACACCTACATCTTCCTATATAACAGGGCCGGCCAAACTTATGGAACTTAAGAGCCACACAAGTTGATTATTAAACCTTCAAGAGCCACACTGAGGCATAGAGCCATCTACTTTTACCTACTAAATTGATTTGCTCATGTTCTTCTGCAAGCCACACTTTTTCATTCAAGACCCACATGTGGCTCCCAAGCTGCAGTTTGGCCATGCCTGCTATGTAATATTCTGATCCTCTCCTATATTGACAATGCCACCCAACTTAGTATCAGCAGCAAATTTCATAAGCGCACTTTTTGTGTCAAAGTAATTAATAAAAAAATTGACTAAGACTGATCCCAATCCCAGTTCTTGAGGAACACCACTAGTAACCTTCCTCCAGCCCAATAATTTACCTTTCAGCACAACGTGTTGCCATTTTCCCATTAGTTAGGTCCTTATCCAACTCACAATTCTTGTACTGAACCTCATCTTCTCTAATTTAACTAATGATTTCCCATGCTGTACCATACTGAAGTCCAAGTATACTAGATCTACTGCACTTTCCTTACCTAAAACATCAGCTATTTCCTCAAAGAAGGATATAAGTCTTGTCTGGCATGACCTATCCTTGGTAAACCTTTGTCACATTACATCCCCTTTAACGTTTATCCCCATTAATTTAATAATTCTTTCTTCACATTTTGTTTTAAAGCCTTGCATAATATTGAGGAAAGAACAACAGGTCTACAGTTGGGTCCGGATCCGTCTCTCATTCTTAAATACTGGAAGAACATTACATATTCTCTACCCACATGGTATTATCCCCAAACAGCCACATGTATTAAAGAGCCTCGCTAGGAGACCAGCAGTCTCATGTGCAAGTTCTTTCAGTATTCTGAGATGGCCATTATCCAGATGAAAAAATAGTAGGCTCATAAACACTGAGATTTTACAAGTTGTTCTTGTTCATTTTAAAATGAAGCACTGAAGTAAATGGAATGGATTAATAAGGATGCAAGTTACATATATCATTATCCATAACACCTTGATCATGCTGAAAATGTTTCTCTTTTTCAGATTACTGAGGACTATTACCAGTCCCAATTTTAAGTTCCAGTAGGATCCTTTCAAAATACAAGTTCCAAAGTGGTAGCCATGCTAGTCTTGTTCAGCAAAACAAAGGAGAAAACAAGAACAAGGAGTCCTGTGGCACTTTTAAAGACTAACAAATTTATTTATTCTCCCACAAAAGCTCATGTGATAAATACATGTACATCTTTAAAAGCCCGACAGGCCTCGTTATTCCCCCCCCCCCCCACAATAAACTGTTAAAGTGTGATCACTGCATGCTGAAATTTACCAATAAATTTGAGTATATTAAAAACTAGCAGCTGAGTTTTGGATTTTTAAAAGTGCAGTATGTAGAAGAATAGTTCATCTACCATCCCTTGTCCTGGAAATAATTCATTGCCTCTGAAAGTGGAGTTACAACTGTTCATGGGAATATAACCCAGTATTTTTAATCAAAATACCTTGATTTTTTTTGAGAGGCCTTTCATACAATAGCCTAAAATTTTCCATCATTCATACAGTGTCAGACAACGTGGTACGCATTTAGGGATAAAACAGCTTTTGAGTATGTCCAATTTTCTGTCTAAGAACAAAACAATCTGAGCAACTACAATAATCAGCTCCAACATTTCGGTTTGTATTCCTAACCTTATGTTTATCCCGTCTTCTCCTTTTTGATTTTTTCTTTTCCTTTTCTTTTTTGCGTTTCTTTCGTGATTTTCTATGTGCTTTTTCACTTTTCTGTTTATCTTCCCCTTTTGCATCCTTTTCTTGCTGAACTTCTTCAAATCCGGCATCATCTATTTCACCATCTTCTAGTTCACCATCTTCCCTGTATGGGAAAACTGAGATTTAGATTAAATATGAATTTCTACAATTAAATACATGTAACACAACTCACCTGTTCACTTTCAACTAAAGGCAGTAAAGAACTTTTATATACAAACAAAAATCATAATAAATCCACACTGTGAATAGTGGCAGGGAAGTCAGGGATCTTAGCCTGGTTAAGTTTCAATTTCTAGTATACAGTGGACCTTTATGTTTCACAACCAGGTGAAAGCCATGGTTAGAATACAACTTTCACAAAATAACTGAAGACAGTCATGGTCCAGATGATGTTACAAACTGTAATAATGTTGTCATTGAACTACATCACATTACCACCAAGTGCCGTAATTTTGTTGTGTACATATAGAGCAGACAGGACCTAAATTAAAGATGAGTAAGGCTCTTAGAAAGCTGAGTAATAAGTGAAACTGTACAAGAAACATATGGCAATGCTTCCATCCTTGGGAAAACACTACATTTTATATGAATGATTTTTCTTCATTTTAGGAACAGAATTGATCAGAAAATTGAGATTGGGCCATTACAGTAGCAATTCTGCAAAGCTTACTCCATGTGGAAAATCTCACGGAAGACAAAGGAACTGTTGGCGTAAGTAAGGAATACAGGAACCTGCCCTATAATGTTGATGCTAAAGCTGCTATTCTGAAAAGCAAGCTGGTTTTAGCAGTCCTAAATAAGGTCAACTAAAGGAGGACTTACTTCACACTTTCTACTACATTAACTCAAAGTCAACTGCAACTCAAAGTTGGATTTTTGAGCACAGGGGAAAATTAAGAGAAAAATGGTTTTAAGCAGAATTTTACCCTTCTGTAACTATGTACAAACTAATCATCTAGACACCAACAGGTAAAGATGTCTTTAACAGACAAGAGCTCTGACTTACATTTGATTGAAGTAGTTGCTGTAAGGAAGGAAAATGAAATAAACAGTGAGCCTTCCAGTACCGCATTAAAAAATGAGTGTCATGGCTCCTTTGACAGCTTTTCTTGTTCACCAACCAGGAAGAAATAGGAGAAGGTCAATGCTAGGAATCTTGGGGATAATGGATTGAATGTAATTATTATATTATAACAGATATGTCTGTGCAAACTGTGTGAACAAAGCTCCCAATTCTGGTTGATGGACTTGGGCTTGAGTTAGTGCTCTAAAAACAGGTGTGAAGACAGCACTTTGAAGATGCCTGGTGGGTTGGAGCTTGGGGTCTTTCCCACCCCGTCTCCACAGAGCAACTTCAAAGTACTTCTATGAAGCTATTTTTAGACTAAAAGAACCAAAGAATTTTGTGACACTTTTAAAGACCAACAAATTTATTTATCACAGGAGCTTTCATGGGGAGAATCCCATTTATTTTTACAGTGCTCGCAATGCCTCCCACAAACTAAGGTCCATAGACTCAGTCTAAGAAGCTCACTGCTGTGGTCTATGCCATGGTACCTAACACATAATCTCTCATGAAAGCCAGAATATCTCTAAGAAACAACACAAGCACGTTTAGGCTCAAGTCTATGAATCAGGTCAACGAGTCCACCAAATTTTGAATATTTTGGTAAGGAAGACAGATGATATCTTAACAGAAAGGTGACTAATTCTTTATCAGGTTGCTGAAGGCATAGACTGAGGCAAACAGGGGGACTGGTGGGAATGTGGGAGCACCTGGTAAATAACTAGAATCTATCAGGAAATGGAAGAAAGTAAACACATGAATATACCTGTCCACTAAATGGAAGTGTCCATCTAATACACCTAGGGATGTCATTGTCAAAAGTAAAAAATTCCCAGTGTTTTCAGGGTAGACCATCTATTTCCAATAGGACCACTAATGATGTGAAAAAATATTGAGATGATGTTCTGAGGATGACATTGGGATTTTGGTTTCTTTGTGTACACTTTATATATTGCTTATATGGTAGGAGAGGGGCAATCTCTTAAATTTTGTAGGAAATCCAATTAGCTAATGATATAGAATGCATGTGAGGTGCATTGGGCTGGAAGACAAAAATGCTTAAGTTTTGAAGATCCTGGGTAGATTACTTTTTGTTTGAGTTGAAGGAAGGAAGGAAGACTCTGTGTTGACCTCCACCCTGCAAAGCGGGAAGAAAACAAGCTTCAGTAACACAAGATGGCAGGAATAACTGCATGTTCCATAAGGAGGCTCATCTGTACTTTAGTCACAATGGCTTTTTTACCTCTGATTAAAGAGCTATTTTTAGAAACCATGTTGTTCAGAGTGGATTAAACCCCAAGAGAGCTTCCTCAGGGATTGTCCAAGAAACGTAGTTATATAGAAAACAACACCATAATACAGATGAGGTTTGTGTCAAGGATTTCTTTTTTTTTACTCTGAACTTTTGATCAAGGTACTATTTGCACAGATGATGCAGGAAATTTCAGTTTGTACCCAGTCACTTTAATCAAGAACTCCAACTATTTTTAAGGAGCTGAACAGTATTGGAAATATATATATTCTGACAGACATTTAGAGCACCTAAATTTTTTTGGAACTGAAGACAGTCCACACTAAGGAAAAAGAATAAGTTTCAGACTAGGCTACTCTACTGAGTTTGTACTAGACTGTTCAAAAACCTGTTTTTTTTTGTTTTTTTTTTACCAGGTCTTTGGATGAAGGAAGGAGGATGATAAAAAACAAGGCTGCAGTAAGCACATCATACTACAAAATACATTCATTCCTCTTCTGGTGATGGAAGTGCAATAAACTGCATGGGAAAGACAGAATTAACCTTGCAGCTAGTAATTCTGAGGACTGGACTTCAAAATTATCAATAAGTACCACTGCCTCAAGACTCAGAAGACCCTAGGGTTTGAAAAATGTCACCAGTTCCTACAGACATTTCCTGATAATGCACTCCACCACTATCTTAAATGGAGTGTGCATTACTATCTGCCAAGACAGAAGTTAAAATTGTAAGAGACTAGAAGAGCTGGGAACGAGCACTGGTGCTTGGGAGCCTTCTCTCATTCTAAAACACACTGTTGTGCATGTAGGTTCTGATTTAGGGGTTCTGGAGATGTGCCACATTTAGTGTACTTCTTTCTGGACTACAGCCACTGACAGGCTCATATTATGAGGTACTATCATCACTCTGCCACACTACTTTGTAGAGAACTGTTTGGCAGAATAAATAATGAGGAAGTCTAGGTGGAACAAGGTAGAAACAGACGTTCAAGACTTAGCTTATCCTTCAGACTCCAGCTATTTGGGTGGTCTGGTGGCACAAGCCGATTGGAGGAATAGGCAAGCCCAGTGGGTCCCAATCTTTTCTCTTCCGTGGCAAACCTTGATTCCGTTAATTATTTTGAGGCATACCACCATATCATCTCCAAATGAACTCAAATATTCATGAGCCAATCCAGAACTGTGAGTAGTTTTTCAAAAAATTCTGTGGTGCACCCGCTCAGGCCTGACGGCACACAGTTTGGGAAACACTGGGCTAGACTGCTCTGCTATACTGTTTAGGAAAGCCAGTTTAAAGTGTGCTAAAGTGGTAGGCCACTGTGACATACATTCAGAGAGAGGGGAAGAAGAAGGAATGAAGATTTAGCACACACGATCCTCAGGCTGCTCTAAAATGAAAGTCAGCAAGCAATGATTATTGGAAACATGCTACATCTGAAGTTCAACAGCCTGTGCAAAAAAATTTCCAATCGAAAGCTGTTTGCTGTTGACAGCAATGATCTTAACACTACTCAGATGGTGACAGAATAAAACAAGATTGGAATGCCATGCCTCAGTAGCCCAAAGAGAGAATGTGAATTTGATGAAAGGAACAGAGCATTTCACTGTGGTGAAATGACATCTAATCCATGAGTAATACCTAGGCCAGCAAAAGTCCATTAGAGAAAACATTATATTCCCTGACCTAAATTTTATGACACAGCTCAAGCAACCATAACGAATTTCTTCCCCTCAAGCAGAGGATTGGAGAAGTGGCTGTTGAGGCTACTATATTTTTTTCAAAGTTCTCTGTGAGAAAAAGTTTTATCTTTTGCGGACAATTCAGCCAAAAGCCCTACTGCAGAAAACCTGTCCAATTAATGTATATACTAATATACATTACTCAGTATCTCAGAAGAAAAGGGATCATATGATTTAGAACTTTAAATTAAGGTACTTTATATTAAAAAAGCCCTGTGCCATAATATCTGATTTTAAGTTGTTAAAAAGATACAAAGAGTATTATTCATAAGAAGTAAACACTGTCTTTTGTAATTGTGTTTTTTTGGTCTTCTGATGCTTGTTACTGACATTGTACAAGATTGTTCTTTGTATGCGAATCAATAAAAATAGATTCATCTAGGCTATAAAACAACTGAAAATTCAATGATGAACTTGATAAGATGCAATCTTCTCTCTTTGATAATCACATCAAGCCTTCACCAGAGCACAAAATAAACAATTTTAAAAAAATCATGAAACACTTTGTCTTGAATATATTCTTCCAGAATGATTTTTTAAAGTGAACAGAGAAAAACTAAAAATAAATGTTACTGCAAGATGGTAGGTCAAACATGAGAAATGACTCGAATGGAATGAATTAAAGCCCCTTGTAACATAAAGATAACTTCCTGAGACCTCACCCTCCAAGTTGAAATTCTCACGTCTTTGGTTTCTCCCCAGGGCTGACATTCTTTTTTTGAAAGACTAAAATCCCTTTAGTTGTTTACACAATAAGAAAGGGAAAGATACAATTTTCTAAACTTGGTAAAATGTCTACCGCCCTCTTCTCCATTAAAAAAAAAAGAGAATAAACGGGTTATAGCAACAACTGCCAAAGTTTAAAACAAGAAACTTAGTATGGATGTGCTGCTGTCCTCACTGAGGAATAAATAAAATGCTTGGAAGAGAAAACTAAGTTAAGTGACTCCAAAAATTCCAGTGGATATCCGCCACAGGGCGTGCCCAATTCCATAACACTGCACTTTCTCTCTCACAATCTTAACAGACAGAGGAACTGCTGATAGAGAAATATATGTGAGTAAATTAAAAATCTCAGAAAAACAAAAATACAGAAAAGTGTTTCTTAATTAGAACCAAAAGCACTTGCTCAATGTCAGGGACAAGAACATAACAGCCACACTGAGTCAGACCAATGGTCTACCTAGCCCAGTATCCTATCTTAGAAGAACAAGCGATCTTTATGCGAGTTACCAGTATCATCATGCTCTCCCAGCATATGGCAATCAATAGTTGGGGACACTCAGAATGTTGTGTTGCATCCTGACCTTCCAATTTATTAGCCATCAACGGACCCATCCTCCCTGAATTCATCTAGCTCTTTTCTTAGCCCTGTTACAGTTTTGGTTTTCACAGCACCACTTGGCAACAAGTTACACAGGTTGACTTTGCCTTAGGTGAAGATGTACTTCCTTTTGTTATTTTAAAACTGCTGTCTATCAATTTTATTGCGTGACACCCTAGTTCTTGTGCTGGAACAAACAACAGCTCCTTATTCATTTTCTCCATACCAGTCAAGATTTTATAGGGTATATGATAGGTATCTCTTAGTTGACCCTTTTCCAAGTTGAACAGCCATGTCTTTTCAACCTCTCCTCATAGAGAAGTTGTTTCATACCCCTAATAATTTTTTTTTGCCTTTTTCTGAACCTTTTACAATTCTAATACATTTTTTTTGTGATGAGGCAACCAGACCTGCATGTGGTATTCAAGATGTGGATATACCACAGACTTCTATAGAGGCATTATGATTATTTTCTTCCTTATAATTTATTCTTTCCTAATGGTTCCAAACATTCTCTCATCTTTTTTGACTGCTGTAACACATTAGGCGGATGTTCTCACAGAACTATCACAATGACTTGAGAATCTTGCTTGAGCAGTACCACCTAATTTGGAATTCCTCATTTTGTAATGAAAAGTTCCAAAGGGGCAGCCATGTTAGTCTTGTTCAGCAAAATAAACAAGGAGTCCCATGGCACTTTTAAAGACTAACAAATTTATTTATTGCAGGAGCTTTGGTGGGTGAAAATCCCACTTTGTCAGACAAATTTGTTACTCTATAAAAGTGCCACTCCTTGTTTGTTTCTCATTTTGCAGAAGTAGTTCAAATTATCCTTTCCAACATACATCACTTTGCACATAGTAACGTGGAATTTGATTTGTCATTTTGTTGCTAAAAACTCAGTTCAGTCAGATCTCTTTTTAAATCTTCTCTGGACTTAAGTAACTGAGTAGTTTTGTATCATCTGCAAATTTTGCCACCTCACTGTTTATCCATTTCTAGATCATTTATGAATATGCTGAATAGACTGATCCCAGCACAGATCCTTCAGAGATACCGCTATTTACCTGTCCTTTCTGAAAGCTGACCATTTATTCCCATGCTCCCAGTTTCTGATCCAGACCTTCCGTCTCACCCCATGACTGCATACTCCGCTCAAGAGCCCTTGGTAAGGAACCCTGTCAAAGACTTTCTGAAATTCCAAATATGCTGTGTCCACTGGATCACCCTTGTCCACACCTTTGTTGAACTCCTCAAACAACACTCCAATAGACTGGTGAGGCATGAGTTCCCATTACAAAAGCTCTCCTGACTCTTCCCCAACAAATTATGTTCATCGATGTGTCTGACAATTCTGTTTACCATGCTTTTAACCAATCTGCCTGGTACTGCAGTTAGGCTTGCCTACCTGTAACTGTCAAGACTGGTGCCAAATTAACTTTTCTAGTCACCTGGTACAGAAGTTGATTTAAATGATAGGTTTACTTGTGACAGTTGTTCTGCAATTTCATATTTGAATTCTTTCAGAACATTTGGGTGAACCCTATCTGGTCCTGGTCACCTGTTACTGGTTAATCAATCTATCTCAAAACTAATGACAACTCAAGCTAGGACAATTTTGCATATTTGTTACTTCAAAAGAATGTCTCAGATGTGGGAATCTCCCTCACACCTACTGCAATAAAGACTGACACAAAAAATTCATTAAGCGTCTCTGCAATGGCCATATCTTCCTTGGTTGCTCCATTAATGCCTTGATTGTCCAGTAGCCCCACTAACTGTTTAGCAGGCTTCCTGCTTCTGATGTACTATTTCTTTTTCCTGTTTGTTTTTAAGTCTTTGGCTAACTGATCTTTAAGTTCAATTTTGGTATGCTAATTATTCTTTACACTTGACTTGCCAGAGTTAATACTTCTTTCTCTTTTTCCTTGTAGGACTCCACTTCCAATTTTTATGCCTTTTCGCCTCTTGCTACTTCTTTTACTTGCTGTTTAGCCATGACGGCACTTTTATGGATCCTCTTACTATGTTTTTTGTCTTAGGGGATATGTTTAACTTGAGCCTCTATTTTTGTGTTTTTAAAAAGCTTCCATGCAGCTTGCAGGCATTTCACTTTTGGGACTGTTCTCTAATTTCTGTTTAACTAACTCCCCCATTTTCATGCAGTTTCTCTTTCTGAAGTTAAATGCTACTACAGTGGGTTTCATTGGTGTTTTCCCCAAACAGGATTTTAAATTTAAGCATATTTTGGTTGCTATTACCAAGCAGTTCTGCTGTATACACCTCTCAGACCAGATCTTATGCTCCATTTTAGATCTAAATGAAGAATTTCCTCTCCTCTTGTGTGTTCCAGCACTAGCTGCTCCAAGAAGCAATAATTTCCAGTATCAAGAAAGTGAATCTCTGCATTTCGTACTGAAGTGACATGCATCCAGTCAACATGGGGATAGTTGAAACCCCCCATTATTATTGAGGTTTCTAATTTTATAACCCCTCTAATCTCCCCGAACGTCTCACAGTCGCCATTGCTATCCTGGTCACGTGGTAACATATCCCTACCATTATCATCATCTTATTCAGGCATGGAATTATTATCCGCTGAGATTCCAATGTAGTTTGGCTCATTCAAGATTTGTACTATAGTTGACTTTATGATTTCTTTCACACACACTGCTATTCCCTCATCAGCACAACCTATTCTGCCATTCCTATATATTTGTACCCTGCTATCACTATGTCCCACAATTATCACCATTCCACCAAGCTTCTGTGATGCCTGTTACATCAATATCCTCATTTGCTACCAGGCAACCAGGTCTATCCATCTTAGTATTTAGATTTCTAGCATTTGTATGTAAGCACTTACGATTTTTTCCCCCCACTTTTTAGCTCTCTGCTACTATGTGATTATAACAGGACTCTTTTTCATTTGACTATTTCTCATCAGATCCTACCTGTACTTTTATCATCTTCCATCCTCTTTTCCTTACTAGGATACAGAGATCCTCATTAACATATCTTCCCCTAAGAGATGTGTCTGTCTGAATTGTGTGCTCTGCTGCACCCGTTGGCTTTTTCAGAAGAAAACAGTGTAAAAATTTGGAGATCCAGCAATTTTAGGATCTCTACTTTTTTTATATTCTCCAATGTTCTGCAAATTTGAAAAAAAAATTTCACTATCACATTTTCATGACACAGATACATCTCATCTTAAACAGAAGCACAGCTGCACTGTTGACTAAATTTTGCAGAAAACTGTTTCTAACCAAACAGTGGTAGTTAATATACTAACTCATCATTCACTTCAATTAAGTGCAAGGCTCAAAGGCTAACTGGAAATAAATATAAAGCAGAAAAAGATTTTTAAAATTGCCAATAAAATGATAAAATGTTAGGAAATGCAAAAATTTTCAAAAGCAAAATTAATTTGGTTAGGTTGCTCTTAAAAAGTATTCAAAATTCCAATTGCCTAGTAAACCATACCATTTAAGTTATAAAAAATGTATACTACATCATAAAACAAAATGTGCAACATATCTACTAGATTATTGTCTGACTGTACAATACTGCACCTTTTTAACAATGTATAGTTTGTGTGATTTCTTGAGATTTTTCCATTTATAGGTGAATTTTGGATGGGTTGGATACGTACTACTATATTACACCAAAGAGTAAGACAAAATTTCAACTCACACTCAGTAAACAAAACAGTAAATTCACTTAAATTTCCTGCATTTTATATTGTTTAAAATATTTCTTATCTACATATCTTATTCTGTTTAAACCTGTCTAATGAAAAGAAATAAATTACATAACTTTTTTTCTTCTGAATAGAGATTCAGTGAAAGGCATCACTCCCGTTAAATAAAGCTGTATTCAAAATTACAACTAGTCACTTATTTGAACAAAAGGAAGGGATGGTATATTAGTTTCCCTTCCCCAGACTTTATTTACATGTCATTTAGATATGGCATAAATTCACCTGCATAAATTATAGTACATGAAACAAATACAAGAATACTTTTACCTGTTTTACCATCACCCTAAAACCCAGCTACAAAAAGAGCACAAATGTCAGAGGCAGCAACCCAGAACAAGTGGCAAAATATTTGATCACCTCTGTTCAATCCTGTTGACTGACACACACACACACACACACACACACACACACACACACACACACAAAATGTATTTCAGTGGTTTTCACTCTATCTACGACAGATGGACAATGATTCCAAGAAGTGAAAAGCGTGAAACCCATATTATAACAGTGAAGAAAAGCAAGTTGTACTTTTACCATAATGAATAACCACATACAAAAATATTCCATACGAAAAAGGATAAAGCTCAACCATTGTGAAATTATCAAACAATTAAACTAACAAAAACTCGCAACAACAATATTTGGAAATGAAAATCATGCCTTTCTAATACCAGCATTCTTTGAAGAATCTCAGTAAATAAGGAGAAGGAAACAAACAGAAACAGGAAAGATAACTAATTTGGATTTTGGAACAGGAGTATCAATTCTCTGGACATTAACTAACATCAAGATATTAAGAACTTTAGGGACAGGTCAGTTTTTAAGAGCTGTCTAGGCCCACTTGGTGGTGGTATGGCAGAAAAGGGTGGTTTTGTCACCTATACTGGAAACATCTACTTTTAGCTTCCTCCAACACTGTATTATCAACACACCCTGATGCCAGTTGCTGACCTCTATGGGATTGGGAATCTAGGACAGAGAGCCACAACCTTCCTTTGCTTCCTTTTATGTTCAGTTGTAAACACACAGCCACACTCCATCCTCTTTTTGGCCTCTGCTCCTAAGAGGACCTGCCTGACACTACCCCATTTCCAATCTCTCTCAAGTTATGAGCCAGCTGGGGGAGCAGCACTACACGGAAAACCAATGATAGGTACAAACTATCTAGGAACTTGGAGCAATTCTGTGCAAGCCAGCTAGCCTGCTCTCTTAACTACTGAAGCAGTAACAAGAGTGAAGATGAGCAAAATCTTACTTTTCTTAACAGAGAAGAAGGAAGGCTGTGAGGAGCTCCAAAAGAACAAAATTCTAAAACTGGGCAATATGAAAACAGATCAAATTTAAATTAGACAAATTACAACAATCAATACTAAAAGGAGCCATTTAAATTTAAGTCCTCACACAAATGGTCAGGCATAAGGAAGTGAGACACAAAGTCACTGGAAGCTGGGCATCTATTTAAAATATCATCCTGTTTTAATGAAAAGATCTAGCTATCATAGAACGCTCAGTAAGACATCATCTGAATATGCAGCAAAGGCCAAACTCAAAAAAAGTGTTATGATGCAGTAAGAAGAGGTTAGTGAGTAATGTAGAAAATATGCTATTTAAATCAAGGGTAAATCCTTACTTTGAATATTAGATTTAGTGTTAGTGACATGATCTTACACAGAACAACAGAAATATGAAAGTTCAGATAAGAAAAGAAAATATTATAATCTAATATAGAATTGTGGAAAAGAAAATTTTAAAACATTATTTTTCATAAACCATATGTATTAGACATACAAAAGAAAGGCACAGAAAGGCAACTCAATTTAGTGAGGTTCCAAAATATACAGAGATACCAGAGTCAGCTATAGTTCAAAAAAGTTTCTGCTCCCACACACAACCCTAGCTCCAAAGCATTAGAATTTGCAAATACAGCCAAACAACCCTGTCTTAAGACAGTGCTTATCAAGTTCAAAATACATTTGTTATTGAAGCATCACACATGGCATTAACCAGAGACTTAACCAGGATTACCAAAATTCACTTCTGATAGATCTGTTGAATCACCTCACATCAAGATACCTAAAACCGGGCTATGGCATCCACAGCATTAGAGCCAGTGGAAACCCTACAGCCCTTTGGTGGAATAGCTTGAGAAGATTTCAGTTCATAGCTTAACACTAGATCTACCTCATATACCAGATAAGTGATCAACTGAGACACCTGCATCTATCTAGTGTTGTTGATTCTTCAGAAATCAGTCTGAGATGGGATATTACACAAACTCTCTGAGTACGTTGCCTGTCACTTGCTTTGGCACAGTTTGTCATATTTTCTGTACATTTTCTCTTCTACCCTTTTCTGCTGTTGTCCTTTGGTTTTCTCTCCATCTGCATTTATTTCCTAGTTTTTGTTCTTTTATCTTGTCTTTTTCTGAAACCCACCCCTCCATTTCCCATTAAGCAGAGGGCATTCATTGATGGTGTTACAAAACCACAACTGCTTTTCAGCTGAACTGAACGCACTGGCAACACAGCAGAGAAGTTTTGGCTCGGAGGTTACTATTCAAGTCAGCAGCCTTGTGTATCTGATCTTCCTCCGCAGCTCGGTACATTAGACAAAACCACTATTGTTTATTTCTCCTCATCTTTTTACTAATCTACACTGACTCCTCAAGGGTGGGAAATTTAGATAATAATTTAGATCAATAGTTCTCAACCTTTTGCGGTCATGACACACGTGGCGCTGTGCTGTGACCCTACAGGGCACACCAACCCACTCCTCCTCGCGGGCCAAATCCAGCCACGTCCCCAGCTCTCCTCAACACACTTAATGCTGTGTGGTGACACAGTAATGTGTCCTGACACAGTGGTTGTGAGCTGCTGATTTAGATGCCTATGTTCCTCTCACTACTGATGTACTTGACAGAAAATATAAAACACAAGGATGTTAGTTCAGAATTATTTCTATAAAATTAAGCTGAGAAATCATAATTTTTTGCTAATGTATTTCAAACTGTGCCAGGGAGCAGGCATCTCCATAGAGAATACCATTCAAACAAGAAAAAACTGTTCAGTTGGTCCCTAGGATAATAGATGGTAGTCTTTGATCCATCAGGCAAAGGACGGTTTTTAGATATTTCTCTGTCTTGGCATAAGCTAAATAAAACTTTTAAACCTGCTTTTTACCATCCCTGAAACACAATCTGTGTTGATTTGGGATGACAAAATTACCACTAAAAATAAATTGTCCAAATTCTGTAACAATACTTCATAATTTTTTAAATGTAAGATCACACAAAATCTGAGATCTGTACTTGTTCACTGTGCCAGAAACCACAGATGTGAGCAATTAGCTATAATAGATCTTGACAGCTCTTAAAAAAGCAAGCAAAACACAGTCCTTAATACATGACAGGGAAATCTGGTGTATCTATCTAGTTAATTTTCAAATGCAAAGAGAAATAAAATGAATTCACCACCATTCTTAGTTGTAATGTTCAAATGCATTTTATAGTAAGAGACAATTAAAGTGTCAGCCTTTCTGAAGAAATCATTATTCTACTTCACAAAGTCTTGGTCCATTGCACGTCAAAAATGATGGGAGTCTGAAGAGACAAATTTTTGATCAAATGGAATACAGTAGTTACAAAACCAAAATAATACCTATGCCTCTGGCCAAGAACAGGAAAATAACAGAGAAGCGGTTTTAGAACAAAGAGGGAATTTCAAAAGGTGCTTCTCCGGGGCTGTGAAAGGCATTTCTGAAGTGACAAAAGGAGGTTGCCCCATCCCCTCTGAGGGACCAGGGGTCTTCAGAAGGCTCATTCTAAGAAAATAGGAACACAGGACTTAGGACTGGAAGGGATTTTGTGGATCCAGCCCAGCCCACTGCTTGCAACATCATCATATAAATCTATTCTTGCATTTATCAAGCTCCATCTTAGAACAAGTTAGGTTTACCACACTCCTTCTACCCGAAAACTGTTCTAGAAACTCACTCCTCTGATTATTTAGAAATCTTCTAGCTTCCAGCCTATGTTTATTCATTGCCAGTTTATATGTATCAATTTTGTCCATTAGCTTAAGTAGCTTTTCTGTCTCCATGATGTCTACCCAGAAGGTCTCTACAGACAACACTAAGAACCCTGCTCAGCCTTTGTTTCACTAGGTTAAAAACAAGTCACCTTCTTTTAACCTCCTCTCATCAGTGAGGCTTTGTATTCCCTGATCTTCCCAATAGGCCTTCTCCGCACCTGTTCTAGTTTGAATTAATCTTTCTTGAACATGAGTAACCAGAGCCAAACACTGTTTCAGACGAAGTTTACCTAGTTCCTTGTTCAGTGGCATTACTATTTTTTTAATCTCTGGTAACACTGGAGGCAACTTGCTTGATACATGCTAAGGTTACATTTATCTTTTTCATGGCTGCACCCCAGTGGCTCAAATGGAGCTCCTATCAAAACTGCTGGGACCATGTTGAAGTCCCACAAAGAAACCAGCTCTCAGACCACAGGATGGCGACAAAGAAGCCCTTTTATAAATCTTACTAACACGGTATGAAAGAACACCAATCTTTGCTGAAGGGCGTGAAATGCCGGTAGACCTGCCAACTTCACTCTCAACAACCTAAGCACAAGTCCTGACAACCAAAGGTACTGCAATACTCCAAGCTGCCCAAGTCAGAGTTGGTGGAAGTCCACGGACCTGTTCAACAAGCGCTGCTTCAGATGATGCTCCATCACCACCTGGGTCAATTTGGTGAATGATCTGAAAATGGACCACTGCTCCTTGATGTGGACTTCACACAAGCACAGCAAGAATCCTGTGTCAAGATCGTTTTTGGGAACTGCTTCCCCACAAAGCAATGTTTAAACCCTGGTGCGTGCATCACCAGAGAAATACTTAAACTGCATCTAACAAACACTAAATGTAATTAACATTCTACTAAGGGCACTAACTAACTACACACAGCTAGAAAAGTTATGAAAAACAGAGTAATCGTGAAGTGAAAACCACACATGGGTCCAACACAAGCCATAGTCAATAAGAAGAAACTGAATGGGAGTATGGGTGGTGCTGCCTCAAGTAGCAAGGGGGTGGACTACGGCTATGAGGAGCAAGTGCCACTCCTTTATGGGTACTGCTAGGCAAAGTTCTCCAGACCTGGTGTGCTGGACTTGTACACTCATAAGTAGAGCCCAGCATGGATACAAATAAGTGGATCTGTATCTGACCCTGCATCCGCAAGAAATGGCCCACAGATATCCGTGTTGTATCCGCGGATGCTGATATAATGCGGATATCCGCATATTTGCAGGGCTCTAGCTCTGTGCAGATAAAAATGTGTGTATCTGTATCCGATCTGCATCCGCAAGAAATGGTCCGTGGATATCAAACGGATATCTGCAGATATCCACGGATTTGCAGGGCTCTACTCATAAATGGAACACATGGCTGCATCTAAGTGGTTTCCCAGTAGGAGAGCAAACATTTTCCCAGCCTCCATACTGGACTAAACCTGGATCCATTATTCCATCATGAAACCACCTCTGCACATTCATACTATTGTATTTTAGGACTGAACTTTTCATTTAAATTTTTAAGACATTTTTGCCCTTTGTTTAATCCTATTTTTGACCAGATGTGGTATGAAGTAAGGAGAGAATCTCATTTAAAAAATAATTAAGGATTTTCCTTTAAAATACGGTGTTGCCACTTACAACTTTAATGTTATAGGAAGCCTTAAAGGAAACAATTGACAGTTGTTTGCAAGTAATTATTAAGACTAGAAAAAACAAAGTCCAGACAAGTTAACTAGCCCCAAAACTCTACATCCAATTTATTGCGTACAGTGATGCATAATAGAAAAAGGAAAAGATGAAGAGATATCAAGATTGAAAACCTGACTCTTTTCTTTCTAAATTAAAATTCAATGCTGAAACTTCAGTTTCACCTATTATCTGAAATTTCATTTGAGAGTAAAAAGTGTTTTTTTCTGTTAAGAAAGATCAGTTCTTACACTTGTGCATTTTGTATACTTTGGAAATATTAGTGTGAAAAATGGGTACTACAGGAAGTCGTGGTTACTAAAATCATATGAACCATATATGAGAGCAGCAGCAAAGACTGGCTGTGCAATATTTGCAAGCTCTACCCAAGTATGACCAGGATGGAGGCTAAAGACAAGGAACATCCAGTTTGTTAGTAAGTACTCCCTGCAATAACAAACTGAAATATTCAAGTCAACTGTTAAAAAATAATTTACTGACATCCCTCTATGCAACTTCCCCCACCCCACACTCTAAAAAACGTCGCTAACTTTGAACTAAGGGTTACTTAAATCCATTTCCTAAAAGCCCAGCAATAAAAATACGTCATGTTAATCATGAGTCAGGCCGACACCAACATTCATATTCATCTTCTGTAAATGTCTGGACATCTGTGGGAATGTGTGTATTTGGGCGCTGAGTTATAACTGGTAAATTGCTATTAGAGGCACTTAAGAGGGAAAATTTTATCACCGTTGAACATACCAAATGTTTTAAACCAATCAAGTTTATCATGGTGAACAAAATCCCCATTTTCTTGCCTACCCCTTTTCCCATCCTGTCCTCTTTTCACGTCCATAAACATTCCCTGTAACTGCCTTCTACACTCCACCAACTTGTGCACTTTCTCTCCTTTTCCTATACTCCAAAATACCCTTTTACTCTACCCTTCCATTCATGGCTGCCTGTCCCCGACAGCTTCTTTCCCACACCCCTTCTTTCATGCCCACATCCCCTGGAAGGCGCAGTGCCAAGCAGAAGGTCTATAGCTCCAACGATTTTTATCCCTCCTCGACACAGGCTCACGCCATCACTGGTTATGGAGAAATGATAAATATAACGTTAACTTAATGGAGAAGATGTGTTTTCAATGAAGAATTTTGCACTCTCCATAAAATTCCCAAGAAAAGTTAGATCAATCTGAGAACTAGTCAGTTGAGTTAAAAGCTAAACTGGATCTAGAGGGTAAAATCCAAAGTCATTTGAACAATGGGGTTCCCAAGATAAGGCATCCAAAAATGAGATGTTTCCAAATTTGCATAAGCTTTTAAAGAGCACATCTACATAGGGAAATTTCCTGCCACAACTACATCAATATAATTATACCACTGCAGCTGTGCTGCTATAACTCCCCAAGCACATGCTTTTTCAGCGTGCCTTTTTTTACTTTAGCTTACACCGCCCCCAAAGAGACAAGCAAGCTAAACAGAAAAAGGCACTCTAAATCCCAAAAGAGCATGCCTTCCAAAGATGTTAAACTGGCATAGCTTTTACCGTGCAATTATACCAGTACAGCTGAGCTGGCAAGGTACAGCTGACCTTCCCCATTTAGACAAGTCCTCCTGCTTTTGTACGCATACCAGGAAAAGAAACACCTATGCAAAAACTGAATAAAAACTATATCACTTGATTTTCCTAGCCAAGGTCCACAATTATAATTACAAAATGAACAGACTTTTTGGGAATTAGAGAGTAATAAGGGACAGGGCTGGCAACTGTCTTATGTATTTCTAGCACAGAACATACATTCCTTGGTAACATTCCTGACACAGCTGCAGTGCCAGCTTCCCTTTGAATCTACTAGGGAACATATACTGTATGGGACAGGAAAAATGCCTGTCTGCATTGATTTGAACCTAAGACCTCTATTATCTTAGAGCAGACCTTTATTACATCACGAATGCCTCTTTTACTTGGTTGCAGTAGTCTTATGTAGGGTAAAGAGAGGGAAATATGCACTAAACTAAACAAGTTTATCTGCTCCCATAAAAACATCCCTTTTAGGCTACACAAGCACTCAACTGGAAGCCACCAACCCTACACTCTCATCTTTCAATAACTGGCACTAATTAATCCCTTTGCAACTTTCACTAGGAAAAGCTTCATATATGTTTAATCCAGAAAGGAGGCAAATATTCAACCCCTTTTACAGATAGCAGAACTGAGGGTAACAGATTTCACAAGGTCTCTTCTAACATAGCTGGAAACATAACTCATGTGTTTCATATGTAGGGGTGGAAGATTAGATGTTTATAGATAAATGTCAGTAAACAATTTCACCATACACAGACAATTTGATGAAAAAGTATTTCCATAAATAATCATCAAACTGTGCAGATAGCCAAAATAAGAAAATGCTTCCTGAGAACTCAAGAGTTTGATTTAAGGATATTTCCTTTTATATTGATGTGTGGTGTTGACAATGTATTTTAATGGTTATGAAATTTTAACATTTTAAATCTCAATGCCTACTTTTATTAAATAATTACTGTCTAGCCCCTTAAGTCTGAACTCCACATAATTTCCCACAACTGTGAAAATTTAAATAAAAAATGTAATTAAAACCCATAATGGGCAAAATGTAGGAAGTTTAAATGGATAAAAACATAAAAAGTTTAAATATAAACATTCTTATTATCCACACAGATTATTTAAAAAAAAATCTGTCAGACCTATTGCAGAGCCGTTTCATCCATGAAGCCATGCTGCCACTCAGAAAAATCAGGTCAAATCTACATGCTTGGCCAAGCCGTTCACATAACATGGGCAAGCCCACACCCCAGTCTCTATAAAGTACTAAGACACAAACAGAAAAACCTGCTCTAGCAAATAGCTTCATGAACATGATAGAACTTCTGACCGAACACTGACAGGAGTTGCATGAAGAGAAAATATGGCTATAGGGAAGGTGACATGAGTCAGAACTGCCTTTGGTACATACAGACTTCCTAAGTGATGTGTGGGACAGTCAATTTGCCAGAATTTTCAGGTGGCCACTAATTTTTGTCACTGCTTTTCAAATCCAAGGGCAGGCAGAAAAATCACCTGAGAGGAGGACTGCTGCTCTCTTGCCACTCAGAGCTGGCTGGGCTCTAGTCACTTTCACAAGTGAGGGACTGGGAAGTCCACCTCCAAATTGGCTATAGGGACCTGAGAAAAGTGGGTTTCTGCTTGGAGGAGCATTTGCAAACTGTAAGGCACAAATGAAGTTAAGACCTCTTCACCTAACCCCAGGTTCCACTTGTCTCCAATCCCATGTTATCCTTATTTAAAATAACTAAGGAAATTCAATAGACAAAAGGCTTGCTAAGATGGACTTTAGGTTGCAGCCACATGACACTGCCTGGTGTAGTAATCTTGCATGCTGTCACCTTAGATCCATACTTTCCAGTTTTCCAGTATTTGCCTTTCCTTTACGATAAGAAAAATACATTTTCTGGTTTTCCAGTGTTTGGACTCGCACATTTAAACTCATCTTCCAAAGTATGACCACCACAAGGCAGTGTTACATGGCCACCTTAATTTTTTCCACTGTTGAATACCTATATAAATATTTTAAAAATTTCTAAGTAACCTGTCATGCAAATATTTGCAGACTCAAAAGGGCCCAGTTACTTGGAACACTGAGAGAGCATGGAGAGAGGACAGATGTGTGCAGGAAGTATAGCGTGAGAGGCCATGGAAAAGGGGAGCAATTAAACAGTTCAGGGTGGAGCTGGATGAACGAATAGAAGAGCAGGAAAGCAGTGCAGCAGGACAGGCAAGCTGGACAGCAGGAATGTCTTGTGCTGTGGCTCTCCAGCCTCTCAGCTATTCTATTTTTTTGGCTCTCTATCCCAATTCTCTTGCTCCCCAAATCCCTGTGCTCCATACAACAGGGGAGCCAGTGGGACTCAGCTAGGCTGGGGGCAGAGGAACCTACAAACCAGAGCAGATCAGAGAACGATAAAGACTGTATGCCAGATTTAGCTCACTGTTGCTCAGCTGCCCTTCTCCCCCCACAACCACTCCTGCTCTCCAGCACCTACTGACCTTATGACTTATCAGAGCAGAACACTACTCTGGTGAACCGCAGGAAGTCTGTCAGACAAGTACTGTTTCAGTAGCAGACTTTGAAGTTATGCTTGCCAGGGCATGGATGAGGAAGTGCCAAGGATTAAACTAGGATGCCAGAAGGAAGCAAGAAAATCCTGGGATAGCTGGAGAGGAGAAGCCGCAGGAAACAGGAAAGGCAGAAAGCTCAAGAAATAGGAGCAAGGCTCATGGCTGTCCAGCCTGTCTATCTGGCTCTCCTGGATACACACAGATGGCAGCTGGTAAGATGAGACAGGCAGGGCAGCATCAGAAAATGGTAGTAGCAGAATGAACTGAACAGTTCCATTGGCTACCCTCAGTGAAACTCAAACAGGTAACCTTGCGTGTTTAGTCTCGAAATGTCAGATATTTTCTACCTCAAAGGCACTGTTAGAATGTGCACAGGATATCAGAATGCGTACCTGTGTGATGACTGGGATTTGTGGCCATTAGCAAAAGGAACCAAAAACATGAAACAAGCTAACTCTAAAAATAATATATTTTCAAATGTTTCCTTTGCAAAAATTAGTAAAATTCCACTGCAAAAATTCCACTAGAAGTTCATCTGCCCCTTGAAGAGTTACTGTATTGTCAAATCTGGAGACTTAAGTAAATCATTAGCATGTAAAACTGAAGCACTAGATTTTAATCCTGCTTCAAATGGATTTTGCAACACAAAATTAACTGAAGAATCACTAGTAAATCTCTGTAATTAGTGTCTAACCATTCTGACATATTAGGCCATCACTTTTTTGGGAAAGTTTTTGGTATAAAATAAATCTCACAGTATGTCTATATATTTAGCCAGGTGCAAATATGGTCTTGTTCAGTCACAAAACAGGAAATAGTCCTTGATCTAAACTTTCAAGGAAAAATATTCGTCCCAAGTCATGGAAAGATCTAGTCTTTAAAACTTTCCTGCTGCTGAAAACATGACCCTTACTGCAATCAAGGCCCAATATGCCTGTAGCTCTTTATTATACAGGAAACCAAAGCAGTCAGAGGGTTTCACTGGTGCCAAATTGTTGTACCTGTAAAAACTGAGTATTTAATTCCTATGCCACACATGCAGAGATATATCTAATAAAATCATCTACCATGTGATTTAACAAGGTGCCTGCAGATCATAGCTTCAAAGCCAGGCCCTGATCCCACAGCTGACAGGAGCACAGGCAGAATGCTCTAACCAAGCCAAGACCCACTGACTTCAGTGGGACTCTAGGGGGTGGTGCAGTGCTGCAGTCTGTCCACATTACTGCTGCAGGATCTGGGCCCATTTTTATTTATTTATTTCTGACTGTTCTTCACTTATTCTCAAGACACTCTGCTTTACTGCAGATTGCATAAATCTTGGGGTTCTTTGTATGTGTAAAGAGGGTTGAATGGGTGTGTTTGGTGTTTATTTGTTGCAGCCTCTATTTGTTTGTTGCCTTTCTACGTAAGGATGGGAATGATCCTATTTTCCATGGTGTTTTTTTTTTTTTTAAAAACACACTTAACACGAGAACTAGATTCATGTGTAAGTTGAGCTTTTTAAAATTTAGTTAGCTCAGTCTGCAAAAGGGAGTCCTGCACAGCTTTTTGGGGAGAAAAGTATTTTCCCTCACATTCAGTCAGGTAAATTATTTTTCTGCATAAAAAACAAAAACAAAAACAAAAAAAACCAAACACAACAGCTATGAAGTTTCAGCCCAACATAATATTTTCCTCATAAAAAACAAACAAGGTAAAATGGGTAGCTGTGAAAGATAATTTACAATTATCTATAGCTGTAATCATAAACGTCGTTTTTGTAAGTCTAAAGATTAGATCAATGCCTAGGATTGCTAAATGTTAAAAGAAGTGTCACTGACTTGCATAAAATCAGTAAGTGCAACCTTATGTGAACTGGTTACCTACCATATTGCCACCCTTATTTACCTTTTAGGCTACTTGTATAGGAAAGTCATACTACTGATTTCTTACGTACTTAAGACCTTCAGTGCATTTAGTGGCTCAGACTACAAATGCTCTAATTTTAGAATACTAAAACCCATTATATTGATGTTTCTATTAACTTCTTCAGTCTGAAATGGACATGTATCAGTTACTCAGATTTTATCCAGAGTGATGATATCAGATCACTACATTTTTCATTTGTACAAGATAATAAAAGGGACAATTAAAAGAAAAACGATGTCACCTAAAGATGTTTAAACTGAACTCCACACCTCTCAAGCATTGATGTTTTCTTCGGTACTGTATCTTTGTTTAAACCAGTTTATGCCATTTTCAGAGCAATAAAGCTGTAAATTTCCTAAAAGGTCAATGTTACGTTTTGACTGGGCTGAATCTAGTGTAAAAAGCAGCAGCATGTATTTTGTGTGATTTTTTCTTTTTGCTATTTTAAGTTAATGATGAACACACCTTGCTATAAACTATTAACCTGCGGGGAACCCAGCATCAGTAGGATTGTCTGGAAGTATACAATTTAATGCATGCTTAATTTGTTTATTGTTAGGCTGCTATGTTCTTCTGGAATAAAAATTTGATGTATGCTATGAAATTTAATAAATTAACAGTACAACTAGCCTATCAAATGGAAATGTACTGAAACAAAGCGGTAAGTAAGAATTTACCAGTTTTCACAGTGTAGGACTAAATACCCTAGTGAGCATCATTTTTAAAAGACACTTTACACGTAGCATTTTAAACTATAATATCAATAGAAATATTCGCCCGTAGTGAAACGGTGGGAAAGAATTTGTGGCCCCCCAGCAACACCACCAATTCTTAGTGAAAACGTGGGTCAAATATTTATAAAACTCAAAACGATGTTCTTTGGTAAGATATTAAAGTGCCATTAATATTTGACTAGCATGTGAATTTGGGTTTTAAGCAAGGTGGGGTGTTTTTTGGACAATTTATGATCCTATCACAGCTAAAGACCAATTTCCAAAGGGGCAACTGTGTTAAGTCTAGTTCAGTGAAACAGTGCATTTCAAACACAGGGCCAGGACCCAGTACTGGGTTGCAGACCCTCAGGCACTGTGTCGCAGCACCTGCCGCTATTTCTACCAAAAGGCTGGAATGCACTGCTGAAAGATGAAAAAAAGCAAGGAGTCTTGTGGCACTTAAAGACTAACAGATTTATCTATTGCATGAGCTTTCATGGGAGAAAATCCCACTTTGTCAGATGCTTTGAAGAGTGGGAACTTACAGAGCAGAACTTACAGAAGTTCCCCTTCTTCAAAGGGCCTGAAGAAGTGGTTTTTTCTCCCATGAAACCTCATGCGATAAATAAATCTGTTAGTCCTTAAGCGCCACAAGACTCCTTGCTTTTTCTGCTTTACTAGACTAACACAGCTGCCCCTTTGAAACACTGCTGAAAGATGTAACTGTTGTGTCACAGGTATAAATGATTTTTTTTCAACTGGGTCCTAAGAAAAAGTTTGAAAACTGCTGCAGTAAGATGATCAATGAATCCTGTGGCACTGTTAGTTCAAGACACTAAAGACTAACAATACCGTGTCTGCTCTTTAACCACAGACTCATTGGGTTAGAAGGGACCTCATGAGTAGAGCCCTGCAGATACCTGCATTATATTCACATCCACAGATGTAACACGGATATCTGCAGACCGTTTCTTGAGGATGCAGATTGGATATGGATCCACATATTTTTACCTTCACAGAGCTCGAGTCCTGCAAATACGTGGACATCTGTGGATATCAGCATTATATCCGCATCTGCCGATACAACACGGATAGCTGTAGACCATTCCTTATGGATGCAAATCGGATATGGATCCAGGTATTTTTACCTGCACACATGCAGATATCCGTATTATATCAGCATCCAAGGATACAACAAGGATATCCTTGGACCATTTCTTGCAGATGCAGATTGGATACGGATCCACGTATTTTTACCTTCACAGAGCTAGAGCCCTGCAGATATCTGCATCCAAGGATACAACATAGATATCCGTGGACCATTTCTTGTTGAAGCAGATCAAATATGGATCCATGTATTTTTATCTTCACAGAGCTAGAGCCCTGCAAACATGTGGATATCCACATTACATCCGCATCTGTGGCCACAACGTGGATATCCACAGTCCACTTCTTGTGGAAGCAGATCAGACATGGATCCACGTATTTTCACCTTCACTGAGCTAGAACCCTGCAAACGTGGATATCCATGGATATCTGCATTACATCCGCAGCTGCGGATACAACACGGATATCCACGCACTATTCCTTGTGGATTCAGATCGGATATGGATCCATGTTTTTACCTTCACAGAGCTAGAGCCCTGCAAATATCCGCAGACATCCATTTCTTACGGATGCAGATCGGATACGGATCCACGTATTTTTAGCTTCACAGAGCTGGAGCCCTGCACATAAGTGTTTCTTGCGGATGCAGATCGGATACGGATCCACGTATTTTTACCTTCACAGAGCTGGAGCCCTGCACATAAGTGTTTCTTGCGGATGCAGATCGGATACGGATCCACGTATTTTTACCTTCACAGAGCTGGAGCCCTGCACATAAGTGGATGTCTGCATTACATCCGCGGATACAACACAGATATCCGCAGACCTCCGTTTCTGGCGGATGCCGGTCGGATACGGCTCCGCGTCTCCGCACCCCTGCAGGGCCCTACTCATGAGGTCCTCCAGTCCAACCCCGGCCCAAAAGAGCAGGCCCAGGCTGGGTAACTCATCCCAGCCAGGATTCACTTGGATGCAGGCTCTGCAGCACTATCTCAGCCACAGCTGCGGTGGCGCCTACGTTCGCGGCGGGAGGAGCCACGAGGACACTGAAACCGAGCCAGCGGCCGGGCTGGCTGCGGCGTGTGCGCGCCGGCGGGGCACTCAGCCGCTGCGGCCTCAGTTTCCCCGGCCGGCGGCGGGAGGTGTGAGGGAAAACGCCGCCGCCGCCGCCGCCGCACGTGGCGGGAGGGCGGGGAGAAAAGGGCTGTGGTTCGCCGCGCGCGGGGAGGGACCGAGCGGCGGCGAAGATCACGTCAGTCCGCCCTTCATCTGCATAAAAAAGATCCAGTTAAACGCGGAGGGGGGCGGCGAGGCAGGGGAAATCCGGCCCCGGGCCTCCGCCGCCTGCCCGGCCCACGGTGGCCGCTCGCCGCCCCCCGGCATGCAGCCCGCCCCGCCCCGCTCCCCCCCCGGCAGCCGCGCTCCCCACACACAGAGAAAACGTTACTCGACCTTTCGTCCCCCGCAGGGTGCCTGGCAGAGTCGGGCATGTGTGGGCCAAGGACGGGGCTGGGGGGCTTGGCGAACAGGCCCTCAAAGGCCATGGGGCGGAGGGGGAGGAAGGCAGGCCAGCGCCGCGGCCCGCGGTGGTGCAGCTGAGGCGGCGGCGGCGGCGCGCGAGGAGGAGGAGGAGGAGGGTCGCTCCCCCCGCCAGATGATGAAGGTTTCACTCACGGTTACTTAGGGAGACACTAACGGTCACTCTGTGCAGGAGGCTGCACAGGGTGAGCCCGGGCGGGGCCGGGCGCGCCCGGCGGAGCAGGCCCGGGGCGCCGGCGGAGGAGGAGGACACGGGGGGGAGGGAGTGCTGGTGGCCGGAGGTGCCCGGTTATTTCTTCCTTACAAACATGGCGCCCGCCCGCCCGAGACACTGCCACAAAATGGCGGCGGCGGCGCGGCCCGAACGCGCTCGGCGCCCGGCCGACAACAGCGGCCGCGTCTTCCGCGCCGGGAGGAGCCGCTCGCGGCCGGGCGAGGGGCGATGGCGTCGGTCTGCCGCCGTCCGGGCCCGCCCCCGCGCCCCCATTGGGCCGCTCGGCCGACGTCGCGGAGGCGGGGGCCGGCCGTTGGAAGAGCCGGCTGCCAATCGCTGGGCGGGGCTTAGCCGTCACCGCCCTCCCGGGGTGAATTGGCCAGCGGGCTCCGCTCTAGCGTCCTCCTCCGCGGCGGAGGGATACGCCGAGACGGGGCAAGACTAAAGAGTCCTAGGTCACGTGTCCTCTTAAAAGAGGGAGGAGGCGGTGGCCTGGGCCAGCCAGGGTCCCTCAGGAGGGCGAAGGGGCCGGGGGAGCAGTCACAGCTGCTGGGCCTCTCCCCCTGGGGTCACAGACTGACCAGCTGGACTGATTTTATAGCAGGCGTGGCCAAACTGTGGTTTGGGAGCCACATGTGGCTCTTGAATGAAACAGCAGCAAAGGAGCAGCCCCAGCTTAGAAATTCAGCAGGGGGTCGGGGATGGGAGGGAGAGGCGGCGGCATGGTCGGGGATGGGAGGGAGAGGCGGCAGCATGGTCGGGGATGGGAGGGAGAGGCATGGCATGGCATGGTCGGGGATGGGAGGGAGAGGCGGCAGCATGGTCGGGGATGGGAGGGAGAGGCGGCGGCATGGTCGGGGATGGGAGGGAGAGGCGGCGGCATGGCATGGTCGGGGATGGGAGGGAGAGGCATGGCATGGTCGGGGATGGGAGGGAGAACTGTGGCATGGTTGGACATTTAAAAAACTCGCCGCTAGCCTGCAGTCTTCTACAGCAAGCAGCAGCTAAGATTTTACTGTATAGGCCTAATTTTCATGGTAAAGTTAAGTAATTATTGGAATCTGACATTAGTAGGGCCAATATTTGCCCTCTTTTTACAATAAAATTGAAGTGCACAATGAATTTTAAACTTTGTCATTTTGGAGGAGGTAGAAGTGTATGGCTCAGTGCGGCTCTCGAAGGTTTAATAATCAGCTTGTGTGGCTCTTGAGTTCTATAAGTTTGGCCGCCCCTGTTTTATAGCAACAGTCCTGCTCTTCAGGACTTTTTCTGATATAGGTGTCTATTTTCCTCTGCTGCCCCCATCCTGATATTTCGCCAGGCCTGTCGGTCCTGGGGTCGTGAATCCTCACCGAGGTGGTTGCGAGACACCCCCTGTCTCAGGGAGTCTGTCCCATACCCGCAAGCACTCCCATCTGGTCCACAGCCCAGCCAGCTGGGCTGATCATACCATCCCATGGACCTGGGCTCTAGCGCCCAACTCCCCTGGGGCTATCTGCCCTCTCAAACCCTGTCTGCAAGCTGCCAACCTTAAAAGTTTCCCACATCACATCATGGACCCCTTGCCACGTTGGGGTGACGAGTAGGGCCGCCCACACTCCCACAGAGGTACTGGTAAGGCAAGTTTGGACCATGCTCCAGGTGGTCTATTTCTAGCCCCAAAGCAACCCTGTCTTTCCAGTCCTTATGTTACAGGTCACCCCACGTGGGTCCTGCATCACTTCTGTCCTTATCCGTTCTGCTTGGCCTTTCCAGGCTCATCATCTGTTCAGCCCCCAACCAGACGCTCCTTAGTTATACCCCACCACATACACCAGCTTTGCCTCCTGGGCTCCAACCCTGCTGTTCCTGGGGTTCGTTAAACTCCTCCCCCAGGCCTCGAGGTGACTGCAAAGGGGTGCCTGGTCCCCTTCCAGATTTGAGGGGAGCTCCAAGGTTTCTTCACCTCTGCTGGCCTTTTCCAGGCCAGGAGATGCAGGGATGGGGAGTGCAGGGAGCTCACAGGAAGCGGGGAAATGCAGAGGGGGAGCTTTCCCAGAGGAAGGAGTGGGGTTGCCCTGGGCTGCTGGGCTCTTTCTTTTCCTCTCCTCAGTCTCTTCATTGGGGAGGGGGGCATTCTGCCTGGTTTGTGTAGCAGGCCCCTTGATTGGTTGCTCTTCTCCAGGAGGATTGGGGAAAGTGGCCATCAGATGGTTTTTCCCTCCAGTAGTGGGCTGGAACATTTGCCATCATCCCCATACTGGCTTTAGCCCCAAACAATCCAAGAGAGGGATGTGGTTTAAGTCCCACCCCTCAGAGGGAGTTAGGCACCAGTTCCTATGTGGTGTGGAAAGGTGAGAGGTGCCTTGCTGCTCAGCTTGAGCTGCACAGTCCTGAGCCTAGTCCTTTGGAGTTAGGTACCCCACTTATGTCAGCCCTTTTATACAACAAAGCCAAGGAGGAGGAGAGCTAAGTGCCCCTTCTCCCATATGCTGTAGCTTGATGGGTACAGGGCCTGCCCAGGATGTGTGGAGGGGGGGGACTGCACATTTTAGGGCACCTACTAGCAGCCTGCGATGGTTCCTTAGCGAGCATTCCCCACCCCAAGATGCCACACCAGGAGCTTCCAGCCTACAGGGACTGGGAGTTGGGACCCTCCCCATATCACTGCTGGCTCATATGCTCTGTTAAATTGATGGACCAAAGGCAGTAATATGCATCACTTTTGCTCCAAGTTAGACAACCACACTCACTCTCTCTCACTCCAAAATGCACACAGCTTTAGATAAGGCAAATATTAATTTACTGATTAAAATATGATTTTAAGAGAGTATACAACAAGTCGCTGTAGAGTCAGTCAAGGAATTGATCACTATCAAATAAAAAAAAACCAAACCCATACATGTTAAGTTAAACAAGGTGTCCTGGGGTACTTCAAAAGACTTACAAATTTATTTTTTGCATGAGCTTCCATGGCCAAAGTACCACTTCAGATGCCAGAAGCTGGAAAAGACTTAAATTGAAAAAAGAAAACCTTACTCTATTGAATGCAGTGAACTGTAATCACAGGATTTATCTTTCCATCCCATACTGTCAGTTTTTTTCCAGCGTAAATCTTTTCCAACTTCTGGCATCAGATGAAGTGGGCCTTTGCCCACAGAAGCTCATGCAAAAAATAAATTTGTTAGTCCTTAAGGGTGCTGCAGCACTCATTGTTCCTTTTGCTAAATGAGCCTTACATGGCTATCCCTTTGGAAAAAATTCTAAGCTAAAAGTTCGCTGTTTCAGTCTATCTCAATTTTACCCCACAGCTGGCTACTGATGGTTTTGCCGCCTGACCCTTCCTGCTAATTGGATAGATATTTCCAGGGGGGTAATACCCATAAACCAGTAGGAAAACACTTCAATTTCCATGGACACTCAGTAGCAGACTTGAAAGTTGCCATACTTCAACAAAGAAACTTCATAAACAGACTTCAGCATGAAATTGTAGAGTTGGAGCTAATCTGCAAGCTTGATGCAATCAGATTGGGTCTGCATAGGGACTGGGAATGGTTAACACATTACGAAAAGTGATTGATCTGTTCACACACTCCCTCCCTTTGATCAACTTGTGTGGATGGGTTCCATCTGCTCTCTGAACTGTCTTTGCTAACACTTGCCCTCCTCCACCCTGGCATGTGTATAAACACCTCTCAACTGTAGTTTCCACTTCATGTATCTGTCGGAGTGGGTTGGAGCCCATGAAAGGTTATGCCTGAAGAAATCTGTTAGTCTGTAAGGTGACAGGACTCTTGTCGTTTGTGGATAGACACAGGCCTTGGAAGTTGTGTGCAAGATGGAGATCCTAAGAAGAAACACACCCCCCTCCCCCCAAACCAGTTTGCAGTTTCTCCTTTTCTCTCTTAGAGATGGTCAGGTGATTCATCTTGTTCAGAAAGAGAGGGTTATTTCTCATCTTGAGCTAAGGTATTACAGACATTTAGTTAGTCTATTGTTACACACATTTCCTCTGGATGTAAGACTGCACCCAGATTACTTGCTCCTACTTGAGCCCTGTGAAATACTTTGGGGCCCTGTCTCATATCTGTGCACATGTATGGTGTTGCAGGAAAGATGCTACCATAACAATAATGTAAAGCTTACTATGAGCACTAAGACGACCTTCACACGACAATTTGCAATAAACCACACCGAGACATTGGAAAGGTGAACGGGAAAGTTATACAGATTACATTACAGGGATGTGGGACGTTGCAACCCATCACACTAGTCATGCAGTGTCTATGATTAAATTGGTTTTCCCCTGTTATGTTAACATAATAAAACCTAGAGCAGGGGTAGGCAACCCCCTGACATGCACACCAAGAGCGGCATTTAGCGCCCTCTGCAGAGCCACTGAAATTGCCATTCCTGCTGCCAAAAAGCACCCTGAACAGCTCCATTTGGTGGCGTGCTTGGGATGGGGGAGTTCCCAGACATACTGTGGAAAGCATGGACCTGTGCTGGTTCCCTGATTTGATACTTGGCCCTGACCCCAGCCCCACACCAGCCCCACGAGCCCCCCAGCCCCTTTGCCATTACCCTGGCTCCAGCTCCCCAACACCCTTACTGGTGCCCAAACCCTGGCCCAGCTACCCTTTCCCTGGCCCCGGCCCCACACTAGCTCCCCAACCTCTCCTCTTTACTTTGCTCAAAGAGCTGAATCTGGCCCCTCGAGTTAGCTCTCAACCATTCCTGCCCTGGCCCATGTGCCTGGGAGTGCGCAGGGCAGGAGATTTCAAAAGGCCCCAGCCTGGCTCCAGTTCACAGGTGTGCATGGTGGCTCAGGGCACTCCACAGGCCAGATAACAGCCCTCAGTGGGCCCAAGTCTGGCTGGACAAACCAGCTACAGACCTTGCTGCACATTAAAAACATTAAAGCTATTAAAAACTTACAATGTCCTGAGGCATTGAGCACAATGAGCACTGTCCAGAATTGATATAACCCCTGCTCCTTTGCAAGTATACTTTTCTTCTGCTTCATGACCAATGCTGTAGGAAGTGGCAGATTCTCCCCAGCCCCAGGGGAGTCAGTGGCCAGTCACTAACACACTAATTCTAATAAAAAGAGTAAAATATTCATTTTATCATTACCTACATCCAAGGCTGCTGTTGCTACAGTCTTATCTTTATGGCAAGTTCAGGTTCCTGGATAGTGAGTCCCTCACCTATGTCCCTCTCTTCCTAAACCCAGAATCTTTCTTCCAGCTGTTTGTCTCTTTTCCGGAGCTGTTTTGTTTTCTGGGTGCTGTTTTACCTTCACAGTTCATACCCTCGTTTGCTTTTCCCTTACAATGCAATGCATCTGGGTTATATAGGACCAGACCCTCTCCTGCTTCCAGCCTCTGAGCAGACAGCTTAATTGGAGTCAGGTGCTTGGTTTGTGAAAAGTTCAGACTCTCACGTTGATTTTACTGACTAATTAAAGCATCACCTTACTACCTCAGGGAAGGCCTTCACTGGCAATGACATGGAATTATTAGACTGTTCAGTCACTCGACAAAGAGTACTGGATGGGTTTTCACAAAGGTGTATGGTGGGCTGGCAGGATGGGCTGGGTCCCAGGGCGGGCTGGCAGGACAAGGGCTGGGTTCTATATCTAGGGGTTTCCCGATAGTGTAACACCACCAACTGGCTCGAGCCCCCACCCAGATTTCTGGGGAATCCTACACTATTCCCTGGGCTCCCCAAAGGGGTAAGGCTTCCCCACTTGCAAGCACGAGTCTGAGTGTAGGAAACAGAACTTTTAACAGTAGTAAAACAAAATGCAAAAGAACAAATAACAGAGATCAGAACTAATGTACAAAAATTAATATAGAGCGAAGTTCCCAACAACCCACACTGCATAACACAAAACATACAAACTTAATGGCAAAACTGGCACTGATCTGGAAAATCAATGCTAACTAGGCTCCCAACCAACCCTAGAGTACGTAGAGAGTGTCTTTCACGCCAGCTGTCCACCAAACCATCTCCTGGTCACTCACTCTATCTTCTAGAACTGTTCCTTGGCTCTGCCCACTGTCTGCTGGCTCCACCCACCAGTCACGCGTGCCACCCAGCTCACCGCTGGCCGGTCTCACTGTCCGCTGGCTTCGCCCTCCACTCACTCATGTTGCCCAGCTCGCCACTAGCAGCTCTCACCATCTGCTGGCTCCGCTTGCTGTCCACTGGCTCTGCCCTCTGGTCATCTCAGCTCAGAGAGAGAAATTTCTCTGTAGTGATTTTTGGTCAGAGAGAGACAGTTTGCTTCTCTCCCTGGTGATTCCAGCTCTTAAGTAACTGTAAACAGCTATCTCTATCTAAATGACAAAGGCCTCACAGGAGGCTTAGCCGTAGCTATCAAAAGACAGGGGAAGCAATAGAAGGAGAGGCCAGAATACCCTCAACCCCACCCCCTGTCTCTTTCCAGTTCTTTCAGTCTGAAACATGCAGTTGCCTTTCCTACAAGCCTAAGGTTACCAGATACCAAAGCATGGAAAGGAGGACAGGGACGTACAAAAAGGAGGACATTGGAGGACACATGGAGAAAATGTAGTATTAATGTAATATTTTTCTGTTTTTAGCCGGCCCTGGAATGCTTCCTCCTAAAATAGGGTGTTCTGGGGTGTTGGAGGATACTTTAACCCCTGTAAATAAAAAGCCAGATAAAATCTTGTATTTTTAAAATGCCTGACAGATGGAGGACATGAAGGTAAAAAGGAGGACATGAAACCCTATACAAACCTCTTCTTAAGTCAGAGTAGTTTTTACCCTTTAACTAATTCAGACAGATTTGAAACAAACAGGGAGTAAGCAATTCACAAAAAGACAGTATTTTCTATTTCCCTTTAGGAGAATTACAGATATTGCCAGATTTGTGATCAGATTAACCCCAAATACCATTACCCACTATGCCCTGCACCCAGTATGCTAATCAGCTAATTGTGCTCTTTGTATTCATGCTAATACAGGACCCATGCAGATTAGTTGCCCCACCCCCAAGCTGCTAAGCACAGCTTCTAAGCCTGCCTCACATGTAAATACCAGGCCAGATTCTCTGCTGGGGAGGCTCCCAGGATGACTCTGGAGCAACATTGGCACAGACTGAGCCTGTTGTGTCTCCACAGTGAATGGCTCAGTAACAGCTGCAGCTGCTTTTCTGCAAACTTTGTTTTGCAGCAAGATAAAGTGTAAGGTGAGGCTTGTCCTTGGCACACTATGCTATCTGAACTAGAGGTTCAGCCAGGGCTCTGCAGTGAGAGCATTGCTTTTAAAAGTCTTTGCCCAAAGAGAAGCAATTTATGTCTGAAACTGACAGACAGCAGACACTTCTTCCTATACTGTATCATTCTCTCCAGCCAGGCTTTAAGCAGCTGGAGAGCTCCCCACCTTTACTAACACTCAAGGAACTGACAAGATGTCAGAAGGGAAGGGAAGAAGATAACAGACCTTTGAGGCTAAGCCCTGCACTAAAAGTGCTGTTTCTAGCTGAACAGTGTGAGGGGACATTTTTTATAAAGTCTGCTCTCAGAAGAGGTGGAGTATGAGAGTAAAGTGCCTGCTAATGATCATGTGCTGACTGTGAAAGAAGTATTTTAAATCCCGTTTCTTGTTAAAAGGAGACCTCATCGCCAGAAGGAGTTACAAGTAGATTTCTGTGTGATACTGTCATGTAGCAGGGTTCGTCTGCATGGACAATGAAGCAAATTTATTGTAACAGTAAGTGAAGGGGGCCTGAAAAAAGGATGCTGGCTATGAAAACATTGGTTCCTAAAAATGGTATCAGAGCAAAAGATCCAACTGCCCACATTTCTCACATGTGGCATTTTTGCTAAGCATTTCCTGGACAATTAATTCAGATGATGTATCAGGCATCTGTTCTTTTAGCAAGAACATACATTTACTTTAGTCTCAGGGCAGATCAGTGTACTTTCAAGTTACAAAAGTAAGGTGGCTATTACAGTATATGCTTGTCAGCATAGCAGGGTGCATACATGAACAGTGAAGAACCTAGTCCCTAGATAAAATACTAACTGTTGGCTAATGTTTCAGAACATATTTCTGAAGTGCAATGCAAATTGCTGGTGCTGCCGTTTCTAGAGTGAAAGCCACGTGTAGAAAGGGCATAATGCCACAGCAGTCCAGCGACCCTTACAGCATTCAGAAATCTGGCAGGATTTCCAGGTTTTGCATTTCATTGCTATCAAAAGGCATAAAATGTCCTGCAGTCTTTCCTTGTCTCTTTGATCTCCTATCTGTTGTTTTGGCTTCTTCTGCACTGGGGTTTTTTACATATATTTTCAGTGTAACCTCTTTTATTTGCTTTTGGGATCATAAGCAGTTTTTCTTTGATCTTCCTTCCAACTGTAATGACTTTCCTCTTTCTGCCTCCCTCACTAATTCCTTCCTGTGTGTATTTTTTCCTGACTTCTAATAATATGTATTAAGTCTAAGAGCTAAACTGAATTTGTCTGTGTATCAATCAATCAAATCATAGGGCTGTATGGACTTGATGGTCCTAGATTTTATTGGTCCTGCTAGACACGAGAACACTATAAAACTGTGTGACTCTAGGAGCCATTCAGTGCTCCCTGGCAGTGGACACCTCTACTGTAACTCTCTTTGGGTCTGACACACTCATTGTCCCAACAGATTGTTGTCATGCTATATATCTCAAAGGTGTCATGATTTGCAAACTGGTGACACACTACTCTCAAAATCATTTCAGGATGGGTTGTGCACACAGAGTAATGGATGTGTGCTGGAAATATGTTTTTAAAATGTATTTGGGGGGCAGTATGTGAACCCAGTCTGCACACAAAGAACATGGATTTACCTCTTTGACCAGCTTGCTAACAGACAGAGGACAATGAAAGTACATTCACATATATGGTAAACAAAGCCATCAAGCTAAGCAAGAGAAGGAGACCATTTGACAATCATGCTGAGGGACAGAGGCTGCACCCTAGCAATGGTTTCTGAGTAATATAAGGGAAAGAGGAGTGAAAAGAACTTATGGTTATCCATCACTGAGAGGACACAGCGTACAGTATACAGGGCCTAGTATATATCTGCGGGCCACCTCACCTGTTAAACTTTTATGAGTTGAAAACTGATCATTTATTCCTCATCTGTGTTTTAGGCAGTCTAGTCCACCATGGAACTTTATCTGAGAGTTGGTAACTATGTGACCACTATTTCTTAAATAGCCTATTGTGTAGGATTTTGTCAAAGGCTATTTGGCAATCTAAATTAATTTGGTCTACCTATTATTGTTATAGTGCAGCCCAGCTGGATTCTGAAGCTACTGTGTGCATGTGAGTAGGTGTTTTTCTGGTGCTGGCACACCCCAGCAAAAGATCACTAAATTTTGGCTCATTGTGGGGGAAAAAACACTGTTGTCCAACTACTGTGATCCAGAATCAGACAAAGCTTTTATTCTCCACACCAAATACATTGCAATTCTTTTCAAACAGCTTGGAAAGGTACATTACAATGTCTGTGGCTATAGTATGTTAAAAATCCAGTAAAGAAGAATTTGCCTGTGGAGCTCCCCTGGCCTATGTCTACACTATGGGCTTAAGTTGACTTAAGCAAAGCCCTGTCCACATTTGGAATTGATTAAGTTGACTTAAGGGCTTCCTTAAGTCGACTGAATAACTCCTGTCCTTAAAGTCAACTTTGGGGTTAAGTCAACTTTATTAAGTCAACTTAACACAGTGTGGACTCATTAAGTCAACTTAATAAGGTCTACTTAAGGTCGACTTTAAGTACAATTTATTAAGTCAACTTAGTAAAGTTGACTTGGCTTTTATAGTGTAGACATAGCCCTGTATTGCTTCAGTTGCATGGTAGTTTGCTCATTGCTTGACATTCATTTTGTGCCCATCAGGTGGCACCTGTGAACTATCCGTGCTCAGTAGTCGTGAAGACCCTGATGGTAATGGTGGTTTCTTAAACAGTAGCAGTAAATACCCTCCCAACTCTCTCTCACACACTTCTCAGTGATATAAAAATAGCAACACAGTGAATAATTTCAGAGCAAACAGCACCTTTGTGGATTTACTTTGCAAGAAAACAAAGGCTTGGAGAAACCTTGAAAGACACTAGCACTGTTCATCCTCATCTGCTGGCTTGGGATGATGGTTATTCTTGTCTCTCTCCACATCACCCCTGAAGCAAGATGAACCATGTTACCTCCCTGCTGACACCTCCACAGTGGAGCTGTCTGCTTAAACCACTAAGGCAATTCATGGAGCCAGAGCAGTAACTAAAGAATTCAGCTCCCAGGGCGCATTCTGATCAGAACACGCCCCTTACAATGGCTGGTGCCTGGAGTGAGCGGTGAGGAAGGATCGGGTCAATGGTGCCACTCCGGTGCACTAGAGGCAAAGCCCCGCTTGCCCCGTCGTAGTTACGGCCCTGCATCCAGCCCCCGACATCATCTTCCCACGCCCTGACTGCCATATAGAGCAGGGTCAGATTTAAACATCCTCAGAGTCGGGGAGGCTAGGCCTAGGAGTCCCAAAGCATCCTCACGGCAGGGCAGGGCTGGCCAGTTGAGGCCTAAGAGGAAGAGGAGGCTTAGAGCAAGGGAAGCCAGGAGTAGAAGTCCCAGACCCCTATGGCCACCATGCTCCAGCAGTGCTTTTAGTGTGATTTGGGGCTGGGGCTTTCTAAGGGAGTTTGGGTTTTGTGTTCCCTCAGGCCCATTTGACTCTCCCCACCATGGCCTGTAGCATGGAGGAGCCCAGAGCATTGTGCAGCAATGTGTGTAACTCTTATCACTCCCTGGGACTTGACTGGGATCTGAAAACACAAAGTGTTTGCTGCTGATGAAACAATTCAGCAGGCCCCTTCCAACTGAGGGGATTGGCTCTGAGCCAGTTAATACATCTTTTGGTTTACACATCCTCCTTTCCCATTTAAGTCCTGATAAGCATATGCTTAGCTTTAAACAAATGGATAGTTCCAATGACTGCAATGCACCACACATGCTTAAAAATTAGGCACATATGTAAATACTAAAAGGTTAGAGTTGGGCTTATTCATAAATGCATAATGTAAAGTGTATACTTCAGTATGATGTTGAGTCAGGGTCTTAGACAGTTAGTATGGAACTGCTGCCCTCCTGGAGATTGCAGCAAATTATACAATGACTTCTTGGGACAGTTTTGCTTCCAAATATATTTTGGATAGCTGAAATCCCAAGATCCTTACATCTCTGAGTCTGGAAAATCCTGGTTCACTCTAGTGTGCAGTGTGAGCTTCTCCATGACTTAGTAGGGTATAGCAGCCTGAAATCTTTTTTGGGCATTTGCTTTACCGCAAATCTCACAATTCTACTGGCTGACCCCCCATACTCAAAACCTATGTTTAATTTGCATTACAAAAATGGGAAACACTCTGTAATCCTTTTTTTTTTTTTTAAATGAGACACAGATGAAATGTTCCAGGGCTCAAAATGGTATGACAGCTGTTACTAAGTGCCTATATAGTCACAATGTTTTCTCTCTTAGCCATGTAAGAGTTTGCAGACTCTGTACTGTGAAAAATTAGACTTCCACTTGTCAAGAATGACTACTTTGTAGGTAACATACTGTATAATAGGAACATTTACACATGAAAACTGTTGTGAAAATTAAAATTTCTCAGTGACACAGCCTCTTAAAAGGAAAAAGGCCACTATACCTGTAACCTGTCAGCTGCCTCCCTGTTGGGTTTTAAGAGAGGGCAACTGGGTCATATAAATGGGGCAGCTGATAGCAGACAGTATGAGTCAGGAAAAAGGAGAGGAGAGCTTCTTGAGTAAGTAAGAGATTGGCGGTGAGAACTACCAGTGAACAGGAGATTGTAGAAGTTCTTTGAAGGAAGTTGTAGGAAGGGTTTGGGGGAAGGCTGAAAAGAGACCAGCATGAGGATTTGCTGGATCAGATCCCTGAGCCAGGGCTGGAGCATGCTGAAGGCAGGAGAAGGAAATGCCTGCTAGTTTCTAAGTTGGAAAGCCAGAGCTGAGGGCCAGAGAGGACTAAAGGCAAAGGGGAAGGGGAGAGGTTTTCTTACCTGCTGTCTGCATGCTGGAGTGTGAATAAGGTAAATGGAACAGTGGGAGTCATGGGTGCTTCTCTGGTGAAGATGAGCTCCAAGGAGAGAGGCTGGATGGGTGTGTATCCAGTGAGAAGAATGAGGTTACTTTCCAAGCAGGACACTTGGGGAGTGACGCTTCTGCTGGGAAGATCGGGGTTGCTTTCTGACTGGAAGGGCTGGAGTGACTGTCCTGGAAAAAGGACAGGGGAGGACTGAAGAAGAGATTGATTGTGGCAGAAGCCGGAGTAGGCCACGTAAGGTGTTGGGGGATTAGATGTTTTGGGATTTTAAGGACAGTGTGTAGTGTGGTAATACATGGACTGTTTTGGAATGTTTGTTGTAGACTGTCTGGACTATGGTTTTGTAGTAAACTGTCCACAAGGAGGATATTACTGAGTCAAGAAAGCTGGTGTGGGGTTACTGGGGTCTCTGAAAAAAGAAAACTGAGGCAGGCACACCTGTTCTGACACAGGTTGCTGCAGGAGAGCACTCCAGGCAATGCTGCCCCATGACTCATCCATAAGAAGAGAGCAACTGTAATAAGAGGTTTAGAAAACAAGTTATGAGGAAAGGTTGAAAGACTTGAGCATGTTTGGTCTAGAGCAGAGAAGACTGAGGGGGAACCCAATAAGTCTTCAAATATGTGAAAGGCTGTTGTTATAAAGAGGAGAGTGATGAAATTATCCCTGTCCCCAGAAGGTAAGATGAGAAGTAATTAGCTTAGTTTGCAGCCCTGGAACCTTCACTTAGATATTAGGAAAATCTTTCTAACTCATAGGATAGTTAAGTGCTTGAACAAGTAACCAAGGGGGGCTATGGAATCACTGGAGGTGTTGGACACACATTCGTCAGGAATGTTCAGTTTACTGGGCCTGGCCTTGGAGGAGGAGTGGATTAGATAACCTCTTGAAGTCTCTTTCAGCCCTACATTTGTATGATTTTCTAGCACAGCTACAAAGCCACAAAAGTGAGGCAATAGAAACTTAAGTCTATATCTGTGACCTTAAACACCCCTGTATTCACACCACATATTCTGCTGTTATAATCAATGTACAAAAATACCTTGAAATATCACTTGAAAACTAATAACTCACTGATCAGTAACATCTGGGTGAAGTGTTTGTAGAGACATCATATATTGAGTTATGAATTCCCCCTGTATGATGTTATTAGCACGTGCTCAAGAGCAGATAGCTTGGCATAAATATATTATACAGCTCTGTCCTAAACAAAGCCTTGTGGGTTTATCTCAGCTTACGTATAAGCAGTAAACAGGGTCATAAAACTAACAAAGGAAAGAGATTGCAGAAGATAGAGTAATTTGCATTTTAGGAAACACCTGCCAGCAAAGACAAGAACATGGAACTTCCTTTACCAGGCTCCATGTTGCTTTCCCAATGGCTTGAATAAACTTTACTTAGAAGAATCCATTTCAAAGGTTCACTAGGCTATAAAAGAAAGGGGTAAAGACCCCAAGTTCTCTCTTTTTTACCTAAAGGAACTAGCACTTACTCAGGATCTGCCCCAGAAGCCCAATGACTTGGAGTTTCAATCTCTTATTGGAAGACTACGGGTGAGAAAAGCCATCTTGAACAAAGACTGTACCTTGCTACATTAACTTTAAGTCACTGGGAAGCATGTTTCACTTTTATTTACTGGTAACCATTTCCTGCCCCTTTGGAACTTGTCTTTATCTTGTATATTTGAACTCACGTAAAAGTTGATCTTTTGTTGAAAAACTCATTTTACTTTTACTCTAAACCAGCAGTGCTGTGTTTGAATGAAAACATGAATTGACTCCAGACAAAGTGATAGCTGTGCAGTTTGTCTCTGTAGAGGAGAAAAAGAACCTTAGGATTCCTCTGACTGATGTGAGAGAGGGCTGAACAATAGAGAGCACACAGGTTTAGAGAAGCACTGGAGTGAGAGTGCTTTGGTGGTCATCAACTCTGATAACAACAAGAATGTGTCTGTGATGACTGCTGCATTAAAAGTAGTTGAATCAGAGCCACATATTTTACCAAATGTGGAGTGCAGGATGGTGGGTGGTGTGTTCTGGGCAGGGAGCCCCAGAAACCAGGGCTGTCCTTTGTGGGAGCTAACAGGGCAGCTGCCCTGGACCACAAGGCTCTGCAGACCCCACGCTGCCCCGCTGTGAGCAGGGCAGTTCAGGGCCTACGCTGCTGCTCTCCCCCTACTGCTGCACTACTCTCCATCAACCCTGCTTCCTTCTGTGCAAGCGGTGCAGGGGAGGGGCGGGAGCGTGGGACTCAGCATCTGGGCCAGCTCACCCCGCCCCCAGGGCGGAACAGCTGGCCCGGAGTGGGGTGAGGAAACGGAGCCTGTCTTCTGGGCTGGCCTGCCATACCCCTAGAGATGGAGTGACTGGCCTAGAGGAGGGGTAGGAGCACAAGGCCCTTATTGGCCCCAGGCTCCTTCCCCCCCCCCACTCACAGGGACAGCCATGGCAGCAGCAGAAGCATTTTGAGGCCTTGTGTTATAATACAAACAGTAACACAACCTCTTGGCCAATCAACGTGACAGTACTTTCCATACTTTCATCTGCAGGTACGTACCTTACTGCTACTTCAACTTCCACACACCTCTGTTAATTCTAACCCATGTACCAGTCTTATCAGGGTGGTATAAAGTTTATATCCTCTTACAAGAATACACGAAGACTACTGGAGTGATATCAACCTTCACCCTGAAGGTTTTATGATCTTCTATTGATTTTTCCTGTAGTTCCTACTTTGAACAGCCAGTACTTCACTGGGCTGCAGCATTAATCACTGGAATAAGCTGTCTAGGCAGGTTCTGAAATCTCCATTACTGGAAGTGTTTAAGAGCAGATTAGACAAGCACCTGTCAGGGATAGTTTTAGAGGGTACTTGGTCCTTCCATGAGTGCAGGGGACTGGACTCAATGACCTCTCATGGTTCCTTCCAGTTTCTATGATTAACCAGGTGCCAGGGAGAGCAGTCATGGTAGAATGGCACAACACTGGGTAATCCTAAGGCATCCCAGTGTGTTGGTGCCCAAGCTCAATTTTAGATGTAATATACAGCCTGCATGACCAGTTAATAACCCCACACTGCATGGCAAGCTAATGCTCAGACACGTGAACCCCTTTTGTTACCAGTCACAACCTCTGTGATAGCAATTCTGCGGGCTTGGAGAGGAACAATGGGAAGTTTCCCTTGGGCTGGGCAATTTCCAGAGGCTCCAAAGAAGGGAGCCCGAGTGACTTGGAAGAACTATAACTAGAAACGACATTGTGCTGTCTTGCTAGAGCAGTGGGCTAGGTGTCAGAAAACCTAGGCTCTGTCCCCTAGACCTACTGACAGTCACATTACACTTCTGTTTTTCAGCTTCCCACTGTGCACAGTGGAACATGATATACAGTACTATGCTTTGAGATCTATGGATAGCAAGTGTTATTTAAATGTTGTGTTACTATTGTCATTGCTCCCTAAGGTTACACAGTTCAGGAGGGGATGTGAAATATAGAGCTGACCTGTCCTTTTTAAAAAACATTGAGGTTGTCTCCCCCCTGCTTTCTTGCAGCCTTTATGTGCGCCCAAATTCTTCATGCTCCCCACCTCTGTTGGCAGGGTGCAGCAGCTTTCCTTACAGCGGTACTGCAGCAGGCAGGAGTTGCACTGGTCCCTGACAAAAGTTAGGGAGATATTTTTGCCTCCTGCGAGTATGCCTGAGTTTTCTCTAACTTGTACAGGAATCAGGCAGGAGTAATTCCACAAAAGGCAATGGAGTTATACACAAAGGGAGCCACAAGGAGTAGGGTAGGTATTCTTCACTTGCTTCCATAATTCTAGACCAGTTTCCATTGTCTCCAGTCAGTTTATCGGTTGAGATTTCAAGCCCAGAAGATCCCCTAGTCTGACTTCCTCTCTACCACAGGCAAGTTCCTGTATTGAGCCTGAACTGGTCATGCAAAGCCCATTTTCAATAAATAGAGAGCTCATGGAGAAGGAAGTAGCATGCACTGGGTGTTGCACCCAGCTTTGTCTGGGTCATGCACCCTTCCAACTTTTCCCTGCCTGTAACCTCAGTTCTGCTCTAATATCACTGCCTCATCCTCCTCCTCCTGTGAGGCACAGCGTGGCCTTTTGTGAGGACCAGATGCATGGGCTAGGAAGCCAGGAGCCAGTGCCAATGCATAGCTAGGAAATTCAGGGCCAGAGATGAAGAGCTGGGAATGAGCCTGCCATGGTAGCTCATGTGTGGTGGTCTGATGCAGAGCCCTCTGCAGCCAAAATGTGCCAGGCTTTAAATTATTCCCTGTAAAAACATTTGTATGAGAAGGTTTTTGAGTTCCTCCATTAGTTTAGTTAAAAATATGCATTTCCTCTAAACTAGTATTTCCCCAACAGTGGGTTGTAACCCCAGTGGCATTGCTTCATCAGCAGATGGGGTGACAGCAATTCCAAGTGTATAGAGGAGGCCATGTTACAAAATGGCCTCCTCTGTACAGCATGACCTCACACACACACCATGTGCATGGGGTCACGGAGCATAAATATAGGCTAGAGCATATTTTGCACTAAAAATGGTGCCCTTCATGCAGCATGACTTTGCATGCAGGGCTGTCCTTGGGGCTATGGGGAGAGGCAGATAGGGGGAGAGCCCCAGGCTCCATGCTTCACTGGGCTCCACAGAGCCAACTGGTGCACCATGTAGCTTCCAGTGTGACCCTGCAGGGTCATAGGCCATGAAAGGTGATATTGGACACCATACAGCATGCCAGCCGGCTAAACTGCAAGGGGCAAATGAGCTGGCCCAGGGGTGGGAGCGCAGAGCCCAGCTTCTCGGCCAGCCCTGCCCCTCCCCGTCAATGACCAGGGGCAAGTGGGGGCCTCACAGTCTGATTGGTCCTGAGCCCCTCCCTTGCAGGGACAGCCCTGCTTGCATGCCCCATGTGTGTGTGATTATGTAGGCCAGAGGACAACATTTTGTAAAGCATAATGGCATCCTCTTCGCATTGTGGCTTTGCACATATAGTGCATGTTAAGTCACACTGCAGGGAGGACACCTTTTTTTAAACTGCAGCTTCCATGCTTCTGTGATAGTGGGAAACACCACATTGGAAAATGGGCTCACACAGGGAAAATGCTCTAAACATAATGGCTTCTTCCTTACCCTGGTGTAAATCAGAAGTGAAGTTGGTGTGATAAGAGAATCAAGCCTCCTTCTGTAGGGAAAAGATCAGAAAATAGCTAAGTTAAGTAACCCCCAAGGCATACACACTACACAAGGGGGCTAGCAAGCAGATATCTAACTAAGAGGGAAATTAGCTTAGATTAGTTTGAGGAGTGACGTTCTTTCTTGAATGACTGACAGATGAAAATCGCTATACAAGAGCTAGCTATTATTAGTGTAAATCCAGCCCAAAGGGCTTCTTACTATTGAGATCCAATCCTCTAAAAATATGCGCTTACTGGAGACATTTCTTTTTGTCTATAATTTACGTGGATGCCATGGTAGGACTAAAAATTAAAGAACATACCACTCCAGGTTTTAGTTCAGCACCATGCATGTCACAAAGATTAGGACAGTCCCAGCTGTCAAGACTAAAGTCCAAGCTTTGTGTTTTAAGGGGGGGAAAAAAGGTTAGGCTAGGGCAACAGAATTAAAAAACAAACCAAAAAAAAGGTTAACTGTTACAGAAAGATGAACGGAGCCAGTGGCAATGGCAGTAACCAAACTACATGCATATAAAATAGGGGTAAAGAGACATTCTGGAACAATTAAAGAACTAAGGTCTCATTGCAGATTATCAGGAACTTTATGCACAGATGTAAAATGAAACTTTATGTAACACATACACACACACATGCATGCACACACCACACTGTGTAGGTCAGATCCAATAGACATTGCATACAGAGCTGTAGGCTACAAACTAATGACAAGACCTACTCTACAGTCCAGAGGAAGATTTCATCAAAGAATGAGGTTGGAGTTCATGATCACGGTGCTTGAGCATTACTGTGAGGCTCATTCTCATTGAGTGACATTCATCCTCTGCTGATCCATAGGCACTCTTTAAGTTCCATTTGAGCCTACAGAAGAGGGATTAAGTGGTGCAGAATTTCTACAGTCTTTCTTCAGAAGAGTTAATGTCACCTAGAAGTCTTAACTACGCCTAGCATCCTTAACTACCTTATTAACCAAAAATAACCTCGTAGTGCTGAAGTAAGGGGGTAAAGAGAGAGACAGGTTGGCTGGTTCCTGCACAGGTATGCAAGGTGTTCAGAGGAGGGTCAACGAAATACACATGCAGTCCATGAGCATAACATGAACATGACTAGGGACCCTTGATGAGAGGGCTGATAGCCCTTCTTCTCTTCTCTCTTTCAATGTCTTTATTTAGCCCTGAGGAAACAGTCAAATTTGCAAATTAATTCCAACTCCTCAGGGCTAAATAAAGACTTCGGATTTTTTTTCTCATTGCAAAAGGTGATTTGACCTCATCTCCCACTATGTGCTGTTCCCCAGGATTTGAATCTTAACTGCTTTGATTGCTGTTACAGTGTGACCTGATCCCATGACTTACATTCTCCTGCATTTATTTCCTCCCATTCTGTAAGTTTCCCCATCTTCAAGGCATCAGACAAAGTGGGATTTTCTCCCACAAAAGCTCATCCAATAAATAAATTTGTTAGTCTTTAAATTCCACAGGATTCCTTGTTTGTTTTGCAAAACAAGATATTTAAATAGAGGTCAAATTATTACAACACACCACATAACTCAGAAAGGAAATACAGGGGAATCTGTATGGCTATGTCTACACTGGCAAAAAGGAGGCTTAGTCTGGACTAATTTAGCCCCTGGACACACTAGGCTTTCCCTAGTCTGAACTAACAAATTTCTTAGTTTGGACTAAGGAAAGATTAGTTCAAACTAGCTAGTACCAAGGTTAGTTTGGACTTCCGTGCTTAGTTTGAGCCTTAGGCACGGATAAGACCCGAACTAAGGCTTAGTTCAAACTAACCGCCTGTTCTAGTTTGAACTAAGCATTAGTTTGAACTAACACACACAGTTAGTTTGAACGAAAAAGTGCCCGGTTAGTTCGAACTGACCCATGGTTAATTTGAACTAACCTCGAACTTCTTAGTTCAGACAAGTTTAGCATATGTAGACAGAGCCTAGTAGCCAGAAAGGCAGCTACATTCTGTTAGTCTTAAAGTGCCACACAACTCCTTGTTGTGTTTTTTTTTTTTTTTACTGGACTAGACTAACACGGCTACCTCTTTTGAAATTGACTTTCTTTATACCTCCAAACATCTTTTTCACTGTTGATCTTTTTACTTGTCTAGGTGGGTATGTGGACCATCTATTCTGCTCTTCAAAGCAAGGGATTGAGTTTCATACCTGGGGCTTCAATATTGTTAATTCTGCTTCCCAGATGTCTTCATCTATACTGTAAAAGCACTATGTACATCTCCTGCATTAAATAAGTGACTTTTTTTGGTCAGTTTATTGTACAAATCCACATGTGTAACCTTCAGTCATTTTTATTCCCTAGCATAACAAAACAAATGCTAAAGTAACAGAAAAGTGTGTCAAGAACATGCACTGTTAAACCATTTGTTTAACCATACTTATGTATGTTTGTGTTGTCAAGGAGAACAGGGCACATTCGTAGGAAGTTAATGAATGGTTCTTCCCTCATAGTTTTCAAAGTATAACTAAATTTGGAAAAATCAGCTAAACAAATTCCCTAGTATACACTCTCAGATATCACAAATATATCTGAAGTCAGTGTATGATGCATATAACTTAGCAACATACCTAGCAACCATAACAAATGAAAATATTATGGTTCAATGTTTCATTAAAATCTGTAACAGGATTAATAAGTGTTTTGGAATGTGTTCTTGCTTACTGGATCTAGTAAACATCTTTAAATGTGTTCTAAATCTATTTAAAGAGGGGAGACAACAAAATTAATTCATGTACTATGCTTAAATAATAATTTTAAAAGATGCCTGCTTCCTTATTAAATTAACAAAACATGGTTTTTGAAGTACAGTTTAAGATTAATTTGTTTGATGAATTTTGCTTACATACTTAATCTTTTCTCCCCTCAATCAAGAAACAGAATTTATTACTAAACAACAGTACTACTGTTTTTTTATCCAGTTATATTTGATCTAACCTTTAATTTATGTAATTTACAATGAATATACGGTAACACACTAAAGATTTATATTGTAGGTGGTAGGTGGAAGGAGGCTCTGACTCCTTATTAAGATTGCCTTATACTTTCCAGTATACGAGATATTTGTGACCCTTTTTTTGAAGCTTCTTTTGAAAGGATAATGTCTTTAGCTGGATCCATGGAAACATACTCAGATTTAGTTATTATAAGATGTTGAATATCACAGTTTCTGGTCTGTGATTTGCTTAGAAATAAAGGCAACCTACTAGCAACTGGAATTTCTTCAGTGGCTGCTGCATAGTCACACTTGTGGAATCAAGGTGCCTTCAACATGAGTTTCCGATGATTTCTAGAAAGCAGTGTCCACTGAGACCTATTGCTGCTCCCTTCTCTCATTCTAAAGGGTTTAGAGTAGGGGTTTCCAAACTTTTTGTCATTATGATGTCATTTTAATGCAGTATTTCTTGTTGGTGCCCCAGACAGCATGGAAGATGCCATTATGTTCTTTGCACATTCTGACCTCATAGCTACCTCACAGGCAAGGTCATGCCATGTGGAACAAAATTATGTCTTCCACATACTAGGAATTGCTGAGACCCCATCTGCTGATGGCGTGACCCCAGTTTGGGAAAAGAGCAGTTACTTACCAGTAATGGCTGTTCTTTGAGATGTGTTGCTTACATCCATGCCATCATTGGTGTGGATGTGCCACTGTGCACAGCCAGCAGAAAGCTTTTTGTCCTTTGGCTATCCCATAGGGAAAGCAGCGGTGCTCCCTGGAGTGGTGCTCATGAGCCCCAGTATAATAGCCGAAGCTGGCCCAATCTCCCTCCAGTCCCTTCTTTCTGCCAACTCTGGAAGTGGGGGCAAGTGTGGAATGGATGTGGGCAGCACATCTTGAAGAACAGACATTACTGGTAGGTAACCGCTCTTCTTCTTCAACCAGCTGTTCGCGTGCCTTCCATTATTGGTGTATCCCCAGCCTTACCGTGGAAGGTGGGCAGGGTTACAGTCCACTTGATTGTAGCACTGCTCTGCTGAAGGCAGCATCGTCCCTTGCCTGCTGCATGATGGTGTAGTGTGGGATGTAAAAATGTGGACGGAAGACCAGGTGGCTGCTCTGCAGGTCTCCTGTATCAGTACCTGTGCGAGGAATGCTGCTGACAATGCTTGAGCCCTGGTCGAGTACGCTGTTATCACTCCTCGCAATGGACCTTTTGCCTCCTGGTAACGGGACTTAATACATGAGGAGATCCATGAAGATACTGTCTGTGAGGATACTGTCATGCCCCTCATACAGTCTGCAACAGCCACAAAGAGCTGGGTGGACTTTCTGAAAGATATGGTTCTCTAGACTTACATTGCGAGGGCCCTCCTGATGTCCAGAGTGTGCCATCTCTGTTGGCTGTGGTGTGAGGTTTGAGTTTAAAAACCAGTATGAAAGTATCCTGATTAATATGGAAAGGGCAGATGATCATAGGAAGGAAGGATGGGTGGGGTCTCAATTGAACTTTATCCTTGTGGAAAATGGTATGGGGGGTTTGGACAATAGGGTCCTTAACTGTGAGATGCGTCTGGCTGAAGTAACAGCCACCAGAAAAGCAACCTTCCAGGACAGTGTTAAAAGGGGGCATGAGGCTTAAGGTTCAAAGGGTGGACCAGTTAGTCTATGCAGAACAAGATTCAGGTTCCACTGAGTGGCTGGATTATGGATTTGAGGGAAAACTCTTTGAGTGCCTCTCAAAAAACCTTGAAGCCATCAGGTGGGAGAAGGGTGTCTGACCAGCCACCAAATTGCGGAAAGCAGAGATGGCCATTAAGAGCACTTGTAGGCACCCTCAGACCAGACCTTGCCTCTTCAAATGTAGCAGATATTCCAGGATTGCCTGGATGGTAGCGTTCTGGGGGCTTAAGCTTTGAGCCTGGGCCCATAGAGAGAAATGCTTCCATTTCGCTTTATACATGATCTGCATGGACATTCTTCTACTTCCTATCAGTCAGGCACTCCTGGGAGATTTACTGGAACCTGCCAGGCCAAGGACAACTCCTGGGTCACGTTACCTACTGCGGCAGGGAGGAGGCAGGCTTCCTGCAAACGTTGGTGTCAGGATGCAAGTTCCGGATGCTTGTATTATCTTTGTCTACTTTGCTATAGTGCAGTCTTTGTGTTACTGCTGATTGTGCTAATAAAATTACAGCAAATTCAAAATGTCTCCCTTTACTGTGAGTCTCTTTCCCACATACACAAGGTTATGTCTACATTAAGTAAAGTTAGTTTGAATTTGTTAATTCGAGCTAATAAGTTCAAGATTAGTTCGGACTAATTGAATTAACATTAGTTCAAATTAATCCACTTTGTTATTTCTAACTGCCCTTAGTTAGAACTTATTAAGTTCAAACCAAAGGTTAGTCCTAGTCTTCACTGTCCTCTGTTTGAACTAACGATCAAACTAAGGGCTTAGTTTGAACTAACTGGCAGGTTTTACTCGTTCAAACTAAGTGTTCATTAGTTCGAATTAAGAAATTTCTTAGTTCGAACTAAGGAAAGCCTAGTGTAGACAGGTAAAAAGTTAGTTCAAATTAAGCCTCCTGAATTCGAACTAACTTTCAAGTGTAGACATACCCCCAGGGTCTTCATGCCCAAATTATTGTAGGACTATGGTTGATCTTAAGACAAATTAATCCTGCAAAGTCAGGGAACTGGGAACTCAAAATAATCCCTAACCAATAGATCAGGCAACTGCTAATGTAGTGAGTTGCTCGGCTTCCCAGATGCTCTAGTATTCATCACTATGAATTCATGAGAAAACAAGGTTTTTCCCTGTGCTCTTATCTACCTGAATTAGGGGCCACTGAGCACCTGTTTCACGATACAGGAGTTAAAAACAAGCTTGTTATCAATCACTATCACATATGCCTACAGACTTAATATTGGCAATAGCCTCAGAGAGTAAGAAACAACAGAGGACATTTCCTTCCCAACACTAAGACCTGAGTGTGAAAACACCTAAGCATTTATTTTGTCTTATTGAGGCCCCCGGTAAATCTATTAAATCTTCTGGGTATCCATGGAGTAATTATTTTTTGATCCAGTCAAGAAGTGTGGCATGAAGTTGCTGAAAAGCTTTAAAATAAAAAATAAATGATCTAACAAGCTTGAGAAAAGGGTATTTCCTCTGAAATATGCTTAATACACATACTAGTGGCTCCACAGAAACTACAAATGCCACTGTGGGGTTGCAGTCAGGTCCAAGAGGTTCCCTCCTAGACTAAAAGCCTACTATTTAAAATTGGAATGTGACTTAAAAGAGTGCTTTACTGTGTCCATTGGAAAACACACTATATTTTGAGCCTGGTACCATTGCCAGGAGACTTGCCATTGATTGGCACGGCTTTTGGATCTTATCCTTGGAGTTTAAATGGTAGTAGTGCATCAGGGCCCCATTTTGTTGTAAGCAAAGACTGTGATTTCTGAGTAGTGGAGAGCATTTTGCTTGTCTTTATGAACTGCTACCAGAGCTTTGGTTTTGTGCTTTTGCCCCTCAATCGGCACAGACATTTGTGCTTTCTGAAGTCTGAGGGCCTGGCTGACCCTCAGTTGGTGCAGGTTGTTGTACCTAGTTAATGGAGCTCTGATGATGCATACCAGTTGAGGACCAGGGGCTGCCCGACCAGCAGGATGGGCATCTGAACTCTAAGGTGGCTGCTGCTCTCCCCCTTGTGCAGAAGACAGAACTTTCCCTGGACTTGTTCGGAGACTGCCGAGCAAACCCTGCAAGTTCTAAGAATGACCTCAGACATAACCACCTTCCATTCCAAGCACAAGGAACCATTCTTCAACCTGTCTCTTCTAACCAAATCTCAGGTGCTAATCATGTTGATTAATGCTTTCCTGGAAGTATTCACATATTACAGAAATGGGTGCAGCATAAGAGCCCAAATGAAATAGAAAGTATCACTGTTAGTTAATAAGATCCAAGGGGGTAGCTGTGTTAGTCCACTTCAGTAAAACAAGCAAACACTGACCCTCTTATGCTTCCAGAGTGGAACAACAATTCTGGGCCTACTGCCTCTAAACAAAGCTCAGGTGCATCTTTTGCTTACCACAGGGCAAGTGGGCTGCTGCATGCCTCATCAGAAATCCACCAGGCTAGCTGGAGACTCACCCTGGAGAGCTGGGATCAGTTTGTGGCTACCTCAGAGCACCCAGCTGCAGTCAAAGTGCCATGTTGGCTTGTCTCACCCAACTAGGGAAATTGTTTCACCCTGGCCATAGAACTTGGCAAGGTTGTGTCAGAGTAGAAAGTTTGCCTGAGTTGCTCAACACATCCCAGGAACTCGTACTGTGCTGGGAAGAAAACTTCCCATTCAGCACTCCCATCACATACTGACCTTTCACGTTGTTTGGCCAATGAAAGTGTCAGCTGGAAATGATTCTGCCGCTAGAGAAATGATCCCTCTGCTTGGGCTCTGGTTTCCCCTGAAGGAACCACAAAGGGCTTAGCTGGCTAGCCACAGTGTCCTGTCCTGCTCAGCCAAACCTCTGAAGCAAAATGTGACTCATATGGAGTCATTAATGTCTGGCGAACCTCTAACATTTGTGGAAAAACTCTTCTACCAACATCTGAAATCGAGCTGATGGCTGGAGTGTCTCTTCCCCCAGTGCCACCCAGCTCAGGCTGTGACTTGTTTGGAAAACAAACTGGAAAGAGAGAGGCCACCCCTTTCACATTGCAGCCTTCAGCTCTGAAGCATCATGAAAGAACAGCTCGTGCCTCAAGAGCTCCCAGTCTCAGAGGATCAGTCTGGCTCTCTCTTTTAGATCTCTGTTTGAAGGACACTTGGAAGTTTTTGCCCTATCACTCTTCTCTGAGGCAAAGAAAGCATTTATCTTGCCTATTGGAGGATGAAAACTTGTTGGGAGCAAGAAGGGCTTCTCTTAAACCCTTGCATTTTCAGCATCAAGTCTGCCGTAAGGTCAGAACATGCAGAATCTACATTTTAAGGAAATGTTGTAAGAAAACAAAACGAAGGCCATGTGATATGATCTATTTATAGCAGCTGAACATTGGAAAAATGGCATCATCCTGCCCTGCACAGAGAAAGAGGAGCAGTTCCTAGACTACCATGTCTGTTTGGCGGGAATTGTTAGTAGGGGCAGGCTGTTTCCATCTGGGGCCCAGAGTGGTGTGGGCTTGTGGGAAATAAGTGTACTGCATTGTCCAGGCACCGAACGTTTCCTTAGCCACATGACTAGGCACACACTTGCTATGATGGAGCTGTGTCAAGGCAAAGTCAAGCAGGAGAAGAGATTTTTTTTAATGGAAGATTGTACATGTGGCCTCTTTAAATGTGTTATTTTCACATGTACTTTAGTCTGGGTTTCATTTATGCGTCTGGGTTCAAAATCCTCTGTTGGCTGGAAATAAGTTCATTTTTATATGAGGAAGGTTTCACATTCCCCTGCAATCAAGACCTGCATCCATGGGAATTCCCTCCTCTGATGGGGACTTAAGGAAAGGCCATAAAAATAAGGAGTCAAATTTTTCTCTGGTGTAGTTTCATCGACTTCAGTGGAACTGCACCAGGGATGACTCTGACCCAGTGTGTCATTGTGTGTAAAATGAACAGAATCTCCTTGAGTTATCATAACTGTGTAATTATAGACTCTCTTCTCTTCCTTTCTTTGGTCTTGAACATTTTTTAAATTAATTAGCTACCAGAGGAAACTCCATTGTTTATTTCTTGGCTTTTCTCTCTTTTATCCCAGTGAGAATACACTTTGCAAACTAGAAATAGAATCCAAGAGACTAAAAAGATTAAGCAACCATATCTGTTCTCTGTCCATTTTGTTGATTTCAATTTGCTATTTTCCACTTCGGTAAGGTAAAGACAAAAACACAATGAGCTCTGTGGTCTGCTATTGACAATGCTTGTTGCTTCAGAAGTTGAGTTAACAGCTACTGGTGGCCCAATCTTGCATGACCTCAGCATTTGGAATTCCCACCGAGTTCAGTGAAAGTTTTATGCATGTGGGTCTTGCAGGATCCAGTTTCCAGGCAAAGGAACTTCCTCCCTTAGTCATGGGCTCTTTATTTTGTGTAAAATATTGTTATCAGCACTTTGCTGAGCATTTCAAACTATCTGCTGTGCAAACTATTCCTGTACCTTGAGTGAAGGACACTGGTCTAGAAGATGTCTTGAGATCCCTTCCAGTCCTGTGAGTCTATTCTAGGAATCCTGCCTTTTACTCTGCATAAAAGGACCACAGGTCAGTAAAATCATGTCATTTATTAGTCTAATTAGGAGACCATTAGGGAAATGTGTTCTATAAATTCTTTTCCTGCCTGGTGTCATGTAGAATTTTTAAAATCTGTTTGGCTTGGCTCATTGAAGTAAACTGAAGTGTTCCTTTGCTTAACAGAAATAGTGTGGAAAAGACCGTGGGCTGTTCCTATTCCCTTTCACGTCTGTCAGATGAGTGAGAGAAACTCTCTTAACAGTCATTTCTCCAGTATCAATAAAAAGCAACAGGCCCTGAGCTCAGGTTATGGTTCCTTTGCAATACTGCAGTGATGGAAAAGGACTTTCAATGAGCCTTAGCTAGGTAGCTGAGGAACCCAGCTCTATGCCGTTCATTTCTCCCCAAAGCGGAGGAGAAGATGTTAAGGGGTGGGAAAGGGCAGGACAGGAATAGGGACACTGGCTAGCACCTCTGCTTAATATGCGGAAGATCCTGGGTTCAAGCCCCGGGGGGTTGGACTTGATGATCTCATGAGGTCCCTTCCAGCCCTATGATTTGATTGATTGACTGACTCTATAGCAGCTCTAAATACCTATGCAGTATCCCCTTATGCCAAGGAATCGTCCACTGGATGCACTCCAGCTTTGGTTAGGGATGTGGTCCTGGCCCACTGGGTCTCTTTTCCTTGAGTTAACTTGGACTCCTTTCAACTCAGCCGCAAGTGCATCCCTGGCCCCTTTTCTCCAAAGTCTCAGCAGTTTAGCACTCTTGTTTCTGACTTCCTTGGTTTCTTTCACCAAACCCTTTCTCACCTCCCCCATGAAGAGCTGTCTCTACTTTCCAATGAGGCACCTGGGGTGAGTAGCTCTAGTCTGGGTAGCTTCCTTCTGTCCTCAGGCAGCTTTTCTTTTCTTCCCATCCAGGAAAAATCATCACAGCGACTAATGTTTACGGAGCAGTTCACATGTTCAGTTCTTCAGACAAACATCAGGCTGGCTCTGCACAGCTCTAAGGCTGACTTCCCTGAGAGTGCTAATGACTTCCTCCGACTGCTGGGATTCCAGACTTGCTGACTCCAAGGTACAGCTGCCATGTACAAACAATATTCCCCAAAAGAGCTCCTTTCATACTCTCGTTGCCAAACAAGCACTAGAAGCAGCCATAGTGACTGGGGTCTGTCCCCAGTGCTGCACAAGGGTATCATCCTCTTTCACAGGGTGATATGATAGTTTGACACATGTTATTCTCCTGTTTACTCCAAGTTAGATGACTGATGTCTTCTTCTCCTGGGTGACAATGGCTAGCTAACTATGTTTTTAAACTCATTCCTGTAAAACAACGAGATTCCTGAGATCTAGGATGGCTGCATGGACAGAAATAGAAAGTATAATGAGTTTATCATTCCACTGGGAAGGCTTCATGTGACTTGTGTTCTGGCTATATGTCTTCAAGCTGTCAGAAGAAGACAGGGAGACCACTCTCTGCTGTGGAAGAATCTGCCTGCATCAGTCATGTTCTGCACGTGGGAACCCAAAGAGGCTACTCCATTGACTAGAAGCTAGCACTGCCCTGAATACAGTGGAAGAAACATTGTGATCCATCTAAATGTAGTTACCTCGGTAGCCCGCTGGGGTTGAGTCATATGGAAGGGATGCATACGTTTTTGTATGTTTCCTTCTGGGCCCTGAGTTTGTTTTGTTGAAAAGTTTTTAAATAATTACAAAATACAAATAAAAAATATGAGATCCAAAACAGGTGAACAGAGCCTCCAACACATGCTTCTTGTGACAGGAAGGTTTATTTTAAAGCCACACATATGTGGGGGCATTTCTTGCAATATTTCCCCCACCTCAGAATGGCTGCCACCACCCATTGCTTCCCACAGGGCTGTAGCCGCAAGCTACCTTTGCTGAGGTGACTGATATTTCACAACCCTTTTTGGAGGTGAGAAAGCAAAGATGGCCACCATCTCCCATTGTTTCCATGGGGACTGAAGCCAGGCTGCCAAATAAGCTCCATGACTGGAAAACTGCACAGGACACTGTGAGGGGACAAGAGAATTGGGATTTACACAAGGGATGCTGAGGGACTTCAGGGGAACTCAGAGTCCAGGAGAGAGAGTGGGTCTGGCTCAGGAGGATTACAGGACAGGAGGGAAAATAAAGGGGCAAGTAAGAAACTAGCAGCTGTGTGGGAGCATGGACGTAGCATGTGATGGTGGGAAGGAAGGACAGGATAGTAAAGCAGATTAGGAGGGCACCTTAGTAAAGGAAACTGGCCAGCCAGTGGAGATGCTGCGTATTTACCAGTGAGTCTGTGTATGTGCAAGTTTGAATTTTGAACCTGAAGTAAGCACATTCTAACTGTGCAGGGCTAGCTCCCTCCAAGACTTCAACACCAGATGACACACCCACCAGGACCCTCAAATAGTGCAAGCTGGTTTGTTAAACAACCTCCTGACTTTAAACCCAGTCTTAGGATTATTTTTAATGAATTAATTTATTTATTGGAAGGGTGAGTGCAAATGCTTGAGTTTTGAATATTGGCAGATTGTTAGGAGGGAAATGTTTAGAAATGCTGGTGGATGGTAGGAAGGGAATGTTTGAGCGACAGTTCATTCTTCTATCCTTCACACAGCTCCTCTCAGCCTTTCCAAGTCATTCATCAGAAGCAAGCCTCCCACCAGCCAGGGTCCACCAACTCAGAGTGTTCTGGCAAGTCTGGTGCCAACAGATGCAAAACCTACAGCCAGATCTCTGATACCTAGTCTACAACTTTCAAGGTGCACAGGTCCTACATAAGCCATCACATGTGGTGTACCTCAGTCAGTGCACTAAATGCCCCAATATAAACTATGTGGGTGAAACCAGACAATCACCATCATCTTGCATGAATTCAGCAGAAAAGTGATAAAAAGACAAAAAGCACTCCATATCTGACTGCTCAGTCCTTGTTCTCAAAGGAAACATGCTCAGCACCTTCAAAAGGTGAGCCTGGGAGCTTAAATTCATCACTTTGCTAGATATTAAAATATTAATATTAAAACAGACCTAATAAAGACACTGGATTTATGGCTATTTGCAACCATCTGTGAGTCACTGACTCTCCTTTGTTGTCTTGTGACTGCAGTGTGCTACTGGGCTACCTTGAATGGCTTTTTGCAATACATGTTAGCTACTTATGCTGAACAATCATTTCCACCTTGTTTATTTAGCCATGACACCTTGAGAACATTTCCCAGCTCTGCAGAAGAGCTCTGTGTCACTTGAAAGCACATCTTTCTCATGAAAAGCAGTCGGTCCAATCAAAGCTATTCCCTTTCTTACCTCATGCCTCTGTAACTGAGCTAGTCAGACAGGGGAATCCAGATTCAGATTTTAAAAGATGAGCTAATTAGTGGTAGGTAGAGGAAAAATGAAAAAGTGGCAGTGGAAAGAACAAAGGTGGACTGTATTTGCATAGGCACAAAGGGAATGCAAGGAATCTAAGGGACATGAAGTCATGGGAGTCATAGAGATTTTCAATGGACAACAGAATTGTTGGGAAAAGATTCCATAGAGGAAAGTAGAGGGTTTAATCTCCTGGCCATCAGGAGAAGGAGAAGGAGAAGAAAGGATGGGATCAGAGCAGCCAAATGGGTAAAGAAAAGCAAGAGGTAGGGGTGCAGAAGAGCTACAGCACAGCAGCAGTGAAAGGAGGAAAGAGACAACATTGACTATACATTTTAGAGGAAAGAAACTGATAAAAGAGGTAGAGAAGGGACCAGAAAGAGAGTAGGAGGAAAAGAAAAAAAGAAGGAAATAAGTGGGGTAGGGAGAAAAGGCTGTGCTGAGGGGGTGGGACAGACAAAGGTAACAGCACTGTAAAGGCTGGGATTGAATGCCCAAGACAGGCAGATAAAGAAACTGCAGAGCAACCCTCTTTTAGATACAAGGCCTCAGTACTCACCTCAGTCTGAATCATTTATCTTGGAACAGGCAAATCTTAGAGACGTTCTAAAAGATACCAGAAGTTTCTCCAAGCATCTAACTTTTTTCAGACAAGCAATTTTCAAATGCTTGCTCAAGAAACCAGGCCAGATTTGCAGCTGGTGCAAACTGGAGCATCTTCACTGAAGTCAACAGAGCTGTACTAATTCTCACTAGCCAAGAAAGTGGCCTTCCGTCTCCTGACACTCGCAAGCTGTTCTCATCCCTCCCTGAGAGAGGTGTGATGAGGTAGCTTCTGAGGACTTTTAGAGTTTGGTTTTAAGCCAGGTCATGCTGCAGAGAGTGCAACGGTGTCATTGGCTGATGTTCCTGGTGAAAGACAAAATCCCAAGCGCAAGTTATCTCCTCAGTTTTACAGGGTTGACAATCAGCTGATGGAGTCACACCATCTTACAGGGAGGGTGATTGAACGGAGAATCAGGCTACAAGTGTCCACTTTGACCTTAGATCTTGGCTGGCCTCATTGCTGTTGCTGGATAAATGATGGTTATCTTTTTGCTTGGAGGGGATCCAAATAGTAGTTTTGGATGGTCACTCACCTGCCCCCAGGTCTTTTGTGCAACATGCTGCTGGTTCCTGGGCTGCTAGACTGAACACTGTGTGGCTAGAAGAGAGGTGCAGGAAACAGGCTGGGACCCAGTACCATCATTATACTGCACTTAGCTGTACTGCTTTCTGATCAGACCCAGATGGTCCCGTCATGTGGCTTTCCAGGGGGCTGGTTCAGCTTGGGGTTTGGAAGAGAGCTAGCTGGCTTTAACTCAGCCTGGATAGGACAGGGAGCAGCATGGAGGAGCAGGAGATATTTACTTTGGTGTTCGCAGGATTCAGATTAAAGGTAATGCAAATACTGAGGTGATGGTATCTGAGACCAAAACTAGAAAGTTTAAACCTGATCACTGGAGATGCAGGTGTTATTCTTGGGGCTGGGGGAAAGGGGGTGGGAGATGGCTCCTCTTGGGGAAACTGGTGGGCATGATAGCCATCTGCCAAGTCTGATAAATGTCAGAAGGAATTTAGCTCCTTTAGGGAATAAATAGCTGAAACAATAGGAGCCACCATTCAAGACAGAGGCCACCTACAAGTCTGGAGTAGCATTGAACCATGTGGTCTGATGGGTTTCTCTGAGGTCTGAATACAAACCTGGAGGGGGCAGATTGTGCGGTAGAGTTGTGTGTAAGACAGAAGAGATGGCACAGCACAGAAGGAGGCAGAGAGGGCTGCTAGAGGTGCACTGGAAGCATGGCCCTGAGAAAAGCTATGGCAGAGAACTTTTGGGTGGAAAAAGGCTTGGAGTTGCAAGGAAAGAAACTATCCCATTTGATTCCTACAATGTTCCAGGAAACAGTGCTGTGTGCTTTCTTTGTAAATATACGGATTGCCTTTGAGAGATACCTGACTCCACCATCAATTTCTCCTCTGACCAGAAACAGCCCATAAGGTCCTGCAGGTTGGCCAACTGCTCGGGTTAAAAGGGGTAACTCAGCATTATTATGCTGTGTGTTAAATCTATTTTTGTATTCCTGGAATTACTGAGATACAACATGTTCAGGGGATCAATGGAACAAATAAATAAATGGCATTAAATACATTTCCAGAAAGTACGGAGTATTTTAGGAAAGCCCTGATTTGTCAGACTCGTCCATCATCCCTAATAAGCTAGAAGAAGACATTTGTTTGTTATTTTAGTTTTGCGTTTATAAAATTTGGATCCTAGAGAAAGACTAGTTCCAATTGCTTGTTGCAGCACATCTGGAAGCCATTCACACATAAGGCCGATATTGGGAAGATAGAGATGAGCTTATAGTAATAATTCATGCTATAGCAGCTAACTGATGCACATCATGCTCAGTAAATAAACCCAGAGTATTTATGGCCACCTTATTTTCCAGGGGTTATTTTTGTTCTTAATTTCCAAGTACACGCAAGTACAGCGTTGGCTCCTACAGCTACAGTGGAGGGCAGTGTTGTGTTACCATCATATATGAAGTAGTAATTGGACAGGAACAGTGAGCATAACTCTCAAGCCTAACGTATCTTTCCTCAGTAAACAGGACATTTAAACCGGTTGTTGGCTTGGTACACTTAATAAAGAGCTGAAAGTTTTGCCAGTCTCAGCAAGCAGACTGGACAGTTTAATTTATATTTCATTTACTGAAATAGTCCCACAGGATGAATCAAACAATTGCATTGATGGGTTTCCTTGTCGGCTCTCTTAACCAAACAGCTGAGATTAAGACAGACAGAACTTCATGGCCATTTGAAATGAACTAGATGCTTGCCCTTCACTGACCACCTGGATATCCTTGGTGCCAATAGATGATGAAGTCTCTTGCTACATTTTCATTCTTATACTGCCCTTCTGCAAACCTGCTGGTGCCTGTTTAGGTGAGGATGTGGGCTGGTGCTGGAGCAAGTATGGAGAATGTGATGTGGGGTTAGATGCATGTTCTGCCTATTGGCAGATACAGAAGAGGTGGAGATTTCCTAAAAGACATGCTCTTGTTTCATCACAAGTTATGAGCTACTGCAGGAATCCTTATGTGGAGTTTTCTTCTCTGTGCCATGCAAGGCCAGACTGGATCATTATAATGGTCCTTTCTGGCTTTGGAAATGACAACTTCATATTCACTGCAGGACGTAGCTTTGGAGCAGCTGTTGGTGGTGCCTGATGAAGGAAAGACCTGGTGGCAAGGAGAGGCATGAACAGCAATCATTTAGCTGTGCCCAGTTAGCCACCAACAGCAGCAAACTTCCATCGTTTTCACAGGTGAGAGTCCCAAGGAGCTTGGTTCCCAGGTATCCCCATTGCTCTCAGTGGAGAATGCTGAGCCATTGTGAAAATCTGGCCCTGTGTGGTCCCCACAAGGGTCTGAGGTTGAGTCATACTTGCTAGTCTACAGTTGTGCCCATTTGTAGCCCCATAATCACCTCCGGTCTTTGATTAACTAACTTACGGAAGAAAAAAAATCAAACACGACTATGGAATGGAGGAATCATTGGCAGTGCCGCTGGAAAGGATCTGGGATTATAGTGGATTGCAATTTGTGACAGCTGCAGAAAGGCAGATATTCTGGGGGTGTTTTAATAGGAGTGTCATAGATAAGACACCAGAATTAACTGCCCCACTCTACATAGCAATGTGAGACCTTGCTTGGTGCACTGTGTCCTGCTCTGGGCACCACACTCAGGAAAGACATCGATACATTGGAGAGAGTCTAGAGGAAAGCAAAAGAAGATTTAGAAAATCTGAGCTAGTAGAAAAGGTTAAACAAACTGGGCATGTTTAGTCCTGAGAAAAGAAGATGGAGGGAGGATCTGATATCTGAAGACTGTCAAGTTAAGGGCTTTAATAATGAGGAAGTTGATCAATTGTTCTCCATGTCCACTGAAGATAGGACAATCTGCAGCAAGAGAGATTTGAGTTCGGGTGTGTTCACACAGGCTTCTTATTTTGAAACAACAGAGGTTGTTTTGAAATAAGAAACAGCATGTCCACATGACGTACTCCCATTTTGAAATAAGGGGTTCCCTTGTTTTGAAATGGGAGCTGTGTTTCGAAATGGCTTAAACCTACAAATTGTTCAGAAACAACATTTGACTTTCCTGCCAGGGTGCTCAGCAGACCCCTGCAGACCCTGGCAGGGTGAGGCTCCGGGCTGCACTCACCCCGCCGGGGTCTGCAGCCCTCTGCAGACTCCTGCAGGGTGAGCCGCCAGCTCCTCTCAACCCGCGGGGGTCTGCAGCCCCCCCAAAGCAAAATATTTTGTTTCCCTTATTTCAAAGACACTTTTTTGTCTTTTGAAATAAGGTGTTTGGAAATAAAACATTATTTTGAAACGGCTTGTTTTGAAACGTCTTGTTTTGAAACAAGCCGTTTGTGTGTGAACATAGCCTTAGAGATTAGGAAACACTTTCTAGCTCTCAAGGCCATTTAACTCCAGAACAAGGTTGTGGAATCCCCATTACTGGAAGTGTTCAAGAAGAGGTTGGACAAACACCTACCAAGGGTGGTTAGGTTTACTTGGTCCTGCTTCAGGGCTTAAGGTCCCACCCAGTTCTACAATTCTTGTATGCAAAAGGTTGGTATTTTAGAAACAACACAGCCAGCATCTCAGCCATAAATGCATTGGCCAACATTCAATGGGTAGATAGCATTCACTTGCAAGTATTTTGAAGAGAAGGATCAGCTATGATCCTGTTTCTACTGTGCCTTTTTTATGATTATATCGAGCATGTGTGGAGGCCACTGGCATCCATATAACCATGGAGAAGAACAAGAAAAAAAAATATCCAGGCTTCACTAGTGGTTCCAGATTTTGTTGTCACATCTGTTTCTGACATTAGTGCCAGATTTCTCACTCTTAAGACATTTTTTTCAGCTGCAATGCATCTGACCATGGTGTCCCTTCTGTCTGCAAATCAATAGCCACAGAGCTGAGGAAACCTCTCATTTTATTGTATTATCAGTATACACAGTGTATGTGATCAACTCTGCATGATAAAGAATGGACAGCAGCGAAGGAAGGCTCCTCCTTTGAATTTCCAAAGGGGTAGCTGTGTTAGTCTAGTTCAGCAAAAAAAACCAAGGAGTCGTGTGGCACTTAAAGAAAAGGGGGATTTTCTCCCACGAAAGCTCATGCAAAAAATAAATCTGTTAGTCTTTAAGTGCCACACGACTCCTTGGGTTTTTTTTCTTCGTTTGAGCAAACCATTTCACTTAAGCTCATGCATAATCCTTTCCCTCCATGATGAAACATATTGTTTGCATTTAACACATGATAAATAATGACAACTTGGGAAGCCTGCACAAGAAACCACTTTATAAATAGAGAACAGAACTTGGCTTTATTTTAAACACTGAATTTAGTGCTCAGGAAAGTTCAGATTAGTGCTGGGGCACAGTGAGTTATTGTGTTAATCCAGGGGTCTCAAACATGCAGCCCGTGGGCTACACGTGGCCCCTAAAGCTATTTCCTGTGGCCTGCAATGACACTATTGTCACCACTATTTGCAATATTGTTGTATGAAAACGTTTCAGTGGTGTGGCCCTTGGACTAACGTACCAGTCCTCATGCAGCTCTGTACTAGACCTCATGCAGCCCTCGTGGTGATTTGAGTTTGAGACCCCTGTGCTAATCCATAGGACCTGTGCATCTTGGGCAGTGACAGTGTAAACATAACATGCTGCCTGACCAATGGGCTTCAGTGCAGACTGGGAGCAGCCATATCTAGAAACAGTTTGGTTTCCATGTCTGTCTGATGCTGGCCCTTTTGGCTGAGAATGATCTGAAGGAGGCCCATCAGAATGGTGCTCTGAGTGACTTGGACACAGGAGCACTAGAGTGAGGCAAATCATCCAACCTATTTCACAAAGGCCACAGGCCACCAATGATTTGGAGCCACTGCTGATCTGGACTGAGGTGAAAGTTTCCAGAACCAACACTCCAAGTCATTTGGTCACTATTAGCATCTCAACCCTGGCAGGCATGCTTGGCTGAATTTTGCCCAGAGTGTGCCCATTTATACCAAAACCAAAAGTACCCTTTGCTTTGAGGTCTACAAGAAGATTCAGTTCCAAAGGGGTAGCCATGTTAGTCTAGTCCAGCAAAGCAAACAAGGAGCCCTACGGCACTTTTAAAGACTAACACATTCATTTATCACATGAGCTTTAGTGGGAGAAAAACCCCTCTTTGTTCATCACACACTTTGCTGTCTTGTGAGAGTGGCATGGCCAATGGCAGGATGACTGAGAAAGAGGACATTCTTGGGCTGGCTTGGATCCAGCCAGACTCAGAGACAGTTTTAAGCTGCTCTTCTGTGGTATCTCAGGCTGAGCTTTCCTCAATGAGGGTCAGACAGATTGCCACCTGCTGGACCAGCACTTCAGTTAGACATATTGATGTACCCCAGGTAGCTTTGACTTACTATCTCTAATGACAATAGCAGTGGGGGCAGCAACCCTGGTGGTCCATGTCCACCTGGCACCCTGAGCATCTATTTAAGTGACTAGCTCCTGTTGCTATGGCATCACTGCTTGTGATTGGCGCCGGCTAGATCAAGGCTAGCTCAGAGAGGTTGACAGGTCCTGCTGTCGTGTTACACCTCTGACTGCAGTGTAACCAAACTCTCAAGTGAGACAATGAAGTTGAGGAAGGATAGATATTACTTGAGTTTCTGCAGCTTCTCCTGGAAATATCTACTGCTTCTCATTGTACTGGGATGTTATTCCCAGAAGATTCACTTTCTGGCAAGGTGAACAGGGTTATTTTGTGTTTATTAATTTGTTATGCCACCTTAGCCACATTCAGGATTGTCACCTTTCATTAAGGTTAATACAAAATCAATGAATTTGGAGAATGCAGAAGCCACCACTTAGCAATTTCTTCTCCAGGAGCAGCTAGGTGCCCAAAGAAATTAAAGAACTTAAATACAGATCTCAAACAAGCTTTCTAAGCAACTGAAGGAACATTTCACAGTTTACTACCTGGTTTAATTTAGCACAGAGATCAATGGTTACATGGGGATGGAGAGCAAATTCAGAATCTCAAAAAAAAAAAATTATTTCTATTAAAACACCAGTAGTAAGTTAATCACAAATTATTCAAGAGAGGGCAAAACTCACCAGTGTAGGCTGTCACAGTGAGTATGTATGAAAAGATTTTTGTTTGTTTTTGTTTTTTCAAATTATGTAGGCATTAACAGCTCCACATTAAGGCTGAGCTGAGTTTCGCACTTCAGACGGGGATTCACCTCTGGTAGGTACGAATAGTGTATCACTTTCTCTGAGGCTAGATCAAATTGTCTGAGAATTTACAAATAACTTGATTGGTTTCTGAATGAAAACTGAATTAAGAAGTGGTGCTTTAAGAAACTCAGCACCAGCTGTCAGTTATTTATTGGTCTGAAACAATCTCAGGCCCTATAGAGCTACACAAAAATTGACTGACAAGTTAAATCATCAATAGATCTGACACAAAAAGGAGCTTCTGAAAGAAACAAACTGCCTTACCTTTATTCCATCCTGAGACCACAAGAAAAAAATATGAAAAAAAAAAAATCTAATGGGTCTTTTAAAATCAATTTAACCTAATTTGGGACCCCATGCACTGAAATGCATCTGTTGAGAGTGTGCAGGTATTGCAAAATGCTAGTGGAGAGCAGAACTAAGGTTGTTTTGTGTCACTTCTGTGACTTTCCATACCTTAACATGCAAGGGGTTATTTTTAGTTTAAACTTAACTGTAAAGAGCTCTTAAAGCAAAGTGGGGTGAGCTGTTCCCTTCTCTTTGCCTTAAAGAACAGGGAGTTCTCTCCCTTTCTTTGCTTTTGCATTTTTGTGTTATCACTCTAAAATTTAAGAAATAAAGTGGTCTTACATTGCTGCCTCCCAGCAAGAGTATTCATCTGACATCTGTCTGGGCGTTGTGAGCAGAGAAGAGGCATAGCAGTAGCATTTCTAAGGCTAATCCACACCAACCTTTATTGGCTAACTGGGGGTCTTTCTACACTGCAGTCAGAGGTATGACACAACAGAAGCACCTGTCAATGCTTTCGCCAATGGGTCGTGTACACGTAGCTACGTGCTGCAGGGAAAAGCTGCACATGTCAGTGAAAGGTTCTGGCAGAGGGCAGTGTTCCAGCAGTTGCCCACTGCTAGAGCTTTTCACTGGGGGCAAAGCTCTGGAAGGGAGGTGGCAATATTTCGCTGCTGTCTCCCTGTGGCCAAAGTTTCCCCCATTACCCTCTCAACCACCGTGGAGGGGAAAGGCTGCAGTGGCAGGGCAGCAGGACACTACATGGCTAAAACTAACCATATAGACAGGGGTCATGGTCCGAAGGCCAGTCGAGAATGTGTGGGGTAAGTACTTCACATAGACACACCTTCTTCTGGAGTGTCTTACTCTGTTGCAGTGGTTTTTAGCCTTTTCTCCCCACACGCAGACCCCCCCAAAAAACTTCAAATGGAGGTGCAGTTCCCTTTGAAAATTTCAGATATAGGCTGCAGTGTCCTGAGACTGAAAACCACTGTCTTAATCCAGACCTCACTCTCTGCACTGCTATGTATCACCATGCTGCAGGGTAGGGTAATGCATGGGTGTATGTTCCCAGCTGTTGAAAGAATACTGCTTTGTAGATGCCTCCTAAAGGCTCCTTGGTTACCTATTTTATTCTGGTTACAAAATACACATTTACAGCATTGGTTTATGAGGCACTGACCACATCAAGCCTCAGTGAATTTCAAGAAATTACAATCCAGTGAGATCCAAATCAGCCTTCATGTCCCGTCCAGCACAAGCGGAATATTTCCTCCTACTGCTCCCAGTCCCAGCCTGGGTTGCAGTCACTAAGCTTTCACAGATTTCAGCTTTATAACCTACGTTATTGTGCAAGTATGCGCAGCAGCCGATTTACAGCTTTGGGATCAGAGAAATAAGGCATGGGTTGCCGAGTCCTCTGTTGGTGCACCACGATCTTGGCTCACCAGCACTGCAGCTGTGATCTCGGCTGCAAAAACCTGGTTTGTCTTTTACTTACACATCCGGGGGAGCAATCATTCCAAGAAAAACATAGACCTCAGCTTCCTGAAGCAAAAAATACTTGTACAGAAAAGTAGACGGGTCTCTTCAACATTCAGACATTTCTAAGGGCCATGGCATCTGGAAGAATGGACCAGTGGCTGAGGCACTGAACTGTTCTTTCATTGTGGCCCTGAATCTTCAAGTCAGTGTGAGCTAGATCTTTGTGCTGAAATAAAAAGGGCCACATGAGGCTTACCTTACCCATGCCTAAAGCTCTGCTGAAGTCAGCAGCTTGCTTATGTGAACAAGGCAAGCAGAATTTGGCCTCACCGTTTTTTTTTTTTACTTTGCTTGGTTTTTGTCAATTGTTTTCAAGGGCAAATAATCAGCCTTCCAAACTATTCCTTAGTTACACATTAACCCAAGAATTGTTAATGCCTGATGCGGGTAATTAGGTCACTTTTCATTGAGTTAATTGCCAAGTTAGAAATCTAGAGGCTGTAGTACCTCTATGCATGCAGTTCCAGGCTATTGAGCCAAGGGTTCAGCTGGAATTAGCAGAGCCGAGGCTCAGGAGAGTGGACAGCAAGACAGGTCTGCTCCAGGTTGGCTACTGGGATCCATGCGATGATTGCATACATATATTAAAAGGAACCAGACTCAAGCACATGTTGCAGGGTTAGACAGATTCTGGAGTCTCTCTCTGCAAGTACCAAGCAGCAGGGCTGTGCAGGCAAGTTACATAGACACCCAAATGTGGCCTAACACTCATTGTTCGGAGCCCACGTGGCCTAACCAGATGTCACTGACTTTTCTTTAATACTGTGTCCAAATGGACATGCTGGGGGAAGTTGGGCAAAGTAGTCAGAAGGCAATTACCTACAGTGGAAATCAGCCAGAACATTGGCATTCCCACCACTGTTTTTATAAACAGTGCAATGAAACCTTGGAGACCACAACTGTAGAAATAAAATTCACCCCTATGGATTCCCTAAACAAAAGGCTTAACTTCTATTTAACAAAGAAAACATTTTCCAAGGACCAAGAAGGAAATGCAACCAGCATCCAGAAAACCTCTTTATTAGGAGCTCAGTGGCACAGCTCTTTCCAGACTAATTAATTACACACACATGCAGGCTATATTGTTAGAAATAGGCTGGAGCTGCAGGCTATTTTGTTAGAAATAGGCCGGAGCTGCAAAGTTCAGCTACAGAGCTGAACTTTCCTAATGCAGAAAGATATGTAGGTTTGGGGGATTTTGATCCTCCCTCAGTCACTTCAGGTCCAACTTCCAGTGAAGCGAACATGAAGGCTTTCATTGGATTTCATGGGACTTGGATTGGGACTTCAAAGTCTGTAGGAACACAGTAGACACCTGCCATTTTAATGAATCCAGGTGCAATATTCTAAACCATTTGAGTCACTAGATGGAAATATAACACTCTGTGCAAAATATGGCTGGGATCATCCCCTGTAAAACCACAACCCAGAGAAATGCGCACACACAGCTTTTCTCTTTTTATGTATTCAGTCCAGCAGCTGTTTTTCAATTGATTTTATGCTGAGTTGGGAGGAATTGTTACAAACAGCCTATCATCTATGGTGACCTTGATATAGGCTCAGAATTGGGTGAAGCCTGCTGAACTTTTGGCAGACCCTCCATGTCATCAAAGGCTGGTCTCTTCCTTTGAGCATCACTCTCAAATGGAAATTCCAAACCTTTGTTTGTGCCTCCCAAGGTGTTCTTCTCCTCTCCTTAAAATCCGTCAACACAAAAACACAACCAGTTTCATAGATCCCCGGGCCAGAAGGGACCAGTAGGGTCATATATTCCAAGCTCTGTTATCTGTGATGGCTGTCATGTGTGACAAACAGAGTCTCAGACATTTATAGCATCAAAGGAGTCAAACATATGGACCTATGTGTTGGAGTATCCACTGGAAAAGACCCTAAAAAGTACTTTCTCCGAGCAATAGCATAACTGTACATGTATAATTGTCACAAAACCATTGCTCCTATGATGAAGTCTTCAGAGATTTATTCAATACTGCCAGCCTCAAGCATTCAAATGACTCAAGTCACATGCTAGATTAGATTAAAGTCATAGGAAAGGGGCTCAGTCCATAGCCTCTGGTTAGACATCCCTCACCTGGGCTGGGGGAGTCCACAGTCTAAGGCTCTTCTCCAATGACTATTCAGTTATTTCATCAAACATGAAACAGCTTCACCAGGAGAGGCTGAGAGTGCCCCATCCCCACAACCCCCTATTTCCTCGGTGAGTGCACCAGCAGCTGGGCTATTGAGTAAGCAGGCACTGCTGCCTCTGGTGCTTTTGGTAAGAAGATCCAGCCTGCCCCAGCTCCTCACTTGCAGAACAGATTCACAGCTGTCACTCCTGAGCTGATGATGCCTCTTCTTCCTTTAATCTCCTAACTCCCTGTGGGGCAGGGCTTAGTCCCAGTCTTTCTGCTCCGTCTCTCCCATCGGTTAGCTTAACAGGAGCTCAGCTCTCTGCTCAGCATGCTGGTTTCTGTGCCCACATTCCTAGTGGCCTGTCTCTCCCCATGCATCGTGCAGGGAGCCCAAGTCACTCACAGTGGGCTGTGAATCCCACTAGGCACAGGATGGAGGAGATGTATTGCAACAGTGACTGCGAGCCTCCAGCATCACTTTCATTGCCTCAGCTCCCACCTGTACCATGGGATTGTTAACCCTGCCCTTCCTTCCTGGGGAGCATGAGGGTAAATACAGTAATGATGGGAGGGGAGCCACAGAAATTCCCCAGAAAAACATGTTGGGAAACTTGCTACAAAATTGTTGTCACTCATTTGTTGGTGGAGACCTTCCTAGGAAGAAGTGAAGCTCTGCAGTGTTTCAGATATGCTGGGCAGCTGTACTTGTACACCAACAGCTTGAGACCCAAGGTCATTGCACAAGAGCTGGTAACACTGATGGCTTTCCCTGTTCACCCTCCCTCACTTCTACTTCCATCTTGGTGTCCCACCTCACCCCTTACTCTACCAACTCTTTGCTTTCAGCTTCTCGGCCACCCTTCAATTTGGATCAACTCATCACTCTACACTACAGCCATCTTTCACATCATCTTCACTAAGAGCTACTTCGTCTCTGGTCTGCCACTAACCAAGTTCATTCTATCTCCCACCCTATTCCCTTTAGCACTGCTCCCACCGCACCCCACCCCACCCACATTTCCATATTGTTCAGTCCATCACCACCACCCCAGATTCCTCCCTGCCCTCAGTCCTGTCCCTTCCCTTGTGTTCTCTATCATCTCCACTGACTCAGCTGTTGACTTCACTCTCTCTTCCATCCTTGATTTCTTTGCTCCCTTTTCCCATGGCTTAATGTTTCTCACTGACTCTTACTAATCACCCCCTCCCCAGCCCAATCTCTTTGCTTCTGTACCACTGAATGACTCTGGAGGAAGTTCAGAGACAATGTAGGTTTCACACAGTTCAGAATGGTCCCATCCTCTCCAATTCTTCCATCTGCCTAGCGCAATGGCCATGTTTCCCTATATTGAATGAGTCCCACACTTTCCATTCCCCCTGCTAGCCCAACCCACCAACTCTGCCTCACTGTGCAGGAACTCAGCCTTCTCTTTGAAGAAGTCTGACCAGATCCCCAAACCTGGAAAACAAAAAAAGCAATTCTAAATACTGGAAATCCTGCTAGGACAGAGACAACACTACTCCTTTAATGGGAAGGAACATTCCACCATGCAGAAAAGTTTATGAAAAAAATTAAAACTAACTATATGCAGAGAAAATTATCTCAAAATGTCATGCTAAAGTGGGAGAAACACCCAACTGCATCAGGGAGATCCATTGGACTTTAATGGCTTCCATTTGGTGCAGGGATCTGACTGCTACTGACTTTAGCTAAGGCCTTTGAAGAGATTCACTAGAGAGCTATGAAAACCGATTGCTGATCTCTCCTTCTCAAGGGATCTTCAGAAATGGCTGGAGTCCAGTACTGAGGTTTGCTGTGCTGCACTCTCCCATTCCATGGGAGCCTCCTGTGTCCTGTTGCCCGTGTGCGTACCAGAGAGGTTTCACTGACAGTACCATACATATAGACAAGCTTAGGCAGCAGTTTTCACCTTTGTTGGCTGCAACGCTGGCAATGATGTCTCACAGGGTTAGACTGTGCCAGAAGGGTCAGAGCTGAGCAACAGCCCCAGGAGGAATGGTACATCTACACGCTTTGTGAGGTATGGTCCTTGCCTGCTTTCCCAGTGCCAGGGGAAATTGCTCCTGGCATATTCTGCCCTGGTCCATCCACCATGTGGGCTTTTTTACTGTCTTTATGGGGATGGTATGGGAGAGTATTCCCTGCATGCAGTCCCTGACCTCAGGGCTTGTGCACTCTGGGAGCCTGTGCTTGGCACATTGTGCTTGCAAGCAGCTGTACATTAACCCACCCCTGGGACTGTCACTGAATGGTTGCAGGGTTCATATGACGAGTTACTGCCTAACAGGCTGGCACACTGCATTCCCACTCACTCAGGAATTCACCATGTAGCATGCTTGGAGAAAATCTGCCCTGGCTCCATCTATAATAGGATGGCCCAGCTACTGCGGTGCTGGGGGAAAACGTTGTTTTTGTATCTCACTGCAGATTGCTAAGGAATGACCAAGCCACCAAGACCATGGACTGTATGTGTTGGTTCGCCAGCACCGAGCGCAAATTGCATGTGGTGGACATTGGCTCTCTGACCTGTCTAAGGAGCAGAGTGGCAGCTACAGTAGTCAACATGTAAGATTATATGACAACTACCCAGGCTAGAGATGACAACTGTATAAATGTCACTGGTGAGAAGATCCAAACCCATTACTGCCTTCCAAGGCCACCTTCACAGGAACAATCTTGTCCCCTGAGGAGCAGAGCAGTTCTGGCCACCAGAACTTACTGCCCAGGCACTGGCACCCAGCAGTCACCAGTATCCAGGCTTCATTGATTTAATGTTGTCAGCAAGGACAGTCTCCTGGGTGCCTGGATCACCTCACCCGTTGTTGATCCAAGCTGACCCCATGCCAGCAGGACACTCTCTCGATGCTGGTGGAACTCCAGGGAGGAGCTTTCAGGGTCCCCAACAACAGTTTGACCTCAGAATTGGGAAGACTTCCCTGGTGCTAGTGGAGTTCACCCCTCTCTGTATTCTGCCACAGGGGACTTATTCCCTGCATACACACACAGAAGAGCTCTGAAGAGCTTATTTTTGCTTTTGGAATGCAGCAGGTTACAAATATTTTAAAGAGCTTCCTGGGGGAAAAACCCTCACCCTGTCCACACAAAACACACACATGTACTGACAGCTCTGGTTACAGCCTGCTGGTGAGAACTCCATTGTATACACTGACACGGAAGCACAAAGCAGCTGTGATATTAAGAAAGGGCTTACCATCAAAAGAAAAAGTGGGGTGGTGGAGTTCCTCCTTTCCCTTCGGGCAGGGGATGGGGACTTTTGACACCAATGGAGCCTCGCATTGGCTCCACATGCCTTTTGACATATTTTAAAAGGAAATGTTGTCACACTTGGTTTTGAAACAATGGTTTGGTTTCAAATTTAGAGAGATTTGTTTAAATTTTAAGAAACTCAAAAAAAGCCCTAACAAAATGAGAACAAACAATATTGGAAAAATCCATCCGGTGACAAGCAAAACATTTTGTTCCACTCAACATTTTTCCCCCCATGTTAGGTGAGGGGAAGAAAATCCCAATCAACCAACAACAAAGACTGTGGGATTTGACCCTAAGTGATTTTTTTACCCAATTTTTGTTTTTAGGTTCACCCATTGAACCAAAAGATGGATTATTCACTCAGCTCTGTATTTGCTTCCTCTGGGGTTCTCTCCAGGACAAGTTTTCTTTTGTAGTGGCTGCTTTTCAGGTCTGCAGACCCTTATTTTATGGTTTAAAATTTGTGCAGTGTCTCCACTTCTTGGTGACAACTTGTAATAATCCTTGGGGAGGAAGGGGTTAACACTCTGGTCAGCAAGTCCCAGGACAGCCAATAGGAGCGAGGCACAAGTTTTTGAATTGGAGCGGCAGCCTTGCCTGTTCCTGCTTGGATGCAGCAGAGCTCCTGGAAGGATCAGGAGGAGGCCAGGTAGAAAGGCCTGAAGAAGGATCCAGCAACATCCTTACCAAAGATAAGCTAAGTTTGTTACTGACCAGGCGTGAGTAGAACAGGGAATGTTTACTTAGACACAGTCATGGTATTTCTTTGTTTTTGGTTCATTTTTGGATTTCTCTGTGCTGAGCACATGTACCCCCTCCCACTATCCGGTAACTACCTAAATTAAATCCCAGAGAAGCAACTGTCTGTGTTTCTTATCTCTTCTTTTTAATTAAAGATTTTACCTTTTAAGTAAGCTCTGGTTCTGTGTCCTGAAGAGACAGAGGTTTGTGTGCATGTGCCTCAGACTGCACAGCCAGCTATTAAGGGGAATTCTGTTCCAGTTCCAGCTGATATCCCAGCTGGGGTTCAGTCACTTTCCTGAGAGAGGAATAAAAGTGACTGAGGATACCTCACAGGAAGGAATTCCCAAGTGCGCCTTCCTGGGTTTCAAGAGGTTTTTGCATTTGTGTGGTGGCAGCAATACCACTCCAAGGCCAGGAATTGGTGGCCTTGGAAAGTCTTAAAACCAGGCTTTAAGGCCAGTGGCTTTTAAGGCTGGTTGCAGGTCCCCATGTTCTGCACGCAGAGTGCCAGAATGGGGAAACAGCCTTGACACAAGTGACTTAGAAAGTTCACATCTTCCACCACAGGGTGAGTTACTGGAGTAATCCAAAATGCTTTGCTTGCTATTTACATGGATAATACTGTCTTCTCTCTCTTATATGAGATTTCCTGTATAAAATAGCAGCTGGTTTTCAAGTACGCCAACTCACCCACAAAAAATTGTTTTAATAAAACCATAATCTAACTACTTAAATTAAGTAGCATAGCAAGGCCAGTCATCTTCAAAGTGTCAGATGAAGTGGGATTTTCTCCCACAGAAGCTCATATAATAAATACATAAGGTAGGCTTAGACGCTGTGCCTAGCAGCTTCTGGGGGGGGGGGCACCTTATCTGCATGGGTTCTGTATTAGCATGAACACAAAGAGCACAATTAGGTATTAGCATACAGGGCACAGTGGGTAATGGTATTTGGGATTAATCTGATCACAAATCTGTCTATCTGTAATTCTATTGAAGGGAAATATGAAATACTCTCTTTTTGTGAATCGCTACCCTCTGTTTCAAATCTGTCTGGGTTAGTTAAAGGGTAAAAACTACCCTTAGTTGAGAAGAGGCTTGTAGGAAAGGTGACTGCATGTTTCAGCCTGAAAGAAGTTGAAAACAGGGGTGGGGGTTTGAGGCCATCTGCCTCACCTCCTATTGCCTGCCCTGTCTAATGACAGATCTGGCTAGACCTTCTCAGGCCTTTGTCATTTAAATGGAGGTTGCTGTTTGCAGCTACTTGAAGTTAAGAGCTGGAATCACTAGAGAGAGAAGCAAACTCTCTGAGCTAAAATTACTAGAGAGTGTGAAAACCCTCTGAGCTGAAATCACTGAAGAGGAGCAGCAGATGGGAGCCAGCGGCGAGCTGGGTGGTGTGAGCGACCGGTAGGCAGAGCCAGTTGACAGTGGGCAGAGCCAAGGGATGGTGCTATTGGATGGAATGAGTGGCCTTCAGATGGCGCCAGCAGACAGCTGGCATGAAAGACACTGCCTACGTACCCTAGGGTTGGTTGGGAGGCTAGTTAGCACTGATTCTCCAGATCGGTGCCAATTTTGCTAGTGAGTTTACCTTTGCTGTTATATGTGGAATCATGTTGGAAGCCTGATTAGTGCTGATTCCCTGGATCAGTGCCAGTTTTGCCATTAAGTCCTATATGTTCTGTTATGCAGTGGGGGTTGTTAGGAACTTTGCTCTGTACTGATAGGCTAGATCAGTGCTAATTTCTGTTATTTGGCCTTTTACACTCTGTTTTACTACTATTAAAAAGTTCTGTTTACTACACTCAGACTCATGCTTGTGAGTGGGGAAGCCTTACCCCTTTTGGGGTGCCCAGGGAACAGTGCAGGATTTCCCAGAAATCTGGGTGGAGTTCAAGCCAGTTAGCGTTGCTACATTATTGGGAAACCCCTATGTATAGAACTGGCCCTTGTTCTGCCAGCCTGCCCTGGCAGAAGGGTTACAAATCTTATTTGTTAGTTTTTAAGTGTCACAGGACTCTGTAGGGCTGGTGAGAGAATCTCTTATTAGCTTCTGATGGACAGCAAAACAAGCTTTTGAGCATACTGTAATCTAGCTTCCCAGGCCTGAAGATCTCTATATAGCTCCAAAACTAATCCGTCTCCCCATAAAATGATACTCCCTTACCCACCTTGTCTCTCTAATACCCTGAGGCTGACTCTGTTGCAGCAAGACTGCATACAAGTTAAGTAGTGCCCTGCCCTGATTAGACTAGGCTAGTGAGGAGAGGCAGAGACAACCCAAGACAAAAGGGCTCATTTGAAATTTTTGGAACTGTATAAGGGGAAAACTGGAGAGCTGTACCAGGAGCATGAACACAGACCATTACCAAATACTTACTACTTATGATAAACAATAGGTCACCACACAGTCACCTTTGCAAGGTTGTACACATGACTCTTCCTTTCTCTGTGCAGTGAATTACCAAATGCATTGGTGTTAACAAGAACAAAAGAAGTTCTTGGGCAACAGATAGTGGCACTTCCTCCCTTTGGCTGCAGTCTCCACTCTTGCTGTCCTAACCTTTGCTTCTCTTCAGTGCGAAGTGCTTCTTGGATTGAGTGCTCCTGCAGCAGGACCTCTTTTCACAGATTTTATCCACAGACAGATTTCTTCATCTAGGGGCCCTCACTTTTCCGTTTGGCACTTTGAACTGTCTTCCATCTCCTTCAGCACATGTTCAACCTGTCATTCTCTTTGTTAGGTCCCTTGTGGCTGGGCTTCTCATTTGCCATTTTCAGGACCTATTTCCATCTCACACAGCTTTCTGAGCAACTTCCCTTTTTTCACCCATTCTGTTTCCTTCAGTTTTTAACCCTGAAATGCTCTCTGGTACATTTGTAAATTTTACTTCTGTCTACTTCCTTTCTCTTGGGGGGCCTGCTCACATACTCATTTCTTTTCCTGCTTCACCTGTGGATCTGGGAGTCACTTAGCAAATATCAGCACCTGTGAGGGACCCTAGCAAGCAACTGACACCCTGAAAAATGTGAAAGCAGGCAAGGATGCATGGTGCCACCAGAAGGCAGCCCTGAACGACAACAGATTCAGGCAGGGCACACAGAATGGTGGTGCCAAGCTCTGCTTGCCATTTTCCCTGCTGTGCCAGGCTCACAAGCCCAGTTCAGGAAGTTAAATAGAACAAGGCACTCAAGAATTCAAGACCTGCAATCCAGACTGCTGCACATCTCGGAGGGCAGCTGTATAATTCAAGCTACAGACTGCTTTGCTGGTGTTAGTCAGAAGTCACTCAGTCTGAGTCAATGGAGTTCTACCAGCCAGCATGAAAGCAAAGTGCTGAAGGGAGGTTTCATACAGGGTCTGGCCTTATTCATCACTCTGCTACAGCAAGTTTGCAAGCTACAGCAGCATCCAGCCAGTGCCAGGAAGAGTTGACTCTGATCAATTATCTCCAGATCAGCTGTAAACCCAATACTGTATTGGGAGGGACCATGAAAAAGCTGCTTGTGTGGGAAAGCAAGGGGGCTGCTCTACAATTCAGCCCTCCAACACCATGTCAGGGCTGGGGCTGGGCAAGCAGGTCCAAGAGGCTAATACATTAATCATTCTTTGCAGACCCTGATTCTACCCATGGGTCTGCCACTGGCCAGCTGTGAGGCAAGTCTCTGAGAATCTTTTTCCCCTCATCTGTAAATGGGGAAAAAGTTACTGAACTCCTTTCTGAAACACTTTGACATCTACTGATGTGGAGTGCTATGAGCGCCAGGGAGTTTTATTGTGGAGTATTTCAGGTCACTTCGCGGAGGTCAGTTCCGCTAGCCTCTTACTTTCATGAGGAAGAAAGTTCATTCCAGAAAAGCATTTTTCAAACAGAATTCCAATGGAAAATGAGACGGCTAAACTCTACCACACTCATTAAACAATTCCTGACTCTGTAAAGCCTATTCTTGCAGCAGATACCCATCTATGCAAGATTTATTTGATCTAATGTGTTAGCTGGCAGCTATTTTAATACCTAACAGTGTAAAAGGAACGTTCAGCTGCAGTGCCATGAAATACGTTTGTGATTCGGTCCTGAGCATGACTTACAAACCAGCTCCTTTCAATCTTGCAGATGCCTGGGGAGTTCCAGCCAATTCAAACTTCCTGGTGTATCTGAACTCAGCTAGCCAAGCCCTGAATCAACAGTAATGCTCCTTATTTAAGCCAAATACCCATAAACCAGTCGTTTCAGCACATGGATGAGGAAAGCATATGCCTTGTGAGTTGTCTCCCCCAGGCTGAATGCCTCTCCTTGTGCTGAAATGAAGAGCTCCATTTTCAGTGCCAAATCCAGGAGGATGTTGTAGGATAACCCCAAGGAAATCAGATACACAGATATGGTGTCATTTCCCACCTTGCTCCCACACTCTCTTCATTTACTCCACTGGAAACCTGGGAAATCTCTACAGGTTAAATTAACATAAAACAACACCAGCAGTGCTTTTTTTTTTAAAGCCATGACTTCTCCAGAGGGGGTCCCACACTGGCATTAGGCCACATTAATTAATCCCAAGATCAGGCAGCACAGCAGTCAGAGATGGTATTGCACCTAATGAGTGTGACTAAAAATGCACCAGCAGTGTAGCGTGACTGTGCAAACCCACTTGGAGCCATGGCACTGCCTTGCGTTTCTAGCCTGTACTGGGGTCTATCTAACTCTGGGAGAATGGGGGCCTAAAAAGTCCATCTCCTAACAACCAGAGGAGATGGTGAACAGGAAAGTTTTGTGAGGGAGCACAAGAGCCAGATACACCTAACAAACATTCAGATGTCTGCCTATAACCAAACCCTGCCCAAAAAGCAAAGAACAAACAAAAGGAAGCCCCTGCAAGAATAAAGAGAATGCAGGTAAGTCCAGCAGCAGAAAGGGAGCTCACCCCTCCTGCCCCCACAAATACAATCCAAGTGCAGAGCTGGCATTTAGGGGTGCCAGCCCGATCCTGCTGCCATGTGACCTGCTGCCTAGACCTTTGAGCTGGCCCTGCAGCTTCTGCCGCTGAGGAGGATAAAAGATGTAGTGGAGGGAGACAATCCCATAATTAGGACCCTCCTCCAGGTGATCCCATGGTATCCTCTCACTCCAAGGGCTACCAGTTATTAGGAAGAGAGAGGTAGTATTTATGGGGGATTCAATTATTAGAAATAGAAACCATTGGGTCTGTGATGATTAGGAGACCCACAGGGTGAATTGGCTGCCTGCTGCACAGGTCACAGTTCTCTGAGATATTCTGATAAACTTGTGTGCCATGCTGGGGAAGAGCTGATGATCATGGAATGTGTAGGTACCAACAACATAGGGAAAGGTAGAAGAAAGTTCCTGGATGCCAACTTTAGGCTGTCAGGTAAGAGATGAAAGTCCAGAACCACCATGCTAGCATTGTTTGAAAGGCTTCCATTTCCTTGCGCAGGGCCAAGTAGACAGGCAGAACTGCAGGGTCTCAATACATGGATGAGATGGTGTTGGGTGGAGAGATACAGGTTTATTATGAATTGGGGAACCTTTTGGGGAAGAAGGAGCTTATACAGGAGGGACAGGGTCCACTGGGGGAAGCCAACACATACAGAGGAACATCTGGTTCCATCAGAGACATCCCTCAGGGAGATTCTATTAATGGGGATTCTCTAAATTCTTGTAAGCATGAGAGGGCAAGAGCTGAAGACAAAAGAATCAAGTGAAAAAGAATCTCATGATTCACCTACATGCCATGAAGGAAGACAACTAAATACTGATAAATGTTATAAGTGCTCATATCTAAATGCTAGAAGTTTAAATACTAAGACAAGGCATCATAGGAACTTGGTAGAACAATGATAATCAATGGGACATAGCAACACCAGGAGACAAGATTAGACCCACAGACTCATAAGTCTGAAGGAACCAGTATGATTCTCTAGTCCAGCGGTCTCAAACTCAAATCACCAGGAGGGCTGCATGAGAACCAGTACGTTAGCCCGAGGGCCACACCACTGAAACCTCTCCATACAACAATATCATATCAGTAACAGTAGTGCTGTTGCAGGCCGCAGGAAATAGCTTTAGGGGCTGCATGTTTGAGACCCCTGCTCTAGTCAGACCTCCTGCCCAATGCAGACCTCAAAACCTCACCCACCCACTCCTGCAGTAAACCTCTAACCCATGACTGAGTTATTTAAGTCCTCAAATCATGGTTTAAAGACTTTAACTTGTAGAGAATCCAACAACATGCAAGCCATGCTCCATGCTACAGAGGAAGGTGAAAAACCCCAGAACTCTTGCTAATCTGCCCTGGGGGAAAATTCCTTCCTGACCCCAAATATGGTGATCAGTTAAACCCTGAGCATATGGGCAAGGCTCACCAGCCAGACACCTAAGAAAGAATTCTCTGAAATAACTCAGAACCCACCCCATCCAACCCCCCTTCTCAGGTCATTAGCCTATCCACCACCAGTAGTCAAAAACTGATCAATTGCCAAACTAGGCCATCCCATCCCCTCCCCTCCATAAATTTATCAAGCTCAGTTTGGAAGCCAGCTACGTTTTTTGCCCCCACAGCTCCCCTTTGAAAATATGGTGGAACATTGTAGTCAGTCATGCTAGCAGGGGAGTGGAACTATACACAACAGAAAGCAGAGGCAAATATAATAAAAATTGTAAATGACAAACTGCTATAAAATCTCTGTAGACAGCAACTCCAATCAGAGCACAGCAGTAGGAATATACCACCAACCACATGACCAGGATGTTAACAGTGATTGCAAAATGCTTAGAGAAACTAGAGTAACTAAAAAACCAAAAACCCAACAATAATGGGGGGATTTCTGGTCTCCATGTACTGAGGGAGCACACATTACTTCAGGAGGGGATTCAGAGATACAACTGCTAGGCATCACCAGTGACTGCTTCACTGAGCAGCCAGTCGTGAGGCAATTCTTGATTTAGTCCTAACACCACACCAGCGCTGGTCCCAGAGATGACTATAGTTGAACAGTTAGCTAACAGTGGCCATAATGTAATTAAACATAACATGCTGGGGGCGGGGCAGGGCAGGGCAGCAAATGAGGGAATGTCAAAGAATCCCATTACAGTAGCATTTAACTTCTGGGGGGAAAAAACAAAAACAAAAAAACTCCAAGGAGTTCTGTGGCACTTAAAGACTAACAGATTTATTTATTGCATGAGCTTTCGTGGGAGAAAATCCCACTGCATCAGACGCTTTTCTTCAAAGCATCTGGCACAGTGGGATTTTCTCCCACGAAAGCTCATGCAATAAATAAATCTGTTAGTCTTTAAGTGCCACAGAACTCCTTGTTTTTTTTGCTTTACTAGACTAACACAGCTGCCCCTTTGTAACTTCAGAAAGTGGCTTTAACAAGGAAATACTCACATCTCATCTGGTACCACAGGACTTTTCTGGCTCCTTCCAGCCCCTGTAGATTAGCAGCCTCACCAGGCTGGTCTTCAGCAGCTCATCTCTCCAACCAAGTCATGCAGTCAAACTGGACAGACCCCTTGCAGAGCAGCAAATAGTTCAATGAACGGTTGGCCCTCATCTGGGTCTCATGCCCTGCTCAGGAGCCCAGATGAAAGGCTGTATTTAAACAAGTCTCCTACCCTTCATGGGGCTGAGCCATTTTCCCCATGGGGGAATGTGCACCTGCCATCGCTCCAGTTCATGGACCCTCTAAGCAACTGCCAGGTACTGCTCCCTTTAATTAACGCTGTTGTTTGCCCCTGGGCCTCTTTCCCTTCATCTTCACCCCATAGATAGGGTCACAGTTTTCAGATCCACTAAATGCAGCCAGGGAAATGCCCATGGCCAGAGCAGACACCCAACCCACCCACCCACCTCCCTAGTTCTAGGCTGAGCCAGGGCGCTCTCTGCTCCTTTTATCTGAGCCTGCTGGGCTCTGATTGGCTGCCGCTGCGCAGCCTTTCTAGGCAGGCCTGGAGGACCCACCTTGACTGCTCCTTTCTCGGGCAGACTGTTGTAGGGCGCCCGGGGCTCCAGCCGAGGGCCACAAAGGGCCCGGTGCATCCTGTCACATACTTCCCCCCTCCCGCTCCACAGAAAGGATTTGGGGTGTTGGTGCCGTCTGAGGGTGGCCTTCCTTCCTAGCCAACCTTTACCCTGCTTGTTCAGGATCTTGTCTGCCAGGTCATTTTTAGCAGTCCCTTGCCTTCATTAGCCAGGGTTTCTCCCCCAGACCAAGCCTTTCATTCATTTCCTGGTTCCCTCTGTGGGCTCTTGAGTGTCAATACATGGCCCCTGGAGGCACGTTCACATGCACCAACCCCTCAGCAAGATTTGCATCTGTGCCCGTGCTGGTTCCATCTTCTGTCTCCAGAGCCAGCTCTGCCGCACCCACCTGACAGACCTGTGCACCGTCAGACTCCCTTTTCTTCTCTTGCCTGTTTGTGGGGTCCTGCACTTCTTCCTGCAGTGTGTCCAGGCAAAAACAAGTCAGCCATGCCCATCTCTCAGCCCCTCTCAGGGTTTCTGTGGCTCTTCCTTCAGTTTGGCCCGGCAAATCCCTCCTTTCCCCCCGGTTCACCCAAGAGCAAGCCCTTCTTAAATGTCCTATTTGTTCACAGCCATAACAGCTCCTTGGGCAGGCCTCAGGCCTCCAGCCCTTTGGATCCCTCGTATTTACCCAGTGTATATGGCTATGACTACTTGTTTCCCGCAGGATCCATAGCAGGTACTGCTGCTGCTTCTCTAGTTTGGCTAGCCGCTCTGGCAGTTTGAATGGCACCTCCCGTCGCTCTGTCTGAGCCTTGCCAAGCTGTGGAAGCAACACCTAGATCTGCTTCACAGATCCAGACCTCCCAGAAATGAGTGAATGAAATGCAGCATCAGTCTCTCTGCCCTTCAGCTGCTACCTGCTGGGTTTCAGCATAGATGTGCTTCTGCTGGGCTGGAAGTCTGATTAATGCCTCCTTTGTCCCCTTGTTTCTGGGGCCAGCCTGAAGAGATCCCATTTCTAAAACCAAGCTGTAACAAGGGCACTCACCTCATGAGTGGCTCCTGCTGCTGCGGCTGGTACCGTGGGGCTTTTCCTGCTCCTGGCAATCCTGTTGGTCTCTCTGGTCAGGCCTTCAGTGGCTAGGCCCTCTGGCCACATCACACAGTCCAAAGAGCTAAATAAGCCAGCAGCCCTCACCACAGTCTCCCACCCCATCTTTTGGCCCCTTAAATCCTGCCCTTCACTCAGGCTTCTAGATAAACCTTGACCACTTTTCAGGCCTTAGGCCTCTCGCCCACTGGGGAACCTGGGTTCATCCATTTCTCTGGGGTTCAGCCCAGGGACCCCATGACACAGCAGCAGCAGGTTCCTTCCCATTAGTGAGTTGCTGCTCTTTTCCCTGGGTCTCTTGCCACCTAGTCCTTTTTTCTATGCCTGCTACCTCAGGAAAACAAGGAGTCCTGTGGCATTTTTAAAGACTAACAAATTTAGGTACCGCATGAGAGAAAATCCCACTTCATCAGACACGTTGAAGGTGGGGAATTTACATCCTCAAAGTGTCTGACCAAGTGGGGTGTTCTCCCATGAAAGCTCATGTGATAAATAAATTAGTAAATCTTTAAGTGCCACAGGACTCCTTGCTTGTTTTGCTGAACTAGACTAACATGGCTGCCCCTCTGGAACCTGTCACCTCAGGATTACCTCAGGGTTACAGTTCTCAGGTCCCTTCTCTCCCAGATTCAGTATAAACAGCCACTCATATCTCTGTGGCCAGAGGACGCACCTTCTCTGCTGCTCCTTCCTAGAGCGAGGTGTTTCTGTTTTTAATAGGCATTTTGATTCAAGTAGGAGCACTGTACAAAATCCACTATGGCACACATTAAATAACACTGGGCCAAAAACTACCCCCTGCACTATTTCACTAAACCTACCCCAGCAAGCTGATAATTTCCTGATTAACCATTATGTTCTGGGCTCTGTGCCATATTGGATTTTGTCTAGTGCTAATACTTTAATCAGAAAGCCTATAAAGAATAAAAACATTCCACTCCAGGAAGAAGTGTGCCAGGCTACTCCTAGAATCCCTACTCCTGAATCCCCTCTTACCCTGCATTGCCAGGTGACCACTCATTCCTGTGTCAGTCCACACTAGCCTTCTGCAGGTAACTGGGCCCAGGCAGTGGGTGTGCCCCCTCTGGCTACTCAGGTGATGGGCCCCACGTGAGCACCCCCAGCCTACAGATATGACACTGTGCACTTCCATTCTACAGGAATTGGGACCCTTCCCCAATCACCACAGACTCACGTCCATCCATTTAACATGGCCAAATAGGCCCAGCCTCACTCATTCACACCTTCTAAAGTTCACACAGTGTTAGCTAAAACAAACACTAGTTTCTTGATTAGGATATGATTTTAAATGAGTAGACAGCAAATCAATGCACTGTCATTCAATAAAGGAGTCAGGAGTTACCACAATTTAAAGATATAAAATACATGTGAATCTGCTAACACTATTCCAAGGTCACTCTAGTGTATTCTCCTCATTTTTACCCACATGTCTGACTGTTGGTGGTGTTCACCCTGCTCAGGCCATGTGGACAGGCTCAGTATCTTGCAGTTGCTTCTAAAATGGTGTTTCTCTGGCAACAGTCAGCAGTTTCTCCTCCACTCAAAGTGTCTGCATTCCTTTTCATTTCCTCCTTAGGTCTCCCCTCCTTCCTGGGCTGTGGTGATTCCCTTACTTCTACCTGAGCCATGGAGGACAATTTGCATTGCCTTTGTTATATAATCATCTCACCTCAGCGATGTAGTCCTGAGGGTCTGAGCTATGTAACATGCTTCACAGCTGTACACATATGTGATGCTACAGGACACATGACACCATAACAATACAGTTGAGCATTCAAAAGGGAACCTGACATGGCACAATTGGTATCAAACCATATAATTACACCGCAGAAGTGAACATAAAAATTACACAGGTTGTAGCCCATTGTGCACCACGTGACAACAAGAAACACAAAATCATTATTAATAAAGTTTGCCAGTGACACAAAGATCAGTGTTATGGCAAATAGTGATGAGAGTTGCTCAGTGATATGGCATGATCTTGATCACTTGGTGAGCTGGGCAAAATCAAATGTATAGTGAAATGCAAGGTCATACATGGAACAAAAACTGGGGGCCATGCATGTAGGAGAGGGGACTGTATCATGAAAAGCAGAGACTCTTAAAAGAACTCAGAGGACCTGGTGGAAACTAATGGATAGGAAACTCCAGTACAGTGTGGCAGGTTAAGACTTCCCTGGTACCTAGCCATGTAGAGAAGAAGTGTCAGTAGAACAATACCACTGCGGTGAGACCATTAGTGGAAACTGCGTCCTGTCTACACTTTAAAAAGGATGTTGAAAAATTAGAGAAAGTTGAGTTAAGGGCCAAAAGAATGACTTCTGGCCTTGACACACTGCCTTACAATCAGGGCACACCAACCCACAGCATGGCTGCAGCTAGTCCTGGTCAGCTGACTTGGGCTCATGGAGATCTCTGACTGGGGAGTATTATAAGATGGTTGCGTAGACGTTTACTGTAGCCTTGTTCTTGAACACCATCCATTGGCACCTGATCAATTAACTAGCTCTTTACCGAATATAAATAAAGCTTTCCTAGCAATAATTAGCCAAATGGGAGATGATATCTGGTAGCAGAAGCCTCTTTAATCCAGCAGACAAAAGCAGAATGAGATCCAATGGCTGAAAGCTGAGAACAACAGAGTTTATACTAGAAATAACGTGCATATGCTGAACAGAAGAAAATCAATGATTGGCCTGGTTTAGTTAGGTATTTGGTAAATTCCCCCTCCCTTGGCATCATAAATTGAGATTGCTCACCTTTCTAAAAGAAATGCTGGCTTAAGTCCAAGTTCTGGGCTTGATGCAGGAATCACAGGGTGAAACTCTATAGCCTATACTGAGCAGGTCAAACTAGATCGGTGGTTCCCAACATTTTCTCTGCCATGGCACACCTTGCAACCTTTAATTAATTTGAGGCACACCAGCAAATGAATTTATGAATATTTATAAGCTAATGAGCCAATCCAGAGCTCTGAGTAATTTTTCAAAAAATTTTGTGGCACACTTGCTCAGATTTAATGGCACACCTGCGTGCCATGGCACACTGGTTGGGAAATGCTGGACTATATCAGTGGGTCCCAACTGGTGTACTGCAGTGTACTGGTGTGCCACGGCAATCCCTTTGATGTGCCACCAGCGGCAGCAGGATGTGGCCCTGACCATGGTCCAGGGGCTGCCAGCAGCAGCAGGATCCAGCTGTGGCCAGGGGACCGTCCACAGCGGCAGGGTCGGGGAAACATGAGCGACCACATGGGATGTGCCGTGGCAGAAAAAAAGGTTGGGAACCACTGGACTAGATGATCATGAGTCCCATCTGTCCTTAAAAATCTCAAACTCTCCTGATAAATAAAAACAGTCATCCTCTGAAGGTCAGGCAGCTTTGATCTATGAGCCCAGGCCTGGGATATGTAGCAAGACATACTCAAGTTATCGAAGTCCCTTTGAGATCACATCTTAGGGTAGGCCCACACCTTGTAAGTTACCGCACTCCCACTTGCTATTCTTTCCTCCGCTCACGTTGGCTCTTTCCTTTCCCTCATGCCTTTTCCTTTCCGAGTCTCAATCTCTTCCTTTAGTTTTCATTTCATGCCAGTAGATGACAAGTTGGCTGATGACTTCACCTACACTCCACTTCACTCCACTCCAGAGATACTGTGCTGGGTTTGTTGTGTTTTGCCTAAATCATGGCAAATGCTGTGAATCAAACTGTAACTTTAAGTAATTTTCTTTTAAGGAACACCCTGAGAATGAACGGTTGGGACTGTGACATCACTGGGTACCAGCAGTGACAAGAATGGACTAGACTCCCAGCAAAAGAGAACCCTGAAAGCAAAGAGCATGGCACTGAAGCCATGTCTCCTACATGATGGTCAAGGGATGCTCTGATCCATGTTTCACCCAAATGTGTTGTTAACTCGCATGCTCTTTGTCAGGGGTGTAGTCAGGCTGGGGCCCTGACTTTGTAGGGTGCACCGGGCAGCTTCTAGTCACACGACCAGAAGCTGAGGTAAGACCTTCCCACCTCAGCACCCGGCAGTGCAAGAATTTCTCCACCTCTGTGGTAGGGCCATCCAGCAGCCATTGGCCACAGCCATGAGATGAACAGAGGCATTAGTGCTGCTCCACTTGCAGCCACAGCTGTGGGGCCTCGCCAGCAGCTGGCAGCCATGGCCACAAGTATAGCAGTGCCGACACCTCTGTTCCACCCGCTGGCCCTGCCGCCCTGGTGGAGAAATTTGTGCTGCTGTAGGACACTGTGGTGGGTGGGCCTGATCTTCAGCTGGGTGGGCACAGGCCCACCCATGGCTACACCTCTGCTTTTTGTTGATGTAGACCTGTTGAAGGTGCCCGGGATTCAAAAGGTTTTAGGCTAGTGACAACAGTCAACAAAGAAGTGGGAGCACTCCCAGGTGCTGAAGCAATGAGCCTGTAAAAGGTGGCTGAGACAGGCCCTGAATGCATGATTAATCAACCTTTCCCCAAAGAGCTCACAGCTTCAAAGGAGCGAAGGGTGGGAAAGAGGGAGTATTATCCCTCCCTCTGGACACAAAATCCCACAGCGAGGCTGCATCAGGAATTGAGCTCAGATCTGAGCCGCAAGCTAGGGCCCTCACCAATTGCCTAGCAACAACCACCACCAAGTCTAAATGTTGGGACATGTTTTAAGATGGCACAGGGCTGTAACAGTGCACGTTGCTGCATGCATGCATTTCTAGCTTATGCTTACCCGGAGTCTCTCTGTCCCCTTCAGTGGCTGGGCCAGAGGGCGAGCCTTCAGTCCCTACTGCCAGCCTGGGAAATAGTTGATTCCTTCTGCACCACCTCAGGGATGGGATGTTTTGGTTTTGTTCCAGGCTCACTCATCACAGAAGCCTAAAAACAGCTGCCTTTAAGATCCCAGTCAACACTCACCAAGAGAAGGGAAGGCTGCACTCTAAAGTTGAAGCATTTGGTTGGATTTAACAACTCTGCTGAACAGTTTTTAGAAGCTGCAGCTGAGGCTTGCTCTTTGGCTGATTTTAGCTCACAGTCACAGTTGCTGTGAGGCCTAATTTGGAGGCAAATTAACTTTTATTCCTACTGTGCCCACATCACTGGCCCATTTGTTCTGAGATATGGTGTTTTGGCTCCATTTAGTATTTTGTATCCTATCACGGCAGTTGGGAAGACAAGTGTGTTGGAGAAGAATGGCAAGGAATTAGCTGTGACTGTAAATCTTTGCTAGGGTGACATGAGAGACAAACCGAACTCGACTCAGGCTGCAAGTACAGATTTTCTTTCCAGAAACAGAGCTGTAAATTTATTTAACAGCGACTAAGCTGAGGGAAGGCTGATGAGAGAGCTACTAGGAAACGTGGAGGTCTGCTTGCTGTTTCCAATTGGAAAGGCCATCTGTATAATAGGGTTGTTTACTGTTTTCCTCTTCTGGCAAATAAAGGTTTCCTCTCTCCCAGATAATGGAATTCCTAGTATCTTGGGTTGAAGTCCAGATAAACCACAAGGCTTTATCCTTTGAAAGGGTTTCAGGTGTCATTTCTTGGTATTAGTTACAAAGCCCCAAGACGAAAAATAATGTTGCCTCACAATTCATATTTTTTTTGTGAATTTACAATAATGATAATATCTGTAAAGGAAGTATCCAACCATCTTGGTCTTGCTAAGAGTGGAATGTTCTTGGGCTAGATCTAACTCCGCTCCACTGGGTCTCCCCAGTGGAGTTGTAGTGCTAGTCCTTGTTGTGATTAATGGGCTTATTTATGAAGATATTATTTTCAACTAGTTTCTGACAGAGCGTGACTTTGGGTGTCTCACACAACCCACTTGGGAAAAAAAATGGAGCAGTGAGAAAGTAGTGTAGTGTTTTGTTTGCCTATGGTTGATAACTCCCTGCAGATTTTTGACAGAGAATGGGGAGCTCAACCCATTTCCTGCCCAGTCTGACTGGCATGTCATTCCTGAAGCATTAGGGCCTCTGCTTTCCATAATGAAAGCCTTTAATATCTCTCATCAGGTCATTTCTGAAAGAAACAGATATGTTCCCCTCCCTCCCATTTGTTAGGCACCCTCATACCCATAAAACCCACTAAACTCCTAGTGATCCAGAGTAATCTAACATTTTCAGCTTGGAACATTGAGCCCAAACCTATATTTCTTGTTTAGGCAAGCATGTAATTTCATGATTTTATAACCATGAGCCCTGCTCGTCTTTCCTCTCCTTCTTGTCAGTTATACACTCATTCTGTTTTGTTTTCAACACCCTCATGTGCAGAACTGGGTGAAATCTTTCATCGGAACAGCAAAGACTGAATGGAAAAAGGCAACGTGTTTCAGTAAATGGCACCCGGAGGAATGTGCTTGCACGGAGTGAGTGGCTGAAAAAAGAAGATGGAGCCACAGCAAGAGTGGTAGGACAAACAAGCAACATGTCTCACCTGATGCAAATTTATGCAAATACATGTATATTAGAATCTACTGGTTGGTTGGTTGTAAATATAGGTGGGTTTGCCCTGAACTCCTCCTCAGGATTTGGACATTTGTACCAGCAAGGGGAAAGCAGAGGCAGGCCACAGCAGGGCAGAAATTCCCCTGGTCCATAGCTGCATTGGATGTTGCTTGCAGAGCAACTTTCTTTTGAGACTAAAAGCCCATCTACATGTAGAGGACTACACTAGCGCTCAGTGAATACACTGCCTACACTGGTGGGAGACTTTCCCGCCCACCAACACAGTGGTGCCTCTCCCAGCATCAGCATGGGGTGATTGCGTCAATTTGAGAGGTGGATTTCCCACCTATCCAAGCCACGGTCTGACAGCTTTGTAGTGCAGCCCACTGTTAGGGCACCCCAGAGATGTTGGCGGGGGGGGAGTGCACGGTTGACTGAGATATTTTGCACATTGCTCTAGATTTGGGTGCAGAGGATGAAGTTTGCTGGCAACTTTGGTCACTGCCCCCCTATATATAAATATAACCAGTTTCCAACTTTGGATTCCTTCCTCTGGCAAAGAAACAGGCCAACAGGAAACACAGAGGGGTCCACACTAAAGAAAAAGCCAACCAGAGTGAGTGACACTTCAGGCATAGTTTGATTGTTAGGTCCTGTCTGCACTGCATTACTGGCCCTGGATCTGAATGCAAATCTTGGCAACCATTCGCAACTCCCCAAAGAGATTTAATATTTCAGGCCATGATGTTATGAGTACCCCTTTTGTGAATAAATCTCAAGCAACATTACTAAATGGTTTAAAGTATTTTATTTTTTTCTTGCAGCCAAAGTCTACAGAATTGTTTAATTACAATAAACAGGTGTCTTTAAGAAGCATGACCAAGGTAGCGTTTTGTGGCTAACAGAGGAAAACACTGAAACTGAGAAACGGCTACCTACCATGAAAGCGGTTATAACTTCTTATGGTACCAGGTATGTGGAATTCTCATATCTGCATATGCAAGCAATGGAGACTACTTCTGAATCAGAAGTGTTGCCTTCTACAGCTGCTTTAACAGAACTAGGAGCATAGGCAGTGGTTTATCAATAATGAAATATTCACATCTTGAGTTCCTTTAGCTCAAGCCCTAAATACTATCAAAGTAATTCCCCCCCCCCATAATGAATAAAATTCATAATCACTATAAAGTATTTTTTGTTTGTATTCTCATGAACTTGTTCCTTAGGACTTAATTTTTAGGATAAAAACCGCAGTTACAGCTTTTTTTTTTAAATGACAAATGATATAGTAATAGAAAATGTATATGGCTTAGATTAAAAGAAGCTATTGTTGAGTCATTTGGTGTCTTTGATAAATGGTCAGCGATTGCAATGTGTGTCAAGGAAACCTCACAATCGTGGATACACAGGTGAAGATCTTTGATTTCTTTAGATGAAACCACAGTGCTACCAACAATGCAAGTCGTAAAGACACTCGGAGGATCAGAAAATGAGGCATAAATTGACTTTTTGATTTATTCTATCACACTGGCTTCTTGGAGAGCAAAGCAGCTGATGATCTGCAAAAGTGGAAGGCTGTAGAGTCAGGTTGGCGTGACAACAGTTGAGGCTATTCGTTCCCTATAAAGGGAAATATTAGCCAAAGTAAATGGTGAAACGATGAAAGACTCTGTGATTAATATTGACGCAACAGCAGATTAACATGATGATATGTAGCCATGGTGTCACACACAATGAATTTCCTTCTTGAATGGTTCCCTTGCAAGCTTTCTTCCTTCATACAGATTCAGTCTGTCATCAGCTTCCACCTTGGCCATTCTGAAGCTAAGTGGCTGCAGAAAGTAACCTTCTGTGGCAAGGCAATTACCCATGTTACCAAGGAGTCACTCTCAATTGCATCCTTACCTATCAATATAGGATGCAAATGAACCATAAAATGAAGATTTGCATCATCTAAAAGCTAGCAGGTCCCAGCTGGGGTTGTGATGCTCAAATCCAATAAGTGGGAATGCTTTCTGGAGTTTATTCCATGGCTGAGTAATGCGCACTGGTTTAGGGAAGGAGTTCACTCATGCACCTCATTGATATCCATCTAAATATGGCTAGGTGCCTTGTAATGGGCATCCTTTCATTGTCCATTCCACTGCCGTGACATCCAGTCCTTCCAACTATCCTTTCTTCAACCATTCAGCAAGAGATGGTGATGTTGTGCAAGTACAAGAAAGTTCTTGGTAACCAAAAGGTCCTTCTCCATGGCAGCCTTGTTCAACCACCGTGCACTTGCTGTAAGTCTTATCGACTATTCTGGGAAGGTGAGGAAGCTCTTCTGACATCCAACTCCAACCCAGAGAACCCCTAGTGGAAATAATGGACAGGATCTGACATAAAAACCAAGCTTCTAATTGGACCACCTGGCTACTTGCTCCATCAAAGACAGTGAATGACCATCAACCAGATTAAGATGTTACATGAGAGATTGTGTTCACCTGATGCACAAATGGAGAATCAAAGAGTCACAATAGTGCACTGAACACACTGTGAAGACGAGCCCTGTCTTTTCACTTCCAGGAGGGTATAGCAAATATGGACCCTGCATCTTCTGAAGCCCTCAAGTGTCTTTTAAATCTTCATATTAACTTGTAAATGTTGCTATTTCCATATGAAAGCAGAAGAAGAATCAGCATGGGAGGATTTAGGCTTTTTCAGTCCCTCAAAAATTGCATCTTTCTACCTCAGTTATTGGCTGACCTCATACTCTACATCCTTCAACCTCAGCTCTTGAAACCCTCTACAAGATATATGTTTTCTGCAAGATGTGTCAGGAGCATGCTTCAACACGTGGCCAGGCTGTTCAATGCAAGGGAAGTGAAGCTTTTCAGACGGGACACCTTGGATAAAGCCTTTACAGAGGAGCCAGTATGGGTCACCCAATTCATTTTCTAACTACATGGCCCAATATGAGCATTGCGGGACAAGATGACCACAGCAATGGTCACAATGCATTCTGAATGGAGCCATTTCAGTTAACACACACTCTAAATGGACAGAATTGTTTCCCTGGCATGTTCTCTCTCACTGGCCTGAGGATAAACAACCTCAGCACAGGAATTATTTGAAAGCTGTCATGTAAATGAGCATGGAAATTCAATTTCCAAGTGGCTGAGCTATGGAGGTCTCCTTCTGCACCACTGAAGTCTGAATGTGAGGCTGCAGAGGAAGCTCTACTCTAAATCCCGCCCTGTATCAGCAGAAAGGCACTTAGGGGTGGTGGGGTCTTTGGCTCTGAGCTTCAGGGTTTCTGAGAATCCTTTTCATCTTGCCCTGTGGTTCCCTGATCTACCTGACCCTTTCTGTGGTGCAAAGAGGGTCCTTTATAGCCTGGCACATTGCTCTGACCCAGCCCATTGACCAGAGACCTGTGCTAGTGAACTCATTTCTTTTCAGATGCCTCACAGTTTGCTTGTTTCATTCATTTTTATGTTCCTTGCAGGAGCAGCTCATGGGCCTTTGAGTATGGATGTCTTTTTCCCACCTAGACCTCACCTAGATCCACAGTCTAGCTGAAAGGCACCTCAATTCTCCTCTGGTTCTTTCTGAAGCTGTCTCGTTCCCCCTCCCACCAAGCTGCGACTGCCAGCATAGGGACCTAGCTATGGCTTAGCTGGCAGCAGCCCTGCCGGTCCTGAAGCCACTTAGGTGAGCGTATGGCTCAAATCTCCCATTTCTTCAAGGGCAGGCTTCCCATGTCACTTCTGTCATGGACCGGGTCTCAAAAGCAAGCCCAAAGCCACTCTCAAAACCAGAGAGAGAGGTGCTGCTACTGAGCCATGATGGAGCTCTGCTGGGGCACCCACAAGCTAAGCACCCCTGTGTTTTATTTTATTACTGACTGGAAAAACTGTGCCAGACTATCGGTGTGCGGGTGGGACATCCAAAAGAAAAAGCAGGTTTTGCCACAGGACATGTGTTCTCCCACTCCAGCGGATAGTACTTACACTTAACTAGCCATGAGGAACTAGTCTGTCACTGAAAGGCGGGTCAGGAGCGAGACTTCATCTGATTGCTTAAGCTCGTAGTCACAGGGTTGCAGGGTCACAGTGAGCTTGGACAGGAAGTGCATTTCTCGTCTTTTTTCCTTCAGTCATTGCCCGACACAGAGCTGAGATGGCATGTGTCTGGTCAGTGGTGAGAACCAGGTGGGGACATGTGCAATACATTAAGGATATGCCCACCAACCCTCATTTCTGAGAGCTCATTGGTAACCTTGGCCACTGGGAGAAGGAGGGCTATTTTGTCTCTGCAGTTCTGTTTGCCTGGCAAGTCCGTGACCCCCCTACAGTGCCACAGAATTGATTAGAGGATGTGACATAACTCAGTCTTTGTAGGAGAAATGCCCAGAGCATTGGACTGGGACTCAGGGGATATGGGTTCAGCCACTGGCCTGCTAGGTGACCTTGGACAAGCCCCATTGTGACTGTTTCCTCTTCTGTAACATGGGAAATGCTGTTGAAAAGCTCACTGAAAGAGCCAGGTATTATGACAGCCCACAGGTGGTGTGTAGGACCAGGCCATGCTTCACTGCTGCAGGGGCGTGAAAGATTGAGGAGGGGATGAGGAGCCGGCAATGGGGCACCAGAGTGCCTCGGTGCTAAAGCACTCCTGGACCCTCCTGGTCAAATGCACGTCTGCCCTGTTGGCTGCAGATATCTGTGCTTGAGTGACAGGAGACAGCACCTTGTCGGCCTCCAAGGCGGCTGCATCCAGTTCCAACACCGATGCACAGGCCTGTGGCTGGGAGATGTTATCAGATGGGTGGAGAGTCTACCCAGCAGTCTCCAGATTGCGCGTGTCTTTAGATTAAACAACAGCACAGCTTTCCAATGCCAAATGTAAATTGCTTCAGGATTACAAAAAGGTACTGGATCAGCTTGGTAGTGACTGTAGGTGAGCTGTCCAATGGAGCTACCCCTATCTACCCCAGCTGAGAATCTGGTCCTGTCTTGGTACCACTTGCTGAGGAAAGAGACACCCAGGGCATCGTCAGCATGAGTAGGTGTTGTGCATAAGACCCTTGGATATATCCAAGGGAGCATGGCCTCTAGTCTCCTTCACGTAGCTGAAGCTACTATAGCAGAAAAAAAAGGGGGATGAGCCTTTCATTGCAGCTTGTTGGTGCTGGGAAAAAACCAGACCCATTTCCTCTGGCTCATGAAGGATGCTTGAGAAACAGCCATTTGAGAAACGAATGAACCAAAAAAACCCAAATCCCTAGCTCCATATTACCAAGTGGTGCTGTCAGCTTTGTTGCTTATGAATCCATTGGGCCAAAGTTGTCACTGGAGTAACTTCAGTGATGTACCCCAAGGGCAGATTTGGCCTACAAGCTTTGCTAGGGCTGGATGAGTGAAACTGGCAGCAGAATTTGTCCCAAGCACTGTATGACACAACACATTATGCTGCGTAAAAATGCAACATCGTGGGCCCTGATGGTGTCATAAAACTGGTTATGTCCAAGAGACAAACTGGGCCTAAATCATGAGCTCAGCAACTCCACCAAAATCAACAGAACTGTGCTAATTCATAGTAGTTTAGGATCGGCCCAGAGAATGTAACACAGAGCGACCTCCTTTTAGTTTTCTGAGACCCCATCCAAGAATCTTCTATAGCAGGGGTCCATTAAAATAAAGTGGGGGGGAAGGATCCATCAAACTCTATAGCCAGGGTCAAAATTCCTATAGAAAGCTTAGCCTCTAGTAAAATCCCACGTGTTTTTCCATAAGAGGAATGTGACAAAATACTCTTACTCCAAACCCCCTCTTTAAGAGGGGAAATGGCTCAGGACAGAGAGTAGAACAGGCCTTGATTTTGTTATTTAAGGTCAAATGATAGCTCCGTGCTACATCTGCTGGGTGGTTTCTGTTAATGAAGCCACAAATACCTTATCCCTTTCGGGGAGGGAGTCAGGTTCTTTCTACTGACTGTCATCTGTAATTGTAGCATGTTGTGCTGTTGTTTTGGGCTTTTTGGATGCCATTTTACATTATGCTAAACACAAGACTTGGATTCTAATTCTGGCTATGTTATGAGTGAAAGGAATTGATCGTCTTAGTCCATCCCCCTAGAAATCCATCCATGCCACAGAACTCCCACACATTTTGGTGCAATTCAGAACTCAAGGAACTTCGTCCTGCACCACTAAATTAATGGAGACTTTCTCTCTGCTTTGAACAGGTACCCAATCATGTCCTGGGTAGCCTGTGCTTGGTAGCAACAAACATAGGACGACAATAACAAGTAATGGTACTATCAGAACTGAGCAGAGAATCTTGCAGCACCGGATACCTAGCCCAGAGTGCTATTGGCTCTATGAATTGTGGATATGCTGTTCAAAACTGATTCAACTGAGTTTTCTAAAATATGTTCCTGGCCTTAGTTAGTTTACGCTGACAGGATTGGGGCAAATGCTTTGGGGATTGGAGGAGGATAAAGTAGTTCTAAGTAACATCTGTCTGTTCAAAGAGTTCACACTAGCCCATCTTTAATTAGTGGAGAAACTACTTGTTTTTAGGGTAAATGATAACTGGTGGGCATGTGTTGCGTTCCTAATCTGACTCCGGGCAGGCCAGATTTCCAGGCTGGTGCAGCTGCCTGCCACTGGAGATGAGAGCATGTGATTTCACTCACACTTCACTGGCTGTTTGTCACGGATGTGAGTGTAAAACTAGCAGGGAGACAGCAGACAAATCAACCCTAAATCAGATGGAAGGAAATTTACTCTATGGCAGTTAATATAGGCTATAATCTGGATTTCATTACTGCATCTCTGTTACTGAGATTAATGTTCCTGGATGCATGTGCTACAGAAGATGGTGAGAAGTAAAGTCAAAAATGTCCAGAGTCAAAACCTCCCAAGAACAAAGGAGTTTGAGATTATTGCAAGCCCCGTCCAAAGGACCCTGATAAAGCCAGAGTAATGTGGTTTGTTTTGTCTCTCAGCACCGAGCTTTGAATGTCCTATTTTTTAGAGCTGTTGCAGCACTGGGGCCTTTCACAATTCTGAAAGGAATTTCATTTGAGTCAGTGCGGAAAGAAAGCAATGGATGAACAGGGCCATCCTTGCGGCTGCTGATTTGCTGGCGTGTAGAAACTGTTTCCTTAAAACTCGTAGGGAGAGACAAAGACTGTGATCTTGGAAACATGTTTTGCCTGGAAGGTGCGATCCAGATACTCGGACATGTCCACTTCCACTTCAATTGTCTGGGGTCCTTTTGGACTTTGCACAAGTATTAGTTCTCCCGTCTGTCTGTCTGAGCGCTGCATCACAAAATGCCCTCGGCTGTTGCCCCCGACGATCCCAAAGCGCAAGCTGTCAGGCCCAGGCCGTCCCGGAGCAGAGGCAGTCGCCATACGGAAGAGAGGGGTAGGGGTTATTAGGTTGGAAGGCAGAGGGAGATAATGAAAGGAGATGGACTTCGGGGCATGGTGGCACGATCTGCTGTCCATTGGGCAGGGGTTGCGTTCGCATTGGCTAGCAACAAAAGAAAGGACAAGGTTAAGGCTTCCACCGTTCCTGTGTCATTGACATTGAGCCTTTGTGCTCTGCTCAGTGTCATGTGGGCCATTTGTGATCATGCAGAGAATTGATTGCATGTGTTTTGTCCATTCGCTTTTTAAACCCCCACTCCCCCGCCAACTTGGGGCAAAGCAGCGTTCATCACTGGATGGCCAGGACCCCATGGATCTGGGGCAGCACTTTTATGGGTTGGAATCCTGAAAAGGAGCAGACCAGGGGCCACATTCTGTGTTCAGTTACACCAATGTCAATCTAGGGTAACTCCACTAGGTCAATGAAATGACACCTCCCTAGCTGAGCGCAGAATCTGGCCCTCCAGCAACTTTCCATGCTGGAGGTGTGAGCCTCTCTGGGTATACTACTCGGGAGGAGGGAGAGACTCTTCCAGTCTGGGTGGGCAGATTTGTGCTAGTGGGGTTTGAGTTAGCATGCTGAAAAAGCTGGTGGATACTGAGGTGGTTCTGGCTAGTCACCTGAGCTTAGACCCATATGCTTGCTGGGTCCGAGCTCTGGTGAACAGCCAAAACTTGCACCATTGCCACTATATCCACACTGCTATTCTTACTGCACTAGCGTGAGTGGAGCTGGCACATGTCTGCTACCTGGGCTGGGAGGCTCAGGTGCAGTAGGGGACATGAAACATATATTGCCCAGTGTGTTACACACAGACCTCTCATTAACACCTAGAGAAAATCAAGGACCATACAATGGGTAGGGTACTGCAGCTGAGATCTGGTAAGTGTGAAGTCAAAGATGTGGGAGTCACAGGAATTTTGCCACTGACTCACCCAACCCCCCTGCCCCAAACCAAGATTTCACTCAGAATGTTGTTTAGCCCCATCTTCATAGATTATAAGACTAGAAGGGGCCATTATGACCATCTAGGTTGACCTCCTGTATACTATAGGCTATAAAACCTCCCAGAATTAATTCCTGTTGGAATTAAGGCATCCCTCTTGAAGATAAAACAAACCAGGAGTCCTGTGACACCCTACAGACTAACAAATTTATTAGGACATAAGCTTTTTGTTGGCCAGAACCCACTTCATCAGACGCATGAAGTGGAATCTGCTACTGTTCTGGATTTAGTCAAATGAAGAATTGAACTAACTTCCAGGTAAACAGCCTGGGAAGTCCCTTCCCCATGTTTGACTGTGATCTCAAAAGCAGGCATGTTTTAATATTATAGTTCAAAAAGGTAAAAACAGTGGAGCTTTTCAGCCAGGGGTTATTTTATCTGCATTGCAGGGGGCACTGATTCTCTTGCAGTTCCCCATTACTTACAATGGTGATGTTTTCACATAGCTGGCATTGCCACTAGACCGAGGGCATTCAGGGTTAACACACTGGAAGCCTCCTCCTGTATTGATGCACGTGGTCCCCCAAGTGCAGTTGTGCTGGGACAGGCCACACTCGTCTATATCTGCAAAACAGCAAGGCTTGATATAACTGCTTAAAGTGCAGAAAAGTGGCCGTCAATTGGCACCAGGGGTCTTCCATGGTCACTGTCCCCTTCAGCAGTTCCTAGAAAAGATGCTCCCTTGTGCAAACAGAAAGAAGGGGGGTTATTGTTAACCCTGTCTGGCTCTACCCACTCAGCCTGCATGCTAAAAGTCAGGGGTTATCCAATGCAACCTCCCAAACAATATAGCTTTGCAGGAGAGATTCTGACCCTGTTCTTGCTGTGCAATGTCAGTACCTGCTCTCCCCAGGGCCTGCAGCACAGTCCCATTTCTCGGATTGAATTTGCCCAGGTGAAACAGAAAATTGATAAACAGCATTTTGAAGCTTCCTGAGAAGCCGAGCTCCCCCTCCCTCACAAAACCATTGTGACAATGAGAGTCAAAACAGGAAATTCTTGCTTTGTTTCTAAGACCAGCAAAGACTCCTTGCCTGATTCTCAGAGGGACTCAACACCCAGAGCCTGGCCTGACTCTCACAAGGGCTCAGCACCCAGATCTCCTGAGTGCTTCTGAAAATCCCCCCCTCCTCCCAGATGCAGATCTGTTGAGAAGGTAAGGGTCACTTTCATAACGAATCTGAACTTGGATGACTTCACAGCAAGCAACTCAGCTTTGTTTGCAGGTTCACAGACATACGAACATCTCCCTCATTATATCTGCCTTGTTATAAACTGTTTTAGATAATGCTGAATGGTTTTTAATAAGCTGAAAGGGTTAACACTGATGACTCCATTCTCACTCATGCTTGTCCTCCTAACTTTGATCTCATTACTAGGGAAACTTTTTTATTTTGGGGGGTGAGAGAGAGGTCAGAACTGCTCATGTACCTTTGTAGCCTATTACAATCACAACAGCTTCTAAAGTGGTTAAAGTTAAGGAAGAAAACCTGACAGGGGGAACTTTCACCTGTTTCCTCTTAGCTTCTTTACCTTGCAGGCAGCAGCTTCTAAATGCCAGGAAGGTGAAGAGCCATTTAAACTAAAGGACAATACTAGGACAAGAATAAATGAGGATAAACTGACCATGAACAAATTTAGGCTGGAAATTTGAAGGAGGTTTCTAATCATCAAAGAGTCAGGTCCCTGAACAGCCTCCCACGAACAATCCTGGGAGTAAACAACTTAATTAGTTTTAAGCTGGAGTTTGATTACTTTATTAACTGGATAAAGTGACGGGGTTGTTTTTTGAAAGGAGGGACTGGGCTTTATGACTCAAAAAGTCCCCTCCCATCCTATGTCCCAATGTAACACAGTTAAAATAAATAAATAAACCTTACACACAACTGCCTTGGAATCAGAGAAAATCTACTAAAATTTCTTTTTAAAGGGTATAACAATTGCCTATTTTCTTAGGACAGGAAGCTGTTCTAGACTGTGCCTCTGCAGGTGTCCTGCTCTTGGTCCCCTTGGGGTTCTTGCAACAAGTTACTCCTGGACCAGACCAGAATACTTCGGTAAGGTTCACCCTTCTCAAGGTTCCTTTATTAAGACTTATCAGGACATTGACCCTATGGCCCCCTCAGTCCCAAATTATGATCTTCCTAATGTCCCACAATCTTCCTTCTCAGGGCCTGTGCTATGATGAAGACAAAGGTGCTCTTGGTTTTCTAATTACACATCCTGAATCCATAGCAACTGGGCCATCTGGCTGTCCATTAGTTACAACAATTGGCTCTGGCTGATTAAATATCCTTGAAGCCTCCTGTTCTGCATCCACTATTTGTAGAGTCTACTGTCTTGATTGTTCTTTCAGAACAACAAAGTGTAGATGTTGAATTCTTCACTGACAGTCAGAATCAGATATGATCTGGATGATTAATTCTTTGTCTCTATGACAGCTAGAGCTCTCCATCTCTTTTTGCTGTCCAGTTTGACATGAATATGGTACTAGGTTTTAGACCCGGCAGTTTACTGAGTGTACGTCTATACTGCCAGGAACTTGTGGATTGATGCAGCAGAATCAATTGAGAAGGTTGTAGAGATCTTGATGCAATTAATCCACATCCCCAAAAGAAGAAAAGCTGCTTTGACTGGAGGGCATCTGTGGTAAATGTGTTCATAAAGTCTTTTTGCCTTTTGGCTACTCTCTTCATGTCTGGTCACTTGGACAGAGATAGATGTTTCTCCAAAGTTGGAACAGTAGTCCTGAGTAGTCTTCCCATCAGGAATTGTGCTGGATTATATCCAGGAGCCACTGTTGGTGTTGAGCTGGAACTCTGAAGGGATTTTCTTAGCTCTCTGTGCTGGTCTCAGCCTCTCCATTTCTTGCAGGTAAGGTGGGCTACTAATAATATGATCAAGCTCATATTTTGTTTGGACTAAATTAAAATCTGCTGCAGTGAATCATGGTCCATGGTCCATCATTACTTGTTCTGGAATACTGAAGTGAGCAAAAGTGCACTTTTGTTTCTTAACAACACTGCAACATGTTATGTCTTTCAAGTTAATTAATTTCCAAATACCTGGAAAAGTAGCTCATGATGACCAGGTAATGATGGCCTACAATTTTGTATAGCTCTGCATGTAGTCTCATCCAAGGTCTCTCTGATAGGAGTATTGTTATTAAAAGTTCTTTGTGTTGTGCTGGTCTGTTAATTTTGCAGTGTCGATGCAGATACTTTATTTTTTATGTTCTTGCTGACCCCTGGCGAACCCCCTGATTGGTTGGCCCAATCATAGCATTTAGCTAATCTGTGATATTCAGGGATGGACTTTAGGATTTTTCCACTCATTCTGTTTGGAATTATGTTGCAATCACCGTAATCAGGAGTCCATTTGACTCACTTAATTGTTCATGTACCACAAAGTAGTCTCTTGTCACATTGTTAGTTTTCTGCAGATGCTAGGGCCAGCCAGCACTTATATAACTTGGAACATCTTAAAGTTGCAAGTCTCTCCAAACTGATTTGTAGCTAGAGTAGTCTCTTTTCTGACACTGCTCTGTATGTGTCCACAACATGCCTGTATGTCTTTATGTCATCTTTGATCTCACAGATAATTGAATGCAATGCTGGGCTCCATGACAGAGTCTACTATTACCAGATCTTTTTCCCTAGGAACTTATTTAACTATCATGTTAAATCTCATTAACCTTATTAACAGACGCTGGCATTTCAGCAGTGCTTGATCCAGGTTATTTCTGTTGTAGAGGGTCACAAGAGGTTTATGGCCTTTTAGTGAAAAAGAATTCAATCTACACATATATCTGGAAAAGTTCTCACCTGCCCAACGTGCTTGCCAGGTACTCCTTCAAATCTGCACATATGGCTTTTCTGCTTCTATGGGTATATGAGAACAAAATGCAACAGGCATCCATTCCGAGCCATGTTGCTGCAACAATGCTCCACCTAAGCCATAGGTGCTTGCATCCTTACTGCCCACGGTGGGTTTGTTCACTTGGTACTGTTTGAGAACTGGAGATGTTGAAACCATTTTCTCTTACCTCATGCAAGACAATTTCTTGAGTTGGCACCCATAGCCAAGCTGTATTGTGCTTCAACAGTTAATTCAGTTATTTTGTCCCAATAGAAAATGATCAATATCTACAATATTGATCAAGGTATTATTGTAGATATTGACTGAGGTAATTTACCATCGCCAGTACACATTTCAGTTCTGGTACATTAGCTGGTGCACTCATTTCTCAAATTGTTTTTACTTTCTCAAAGCTAGGACTGATTCTATCTTTGAATATTATCTTCCTAAAAACTCAGTTTGAGGTAGGCAGAAAATGCACATTTGCTTGTTTAGCTTCTGTCCAATTGACTGATGAGATGTAGAACTTCTTTGAGGGTTTTCTTACATTTTTCCATTGAAAATCCATATATTAAAATATTGTCCATGCAAGCTACAGCTCCATTTATGTTTGTTAATAGTTCTGCCATCTATCTTTGTGTCTGTCTGTTGTAAAGGTAAAACATTTAACACTATGCTCTTCATGATTTCCCATAGCATACATTAAAGAAGATACCTGAATATTGCCAGTTTCCTGGTGTAGCTTTATAGCAATTCAGAATCTTGCAAAATACAGTTTCCAGACTATCCATTTGGAAGGCTCATCAAAACACAAGTTCTCTGGGGCACTGAAAGGTGGCACACTGATGTGATTGATCCTGCAATCTTTGTTGCTCTCTTCCTGTCTGTTAGCAGTCTTTGTTGCTTTGTTCCTTCCATTTTTGCTCTCCTCTGCTACTAGTTTACTTATAACATCATGCCATGAACATCTTATGCATGGCAGTGGAAGAACTGTTACTTGTAGCCCAGGATTCTGTATCAGATGTGGGCTGGTTACCAAACTTCCTTCTCAAACAGAGATTCTGTGTGTCTTCCCTGGAGTCTTTAATGTAATTTTAGATATGACTGAGTTAGCTTACATATGTTACATATAGCTCCACATAGTGGCTGAACAATATCATGCAGCTTAGCACACTTATGCACAGCTGGGGTCTGCATTGATGACTCAGGCTGGCTGCAGCCCTCTGTCAACTTCTTTGAGGGGGCCCCTTTTAATCCTGTGCTTTATCTTCGGCTGTGGCTTCCCTGATATTCTACTAATATTACTTCTGCTGATTTCAACACAGCTTTATGGATGATCACAAAGCACTGGTCTCTTGCATGCCATTCATTATTATGACTAATTGTCAGCCTTGTCAAAAAGTGACTTAAAAAGGAGTCCTAGGCCAGCCAGTGCTCAAAAGTTAAGTCAATCCAGCTGCAGCAACTCAAGGTATGAAAAAATCAACACTCCCTCAGCTACGTAGTTAGACCAAACCTAAGTGTAGACTGAAGGCTGATTGAAGAATTCTTCCTCTCATGTAGCTACGAGCTCTTGGGCAGGTGGATCAACTACACTGATGTGAGAACCCCTCTTCTTGGCACAGGTACCATGTACATTGAAGCGCTACAGCCGCAAGAGCATTTAATATGTAGCCGAGACCTTTAACTAGAGGTTGTCTTCCTGAACTGCAGTTAGTGAACTACAACCAGTGTCACACCTTCCATCCTAGTGAAGACACATACAGATACAACAGCTGGAAGCTAAATAAAGTGCTTCCTACAAAGCATACTGGTTCAGTTCTCGACTCTGCTCCACTCCATTCGCACTACTGAGGTTGCACAAAAGGAATGGAAACTGCCCTCAGCTCCCATGTGGAAGAGCTTCCAGTCAGAGAAGAGCCAGCCAGCAGGCACATGCTAGGGGCCGTTCCCCTGGGATCTTGGCAAAGAGATGTCAGGAGGTGGATGGGAGGAAGGGGCTGGTGGGGCCCAATCTAATGGCTCCTTCCTTCCCTTTCCTGCTGCACTAGAGAATTCCTTGCCATGGCAGACTCTAGTGGGAAGTGGTTAGCACTACTTATGAGCCATGAGTACTGAAAAATCATGAGCCAACCTACCAAAAATACAGTCATGAAAATTTTTAACTTTGTGTTCTTTTCATTTAGCTGCTGGTTTTTGAGTTATTGGAGCCACATTTTTCAGCTTTTCCCCAGCAGGGCCAGATCCTGGCTGGCTTCTGTTTAAACTAGCTATCTGAAGCTTGGATCTTTGGCTCTAAAAAAAAAAATCTAATGTATTATGATAAAATCAGGAGTGTTGCCAGCATCAAGTCCTTGATTCAGTAGAGTATGGACTTAGTTTGGAGTGGAATAATCCAAATTCCACCTGGCTTCCTGCCACCTTGCTTGTTGACTCCTCAGATGAGAGATAGCTAGGAGCCTGGTAGACTTGGGCTATTCAGCTCCCAGACTGGCTGGTCCTTGGTAGCCTCGAATTACCACTTGGCACCCAGCTTTAATAATGTATAGGTACAAGGTGAAATTTTGACATCAACAGGAGTTTTTCCATTGGTTCCAGTGCATGAGGATTTCATGCGTTGGGCCTGATCCACAGCCCAGTGAAGTGAGTAGGAGTCTTTCTAACTATAAAACCTCTGCACATGTTCAGTTGTGTCCTGCAGGTCTTTGTGACTGGAAGCTACATATAATACAGGTTCTGCAAACGCTCCTTTGTTTCTTACAAGAGACCAGAGAATGATGTGCCTGACTACCAGAGAACAACGCCTCACCTTCACAGCTTTTCCCATCACTGAGGATCTTGTATCCACTGGGGCAGGAGCAGCGATAAGAGCCAGGAATGTTGATGCAAGCATGCATGCACAGACGAGGCGCTCCCTCCAGCTTGTAAACTTCACACTCGTTTACATCTGCAGAGGAAACACAGCACCCATATAATACAGACCTGCACACAGGGTCCATCTTGGCAAAGAATTTGTGTTGACAATTGGTTTGCTCTTTGCCAGGACAAGAGCACCTCGGTCTCGCAGCAAACTGTGCTTGTTTCCTCCCCAGAATGGCCACGAATGGCTCACCACTCATGACACTCCAAAAGCACAGTGGTACGAGAGCAAGGATATTTTGGTGCTTAATGATGTGGGATGAAATGTGACTCACCCACCTTTGGGGCTTGTTAACTTGATTCTAGCCCATGCTATGTGACAATGCAAGTGAGCAGTATGCAGGTCATGAGCCATGCAAAATGTGTGCTCAGATTGGAGAAGTATTTCCTTAACAAAAGGATCAGTGTGCTGGGCTTTGCATATTAGGGAGTTCTCAGGATGCCCCAACTGTAATTTATTAGTTGGGTAAAACTTCCTGGCTTTTGTCCAAGCTCTTTTATCTGCAGAACACAATGCACTCTGATGCACTGATTGACAAATAGGGATCATTTCATCCCCAGAACTCTGCTTGTTTTACTGAAATGCGGGCACTTTTGGGTTGGGAGGCTGCAGCCATGTGACATGGCTGATTAGGACAGTAAGTGGAAGAGAACAGCTTAGCACAGAAATGTAGAGACTGGCCTGCAGGCACACAGAAACGTGTCCTTGCGTAGGTTCTGCCTGAAATGGCAAGGTGAAGGCAAAGTTGTTCTGCTTGGAGATGTTTCTTGCTAGTGACATTAGATTTTAAGCAAATATTAAGGTTATAGCAATTTATTTTTTATCTTAAAAACGTATTTTGGGTTTCTGCCAAGTTCCCAATAGGTTCTGGATGCTACCAACTTTGAGCATCCATGCTTGAACCAATTGAATTTACAGGGCAGTCATTTATACTAGGTAAAACACCCTGTAATTTCCCCTATTTTTGCCAAAATAATTCTTTAAGTTCCCCATCTTCAAAGCACCTGACAAAGTGGGACTTTTTTCTCATGAAAGCTTATGTGATAAATAAATTTGTTAGTCTTTAAAAGTGCCACAGAACTCTTTTGTTTGTTTTGCTGATCTAGACTAACATGGCTGCCTCTTTGGAACGTCTCAAATCACCAGTTACTTTTCAATGATGGCTGAAGGTTAGTGAAATTCTAGAACTTCCAAGAGGTCCAGGGATGGATTCGTCCCACCTGTCCCCCTATCCTAAGGTGCTGAATAGAAAAGTACAGTGTTGTATGCCTCATTCTTGACATGATATGATCTACACAGTTAAAGAGACAAAGGCCAGCCTATTAAACAAACACAATAAATAAGCCCAATTCAATGCCAGCTAGGTACCAGCCATCAGTAAGACCAACATGGTTAGCCTCTTCCAAGCAGCACTTTGCATGGCAACTGTCCATAAAAGCAGCTATTGAATATTTAGCTGCTTAGACGTGTTGTGTGCAGCGTGGATTGGTGAAAGCTGCCAAAAATCTCCCCTCATCTCCTACCCTGACATATGCTATTGTCAGCCGTGCCACTCATGTGGAAGCCAGCTTCACAGCTGCAGTGCTGCGTCCTGTCGATTTTGGCACAGCGTGGCTTGCGACTGAAAGCCGGGTCATTGGTAACACTCCATTCAGGTGGGGCTAAAAGAGAAGAGAGAAAACATTAAAGAGTTCATAGGACACCTGGTTCTGAGGCCTCCAGTAACATCTTCAAAAGTGCTTAAATCACTTAGGAATCTCAGTCCCATTTTCAAAAGCAATTTAGGCTTTTAGATGCTTTGAAATCCCACCAGTTGCTTCTCTGCATCTTTAGGTGCCTAAATGCTTTTAAAAATCTGACCCTGAGGAGCCTACCTTCTACTGAAAATCTCTGGAACTTATAGTCCAAAGTCACTTGGAAATGTTGCCCTTGGCTCCTACTTGAGCTATTTGATTTTAGGTTACCATTCATATTATATTACCTGGGTTTTTATCACAATTCCTCTTGCTCATGAATCTTATGTATTTGAATGACTCATTACAATGCTCTGAGGGTAACCAACCAAATAAAACATGGATCTAGTTTGTACCGTCTATGTCAATATTTTATGGAATCAGAGAGCACAGATTTGAAAGTACAGAGTTTAGTCAACATAACAGATAGGTGGCTTGCAAAGATCAGTATAACAGGCATGTGACTGCCTTTAGAAAACAGAAAACTTCAAATTGGTAATTGGAAAAAGATGCATGTTAGAAACTGGGAAAGACCATCATTCTTGTTTGCACAGAGGATGAGTCCAATCATTGATGACTACATGTGGATTTCCATGTTACAATCATGTGGGAGAAAATAATGGAGCTGGATTCTTCGCTGCTGCAAATCACCATAACTGTGCTGACTTCAGCAGAGCTAGGCTGATTGGTATCAGGTGAGGATCTGGCCTGCAATGTCACAGATTTATCACAGGATAACAAATTCCCAGGTTATCTTTATCTACCTGCCACATTTAATCCCAAAGCCCAACACCACAAGTCTGCCCTCAGAAATGGTGCCTTGAAAAGTCAAATCAATACACGTGCAAATAGTTATCTATCCTTGTAACAAACTGACTAACCATGATGGTGACATTGTTCTGAAAAATATTCATTATGAATCAAGTCCCTTTCTTGGCTAAGGAATCATTTGTAAGCCAGCTAGATTACTTTGTATGTATTCTACAAATAATTCTGATGAACAATTTGTGGAATAAGAGTTATCTGCAATCTGGTAACTTTGACTGTTTGCTGTTTATTAATGGTATTGTGTCATCAGTTATAAAAGTCACACCTTTTTCCCCTACTTCATGATTATTAGACATGGACTAATTTTGGAAAGTTCACAGTCTTAGGCTAAAATGGAAGCTCTCTCAGACAGGGACTCTCCATTTCTTCTGTGCTTGCACAGCGCCTAGCACAGTGGGCATGGGGCCCAAGTGCTAGCACAATGAAAGTTATCATCATGCTGAGGTTAGAGGCGGATACCTGTAACTGGGTGCTGATCTTCAGCTTGCAATGCATTGTTTGCCTTGCCCAGATTCTCTTTCTCTTTCACACCTACCTCAGATACATACCTGTTTGTGTTTGATACTGGCAGTTAGTACCGGTCCACCCTTCAGAACAAGTGCATTTGTACTGGTTCACTCCATCCACACAAATTCCACCATTCTGGCAGGGATTGCTAGAACATTTGCTAATAACTAAGGGGAAAAACACAGTTAAAAGCAAAGGGCATGGGCTTACTCTTTCATAAGGTAAGGTCTGACCCTGCAGTGGATGTCAATGAGAACTTTGCCAGAGCAAGGACTGCAGGATCAAGCCCATAACTTGTAATAACAATACATGAAACATAATAACGATAATACACTGAAATCAGGATTTGAAAAATGGGAGGCTCCTCAGAACTCCATAAAGGTTAATGTGGACTGCTGGGTCTCAGCACTTTTGGAAATCAAGGATTTAGGAGCCCAAAATCGGGACTATGGCACTTAAGTTGAGGCACTCCTTTCATAAAATCTTGGTCTTAATTTTTGCACATGCCTTTCCTTGCCAAGACACATGTACCACTGTGAGTATACAAGACAACAACCTACGAATTGCCATGGCAGCTTTCAAGTCATGTGCACTGGGTTTGCTTTGCTCTTTCTAGTCAGTCTGTGTATCTCTGGGGATGCTGATACCTTATCTAACTGCATCACCAAAGTAAAAACTCCATAGAATCTTTTAAAAATAACTTCATTAGTAAACAGCCCCTTTGCTATGACTGGCCCCATCACTCTGAGAGCTACCTTCAACAGTCAAGGAGCTCCTGAAGTAAAATCCATCCTGGTCTTTACTTGCTGAGTTTGGAGTGAATGCTCCCAAATTTCTGTGCACGTAAGCCGTATTTTCACCCTTGCCCAGCATACTTGGTTTCTAAATCCTTAGTTCAAAGGAATGTCAGTGAAAAAAGCAGGCTGTGAATGCCGCACAGATCCCTTACATGCCAAAAGCTGAGCTTGCTTGGTCATCAATAGCATAGTCTAAATATTTAAGGGCTGCCAGAGCGTGAAGTAATTGACCAAGATGTGAGACAGCATGAATCTCCCCCATCCTTGAACTTGCTGATGGCAGAGATTCAGATCTTGGATCTGGCTCAGTCTGTGCAGTGGGCTAGACTAACCCCTGGGCAACAAGTGTGAGGGGAGACGATGTCCTGAAGTGAAATGCAAGTCAGTCCTGGCCCAGGTGTTCAGCAAGGGCTTGCAGGCTTCGCTTTCCCGGCGCTGGTTGCCAAGCATTGTCATGTCAAGGAAGGCTTCATAAAGCCTCCTTTATTTCTATTCGGCATACCAAGCCTGGGAAGATTAAATGACTTTCTGTTCTTGCCCCCCGCTCGTTCTAGTCTCTTTTTACTGCCCATCCAGGCTGTCGGCTTCTATAGCATGGCTGAGTTAATCTCTTTAGACACCTCATAACAAACAGTGACAGTGCTTGGTGATGACAGCAGTGCAGGGGGCATATGTTTGGAGCTTAATCATCCATTAGCATTTTATACAATGGGGAGGAATTTCCTTAAACAATCGACATTTTCAATATGCAGCACCCCATGCTATGTAAACCTTGGGATCCCCACTGTGTGAATGGCAGCTCCAGGAAGCTATAAAGGGGATATTGGCTATCAGGGGATGTTTGGGGACCCAAAAGACAGACGCAAACATAGGCTTCATTCAGAACAAATTATGTGATTTGTCTCAGATGGCACCCATGCTTTACTCCAACTAACACTTGAGTTCACGCCTTCCCTATGAATTGCCAGTATGAAAGGACTGGTACTAAATAGTCATGCACAGCAGGCAACAGGGTTTATTTTTCAAATTCTCTCACATAACTCTGCCCCAAACTGCAGCGCCTCCAATGAGCCACTCCACATGCCAGCCAGGGTAAGTTCTGTGGTCAGTTTGCAGTGTGGACAAATGTATTATATGCTCAATGACAAAATCAAAGGCTCTATATGGTGCAAGATGGCTCCCTCACTTTGCAAAAAGGCGGACCCAGATTGCTCAGCAAGGGGCACCAAAGATCACTAAAGACCAGCTGGGGCTGTCTCAGTCCGTGACTTTATTATCCTGACATGTTTGCATGTAATAGGTGTTGCTGGTGCCTAATTCATGTTATGATTTGTAGAATTGTTTTAAAATCAATAAAGACTTTATAAACAAAGCACGGTCACGTGTTCACAGCCCTCCAGCTTTGAACAGTGCATGCTGCTTTAAAGCGAGTTTATCATCAGTCCCACTGACTTTAGCCTGCCCAAAGGCTTGGTTTTAGCATTCTGACTGCTTTCTAAACTTGCCTTTGGGGCTCCTGGGGAGCTAGAGTTTTGGGATACTTTTTTTAAAGAGCTCACAAGCACAAGCTTAAAAGAGTGTAAACAATATTACTAACACTTAGTGCTTCTCTAGCACTTTTTACAAAGGAGAGCAACATCATTAACCCTGTTTTACTGATGGGGAAATGAAGGCAGAGGTTGATGACATGACTTGCCCACTTTGACTCAGACAATGGCAGAGCCAGGAGTAAAACAGCAGATCTCCTGAGTCACAGTCCAGTTTCTAACCACTAGGAAATGCTGCCTTGTCTAAAGATGGAACTATTCAAATTGGGGCATGCATTTTTCTGCCACTTGATGTTAAAACCGGTCTGGATCTAGAGTAGAAATTAAAAAGCAATTCACTGGCTTCCTGACTGGAGCATCCATGTTAGGAATGATTCAGTGACAGGTTTAACTAGCATAAATCGTTCTTCTCCCATATGTGTTTCTTAATGGGGGACTCTTTGGAAGGGCCCCATCTATTAAGTAAAAGCAGATGTCAGTGTCTTGTGATTGACTTGTGTACCGTTTCTATAAAATGATACTCAACAATGTTTCTTTGGAATGACTCAAAATATTGCGTTCCAAAGGGAAGGAAGCCCAGCACAGCTCTGGGAACCACAAGGGCAAGTGAGGGGTATTGATGGTTCTGGGCACGGTAAGGTTTGCAGGGTGGGGTACTGTGACAAGCTGCCAATATTTTAATAAAGGACACCTCAAAAATGCTCCCTCTGTGATCAGGCTGATGTGCCAGGGTCTCAGCACTGAGGAAGAGAGATGTGCATGAGGCACTGAGCAATCCTGGGTATCTTCCTCAGGGGAAGATTTGGAGCAGTTTGAGCCATCTCCAATGCAAAAAGTGTGTTGTTGAGAAGTTTTTCCAAATGCCCCAAAATCATGAGTTGCGTCTTCGGAAATCAAAGGACTGGCTTAACAAATCCTGAGATCACAAAAAATACCCTCCCCTCTCCTAATATAGTCTGGGTCCTATTTGGCCTCTAGTTTCTGAGCCTTTGGGGGGCAATTGGGTGGAGTTTTCAAATTTTTCTCCACAACCAGGGGAATAGCTGGTTCTGTACAGTGGAGAAGTCCTTCAATGACGTTATGTGTGCCTGTGGCAGCTCCACAGTGACTCCCCATTCCCACCTGACAAACAGCCCTGGATCTGCAGTCTTGTGTGCTGCCTTCCTGGGGTCAGCCTTGAAAAGCACGTAGTTCCAGAAGATAATCTTGGATAAATGTGTCCCTGCCAGGCAACAAATGCCTCCCATCTGTGCTACATCCGTGAAATATGGTGTTTTGACAGGAAGGATAACGAGTGTCTCCAAAACGAGAGACATGTTACATAGCAATGTGTTATGCCAATTTTAAATGGGCATAAACTGGATCAGAATTTGGTCCAAAAGGAAGATGAGGGCATGGATCCTCCTAGTAAAAAACCCGGATGCTCTTACAATAACATGTCTGTGAATTAGAAATACATTTGGGAGCAATGGTCTCACAGTAAGTTTATTTTCTATCCATTGCTGTAGGAAGGGGAGGTGACCTCCTGCCCTGATGGACAGGGGAATGAACTGATCCCAGGTGGGGCAGGCAGGAAAAATGACCCTACCTGCCCTTCCACAAGTTGAGGGGTGGGGCGGGAAGTATAAAAGCAGAGCTAGCTAGCTCAGTTGGGAGGCAGCTGCCAGGCGGGAAGGACATTCCTCCATCGCTGCTGCTGCCCAGAGGGACTACAGCCCTGCTGGGGAGCTGCCCACTGCCTGGGACCCAAAGGAGTGACTGGAGCAACAATTTTGGGGAGCCACTGCTTACCTGTGACTAGGAGGAGCTAGTGGGGGCTGCCTGGCATTGACCTGGAGGAGCAACTGCTACCGCAAGAGCCAAATGCTCCAGGAAAGGAGGAAATAAGTAGCTCAGGGAGTGGGGCTGGCTCAAGGGGCTGAAGTCATCCCCACCAGCTTTTGGTTTTGCACCCTTGAGGGGGTGCAGATCATGGAACCTGGCCTCTGCTGTGGGCCGGCTCACCCTACCCCCAGGACGGGAAAAAGCTGGCCCAGGGAAGGAGTGGGCCAGCCCAGAGGCAGGGCACGAGAGCGGAGCCCGGTCCATGGGCTGGCCTGCTCCACCCCTGGGGACGGAGTGGCTGGCTCAGGAGAGGGGCAGAAGTGCAGGGTCTGGGTTCTGGGCTGGGCCACCCTGCCTCCCGGCACCCCTAAGCCACAGCGCCCTAAGCCATTGTCTCATCGGCTCATGGGTAGAGCCAGCCCTGCCAGGGAGCCGGACGACAGTCGGCTTGTGTTGTGTCCGCAGCCACATCAGCGAATGGCGACTGGAGCCCCACTGACCCAATGGCAGACCCCTCTGCCAGTGATAGAGACATGGGCTGGGACGCAGTGGAGTCGAGTGGGCCTGCATCCCCCTCTCCCCTTTCCACACCATCCCTGGGGGGACTGCCTCATCCTGCCTTGGGAAGCCTCTACGGTCTATGGGATATTTGCCAGCCTGAAGGGCCAGGGCTATAGACTGTATTTGCCCTACCCAGGGCTGTAGACTACTGGCTTTCCCTGCCCACCCTGGCTGAGGGCTTGGGCTACACAGACTAGGGCTAGAGGTGGCCACTTTGCCCCACCCTGGCTAAGGGCTGGAGTCTATAGACTGCTGACTTGCCCAGCCTGAGGGCTTGGACTGGAGACAGCTGGTTCACTCTGCCCTGCCTGAGGATTGGGGCAATAGGCTCCTTAGATGCCTGTGGCCTGCAGAAGGGACAAGAACACTGGCCCCATCTGCTAATTCCCCTTGTTAAGTCTGCACCGACGGGGGGCAGTAGTGAGTTGAACTGCCTCCCTCCCCAATGGACAGGCGAGGATGATCTGACACCCCACAGGGCCTTTTCTGCTGAGGGTCTTCTAGGTGGTGTGTCACCTCCTCGTTATTCAGAGGAGGGACCAGAGCCACAGAGATGTTAAATGAGCTGAACAAAGTCAGGAAGTGGCAGAGAGCTGGGAACACAACCCATGGGCCTGTGCACCAGCCTGAGAGCATTGCCCCTCAGCACAGAAATAGTGCTTTGGAGCAGAGTCTGTCTGTCTGGTCCATGGAAATTTGTGGGCGCTCTTTTTTTGCTGCATTACTTTAATGGTCAGAGAGCTACAGTGGACACTGTAGACTTGGAACAGCAGTTTCAGTCAGTCTGGTGGTTTGGAAAACATACTTCTAAAAATAGAAACCCACTTTTTTGTGCAACTGCATTAAGCCAAATGCCTTTTAACCACCGTGAAACAAATTTGTGCCCAGTAAATTATTTTTAATAGTGGTAATTATATATAATTTTCTCATTTGCCAGTTCAGATCAATCACATGTTGGATAGAAAGGCACCCGTCCAAAGAAGCATTGAAGGAAATTATCATGAGTGTGCTGTGCCAGCTGCTTCAGATGCAGATATTTATTGTTATGAAATAAGCTGTCTGTTAAGGAGTTTGGTTTATGCTCAGAGCTTTAGCCCTGAGCACAGTAAATGAATGTCACATGGTTCAGGATGAGGAAAATGCAGCAGATGTGAGATGCACTGTTAGGGCTGTGGAAAACCAACTGAACTATGTGTACACAATGCAACATCACCAGACATTATTATTCAATGTTGAAGAGGAGTGGACACCGAGTGACTTTGCCAGTTCAGTGGAGACTGTCCAAGCACAGTCAAGTGCATGGACTTGCTAAATAAAATCTGCAGTGGGCCAGCTGTGAGTTCTGTAGGCAGGAGAAGACCAGAAGTGGCATCTCCACACCCAATATCCCTGGGATTTGGGATCTGCAGTACAAAGAACAGAACATTCCTAAGATAAATGCTGAGTTCACAAGCCCAGCTTGCTTCTGAAGAGTGTAAGGGTGCCAAGATTCAAGAGAAGGTATTAGCTTTTTTAAAACACCCCTTCTCTGATCACTACACTTATGCAAGATACTGAGGTTGGGGCAATAACTGGTGAGCCATGGAATGAGAACTTGGGCTATGCGCAAGTCTTCTGCACACCAACCATCCACCCTAATGAGCTACGACATTTTGCAGAAGGAGAGTGATATAATTTGTGTTTTCTAAGCGTGGCATGTACAAGCCTGTGCTGTGCTGTGATGTGAAGACAGGCTCATGCACTCAACCCAAGGGCAAGAAAAGGCAAAATACCTTTACACTGTGGTGCATCTCCTGTCCAGCTGCCATTTGCCTGACACACTCGGGTGCTGGAACCCGAGAGCTGAAAACCAGGTTCGCAGGTGAAATGGACTTCATGATCCACAAAATATTTGGTTCCAAATCTTCTGCCATCCTTGGGGGCATCCAGTGCAGGGCAGGACACTGCAAAAGCACAGTGGGAAATGCTGAGGTTAAATATCCAGTATTCTTGCTCCCCCTCAGAGACATGGCCCAGTACTTAGACAGCTAGCTAGCTCTCAGTCTTCTGCCTCTCAGATCAGAACTGCTACCTGCTGGAAGAACAAAACCACCTCCTTGGAGAGCTTGAGCAACTCTGGAAACCTGCAGCAGATCTTCTAGGTTACTAGAGATAGGCAAGACGCCTTTTTAAGGGATATCAGTGAGGAATGTACAGCAGGATGTTGGTACAGCCATGCGTTGCCTCTTCTGTTTAACCAGGAAAAGTCCTAGATTCTGACAGGGAGCCTCAAAAGGAAGGATTTAAAGATGATCAGGTCAGATGCAGAAAACTTTATTCCTAGCAAACAACAGTTGAGGCAGTGAGTGGCTCCACTGAGCTCCGTAGAGTTACTCACAGAGAAAGGCACTATTCAGCTAGACAAAGGACACCAGAAGATGCCCCAAAATACACACTATATTTTGTAGTAGATGTGAAATAATCAACAGAGAAAAAAATGTGTCAACCATCAGCTGTGAGCCCCTTCCCATGTGCCACATCTTTACTTCACATCCAGGTGCTGTCTTCCAACTGAAAGCAAAAGAGAAAAGTGAAGTACTGACCTTTTTAAAGACTCCGCAAACCACCTGAGGAGAGTGAAATGGCTGCACCGCTAAAGAATGCTCTGTCCTCCACAAAAACCAACCAGTACATCAATAATAGGTACGGTCAGAGTCCATTGGCCTAGTTCACAACAGAATTTCTTGGTGCCCAGATGGTTAGTCATGTGTGAAAGAAAAGACAGAATGAGCTGGTACTTTGCACTGGAAGACTCTACAACAAACATCCCTCCTTGACTCTGGTGGGGCCCTGCTCTGAGTAGACATTGGTTGGATGGAGCCTTTGCTAATGCACATCAGGGAAGTTTAACATTAAGGAAATGCAATTGTAAAAAGTGCCTAATGGTTACATGCTCTGGGCCAAATCTTCTGCTGGATTAAACTGGTGTAGTACCATTGAAGTCAGTCTCTAGCAGCAGAAAATCTGGCCATCTTCCAGTTTACATGTAATCTCTTCACATTCCATAGATGGAGAAATGTGTCTCTGTCTAGTGAAACATCTTCTTGATATGTGAAATATCTCTAGATAGAGTAAAAAAAATGGCTTTCAGATAGGACGTGCAAAGTGCCATCTGAGGGGGCGTAAATCTGCCCCAAACCTTCCTTTTCCTGTCCTGCCTGACATCCTTCACTCACTCCCTCCAAATCCAAGTGGTGTTGCAACCCTGTGTACCAGGTTGCTATATCATTCTGTTGAATTTGGCTTGTGTTGTCACGACAGAGGGGCTGCTGGACCAAATTTCAGGGAGAGGGGTTCAGACCTGGCACACCAGGTTGCAGCACCATTCAGATATGGCCCAACCAAAAAGTGATTTGGCCATGGCCCTAGAGGCCCTTCTAGCTCTGTGGCCTATGCTTTTAAACCCCTGGTCCTGCTAGTACAATGGGGTGTAATTCTTCCTGCTGCTGACTCCAACAGGCAGGGGAATCTCACACCGACACAAGCTGTGTGAGAAAGTCAAGCAACCAAAATTTGCACATGTCAGATTTACAGAGGCCCATGCAACTTTCATTCAGTCCCCTTGCAGATCCAAGCTGGGCACTGAATGAAGGAGGGATTCAGTGTTTAAGCCTGTAGTTAAAGACTGTACCTGAATGTATTGTGATGTGAACAATGCTAGCCACATAGACTAGCTCCTGTGTAAATGTGTCCTACGTTGAATGCCTCACAGCTGGTGTCACAAAGTACAACAAAGCATCAAAGGGGGCTGCTGCTCTCTGAGGCTGGTTTGTGCCAGCAGCACCATGAATGTTTAAAATAGCTGGTAAAAGGCGAGGTGCTTCTGAAGGCTCATACAGTAGCTGTGGCATTCAGGTCTTGGAGGATACCTCCCCAGCTAGGCAGGGATGCTGTTCTAGACAGAGGGGCAGTGGAGAAGACAGGAGGGAGATGTCTGTGAATGAAAGGGTTACTGTTGTGGTGTTGCTAGTAGAGTGAAGGGTCAGGGACCCTGGGAGCAGAAAGGTTGCAGGTTCCCAGAGATGAATCAGTTCTAAAGAAAGGGATTTTTGAGCATAGCTATGAACTGACCTGGAAGGTGGTTTTGCTGAGACAGCGTTTATCAAGGAACCCTCACACAAAGCTGCTTGAATTCCAGAGAACGTCAGGGTCCCTTTCCGAAGGAAGCATTTCTGGCACCTCAACTAAGATTTCCAAACTGGTGGCCTCCAGCTAGGTTGTTAGGCAATGATTCCCATCAGGTTTGTGTATTTGGCATGAATAACAGCCTGAGGAAAGATGTCAAAGGGTATGTCTACAGTGGCAAAATTGTTCCAGACTAAGGAGGCAAAATTGGTCCAGACTAATTTAGCCCATGGCTATACTAGGCATTCTGTGGTTTGAAATAAGACATTTTTTTAGTTCGAACTAGTTAGCACCAAGGTTAGTTTGGACTTCTGCGCTTAGTTCGAACTAGGAACAGTCAAGACCCAGACTAAGGCTTAGTTTGAACTAGAATGTGTGGTTAGTTCAGACTAACCTCAAACTTCTTAGTTCAGACTAGCAAGTCCAAACTAATTTGGGCAGATGTAGACATAGCCGAAGACCCACCCTTGCCCTCTGCTTCCCAAATAACAACAGGAAAAAAATGTGTGACAGCACCACTTTGTGACGCCAGACATGACAGCATGGTAAAGTTGTTTTGAAGCTCCCCCATAAGGGCTTTTGAAAGAAGATTTCTGGAGACTTGTAGGCTGAGTGGATAAAGTGACCACATATTGACCATACAAGTACAGATTACATCTCTCACAGAAATAGTGTTGTGAGATGTTTTCATTGTGTGTGTATTGCTGCTCCATAGGTGAATGAGACTGATGCAAAAACTACAGGCTGACCTTCTGGTAGCAGGATAGCATCCAATCCCACTTCAATGACACATACCTTCACCACAGGCATTGTAGTAGCTAAAGAATGGCTACTGGACAAGCACTTTTTAGGGAACAGCTGTAAATTTCACTCCTTTTGCACACCTCATGGCGTCTCTCTCTGGCTCCCTCTATTAGTGCAATCAATTTGCCGATATGGTGAGCTATTGCTTCTTTTGTTGTCTCACCATGTAAGGAAGAAACCTTTATTTTAGGAGCTTTTGTCTTCAATTCGGTAGTTCCAGATCCAGAACTACAGCTTTCCATTGTGACTGTAAAAACACCCAGTCAACAGCCAGCTGGCTCTTGCACACCATGTAGGATGGACTTGCAGCCATTTCTCTGTTTTCTGATCACTCAGGTTTTATCACAGTACATCCAGCCTGTTTCTGGCTTTTCTGAAGCTTCAGGCTTAAAGAGGATTCATCTTTACTCATTGGCTATGTCCACACATACATTGTTATTTCGAAATAAGTTATTTCAAAATGAGTTATTTTGAAATAAAGTCCTTATTTTGAAATAAGTTAATTTGAATTAAGGGAAAGCCTGCTATCGAAACGGCTGTTATATGGTTATTTTGAAATAAGGCCGTTTGGACATGTTTCAAAACAGTTGTTTCGAAACAATGGTGTTGTTTCAAAACAACATGTCCAAACGGCCTTATTTCAAAATAACCATTTCGAAATAACAGTCGTTTCAAAATGAATGGGGTTTAAGCTGTTTCAAAATGACGGTTCTTATTTCAAAATGACAGAGCCCATCATTTCAAAATAAGAAAACGTCGTGTGGACCCACTGTTCCCGCTAAGCTGTGCACGTGTGCACATGCACACAGGTCATGAAGCCTGTGCACACATCAAAATAAAGTGCGCACAAAAAATTCAATAGTGCTAATATTGGTGCTCACAAGGAAATGTTTTTGCGCTCACAAAGAAATTGTTTGCGCACACAGCCTACGAGTCATTAGCGGGAACATTGTGGACCTACTCTTTTTTATTTCGAAATAACCAGTGTTATTTCAAAATAAAAGAGACGTGTGGACATACCCACTAACTGTCTGCTTTTGTACCATAAAAACACTAAGTCCACATAGTTCTTCCTATTCTATGGTTCTGCAGAGCCTGTGTGAACAATAATTGCATGGAACCCAGTGAACTAGCCTAACAAATACCACAATCGGCATTCCCAAATACTAGAGCTCTACCCTCTGCCTTGTAACACTGGGGACAGCAGGTAACAACAATCCTGGCTCATCAGGGATTGCTTATGGACTTTGAAAGGAGTGCTGCCCACAGTCCCAAAGGGATGGTCACTGTGGGCAGGAGTTCAATGAATGAATTTAATATAAAGCGTGCCATCTACTGGCAGCTAAGAATGTGTGACGTTCATAAATTTGATCAAGAAAGGTATTGCTGTTGTGCACTGAATAATAGCACATGCGGGTATTGAAAGTGAAGGGACAAGCTTGAGAGAGAGAAAGAGAGAGAGGCACCAGCACTCCTCGGTCCTGGCAGTCCGCAGTGCAGTACGGTATGGGGGGCAGCAGGATGCGCCAAGCCTTCGCTATCCCTGCTGGGGGTGGAAATCAGCCTATTGGCATTAGTGTACACTGGATCCTAATGCTCTACAGCTATCCTTGCTGCTGAAAGATCAGTTGTGAGTTTTTACCAGGCTGTGGGTCTGGGGCAGCTTTCGTCACCAAGTTCTGCAAAGTTGTCAGCCGGTTCTTCATGATGCGCACTCCCTCGACATACCGTGTTTCCTGTCCCTTTAAGAGCTGCTGCATTTGGCGAATGGCAGCCAGGAGCTGCTGTTTGTTGAGACAGTTCTGTGAAAAAGGAAGAAACAGCTGGGTGAGCTCTGAGAGCGAAGACCACACAACAGTGAGTTAGATGGGTTGGCTAAGAGAGCTAATGTCACGCAATGGTGCATTAGTGCCTTGATCAGCAGCAGCCAGTGATGTCGAGCACGATTAGTGATTCCCCTCCTAACACACATGATCTGTGAACATTCAGCAGGGTTACAATACATTTCGGTGGCATGCATGTGCTTTTCAGGGATGGGGCTTTCAAATAACTCTGATATGGTAACCAGAGGGAGCCATCAGCGGGGCTGTGCTTAGTTCAATCAGCTTATGAAAATCCATCCATATTTTTAACTGTAGCAATAGAAATTCAAGCCCTCTAGCCTTGGCCTGTTTTTTGATTCCTCCCCACCCCCTTCAGCCCCAGCTGAGTCTGGAGCCCAGTGCAGGCCCATGAATGTGGCCAGTCCTCCAAGACTGTCCTGGAGTCTCCAGAAATTAAAGACTGCCATGTAATGAAACCTCCAGGAATATATCCAACCAAAATCAGCAACCCTAACACCATCCCCTTGCATTCCAGGTCTACTGTGACCCCCGCTTTATTTAAACATGAGGGGATCCAGTGAAGTATAATCGCTCAGAAAGACCAAGTCAGTCCAGCATCACCAGAGAGTGCCAGGCCTGTTGGCACCTGGCTAAGTGCCAGCGCTGTGTCACTCTACCAATCTAGCACTAGGACAACAGCCCCCTGTTGCCAGAGCCTTTATGAAGCAAAGACAGCTGCCAGATGGATCTGTGGGGTGGCCAGGAGATATTCAATTCAACCTATAGAAGGAAATAGCAGAAAAGCCATACTTGGCTGTGACTGTTTGGCAGCGGAGCTGCCAACCCAGACCCATGACAAGGTGTGTCACCATTTACCCTGCAACCTCAGACGTCTCACAGTCCTTTTCTACTAAAGCTCCCAGCCTGGAATGCTCCTAACCAGTCTACCTGTAGGTCACACTCTGAACGTTTGCATTTCAGACAGCCCTGGGCCACCAGCTCTGACCCAGCTGCCTGTCTACAGATTCACAGCCTTGCTCTGGCTTCCACAAGTCCAGCATACAACCAGCAAGAATACCCTAGCACACTCCTCTGTCCTAAATTTTCCCTTAGTCATGTGCTACGCAACGTCTAACACTCTTCTGGGCAGGTCAGGGAGGAATAAGTTTCGTTTGTTCCCCTAAAAACACAAAAGCACATCATAACTTATCAACTTAACTGGGATAACTATACCCTTCTGATTAAACACAGCACTGGTCTGATTTATAATAAAAATAAAACAAATTGACTAACAATATTACACAGGCTAAGGGATGCCAAGTAAAAGGAATAGAATTGGAAAGAGTTGCAAGCAAATAAATGTGAAAATATGCATCTAAAAGTCTAAAATAATCTAGCAAGGTACAGAGTTTGTTCAAGATGGTTTCTCAGTTATGTTTAGTTTCCAGAGACTTCAACCTCCTCACTCCCCTGTGACTGAAAAACATTAAGAATGACCATGCTGAGGCAGCCCAATGGTCCATTGAACAAAGGATCCTGTCTTCAGACAGTGGCCAGTGCTAGTTGATTCAGAGAGAACGAACAGCAAAGACAACCATCAAGTGATCCATCCCCTGCTGCACCTCTTTCTCAGGTTGCAAGAGCTCTATTCCCTTGTGGCTGTCTAGTGATGGATGCCAAAGAGAGCTTCTGTTTTTGTTTATATTTTCCAAAGTTCAATGACTTTGCTTCAAGAGGCAGGATGACTGCATGCTTTTCTTTCCTTTCTCCCATTCTGCCATATGGGAGAAAGGAAAGAAATGGTATACGTAAATGGAGCTTTTAGTATTTTGATTCCATCATCCTTAATTTACTTGAGGGACAGTTAAGTAGTTGTGCCCCCACCCTGTGCATGCACGCACAGACACTCCTGTCTGGAAGGGAACCTGTTTCTCTCTGTTTGGCGACAGACTTTAAAATTTAACATCAAGTATCCATATTTCCTCAGTATGTCAATACAAATATTTCACAATTATATTACTCACCAGTCTGTCACTAGCTTTCAGTGTAGACCCTGCACCATACACTCATACAATACAGTCTGCAATCAGCTGATTTAATTGTTTGTTGCTTGAAATTCAGCCCCCTTGTCTTTATAGACCAATCAACTTTTGAAATAGATTCTTCTGAGGCTTATCCCTCAAAGAAAAGTTCATTCAAGATGTGAGGAAGGTGACATGGAAATTGGTGATGAAAGAAGGTTTCACACCAGGAGCTTTGTTGCCCCAGGGAAAGACCCGGGCCCTGGGACCCCGGCTCCTGATGCTGCCAGCCTGCCCCCCAATCCCCAGCCACGGACTGGGCTGGGTGAGATGGTGGCTGCTGTGGATGATCTGGGCCGGGAGAGGCAGATGCTCCTGCAGCCAGCCCGGCCCTGGATACCCGGCCATAGATGGAACCAGGAGAGGCAGAGGAGCATGCCAGCCATTTGGGGCACTGGTGCTGGGACTTGATGCCCCTGCTCCACACTCTTTATTCCCCTACTTGTCTCTGCTGAAATACAAGTTGTTCTGGTTTCCTGACATCTCTGCCCCCTGCTGCTTGATAGCCCTATTTCTGACTTATATATAAAATTCATTGTCTTTGCCTAGAATTGGGCTGGTCAGGGCTTCAAACACACATTCCTTTGTCAAGGCAGACCTGTTTACCAACTCTCCCAGCATGACTGGTTTAAGTATGTTTTATCCAGGGACATATGCTAGAATTATAACTGTTAATGCCTACCATGTAGATACAACAGGCAAGATAATAGATCGGGGTCAGCAACCTTTGCCAGCCCATGTGCTGGTCTTTCCTCGCCAATCCTCAGCTGCCTAAAAATTCAGCAGCGGTCAAGGCTGGAGTGGGAGAGCTTCCCAGGCATGCCATGGAAATAAGTTGCCCAGAGTGGCTCATCTTGGCAGTGTGCCTGGGGACAGGGTTCCCCAGGCATGCCACAAAAAGAGGCAGCTCTTTTCAGGGGTTCCCAGGCATGTTGCAGAAAGAAGTTGTCTGGAGTGGCTCCTTTGGGAAGCATCACACAACAAAGAGGAGCCAGCTTGGGCAGCTTTTTTTCCCTGTCACATGGAGGCATAGGCTTGAGGGAAGGATCCCTCTGTGTCCCAGCTGTACCTGAAGGAAGCTGCCCAGTGTGGCCGTCAGTGGTAGGACTGGCAATTTCTGTGTACAGTACTGCAGAGGGAGCTGTGTGCCACTCTGAATGGGCTCAGGTGCCACTGGTGGCCCATGTGCCAAGGGTTGCCTATCCCTGTATTAGATCATGATCAGTGAGTTATTAGTTTTCAAATTGTTCCTTCCAAGGCACATTTGCTGAAAGATCATTACAATAGTGTGTAGAGCGTGAATACAGGGATGCTTAATGTCACACTGGGTGACGAAGGTGCAGACTACACAGTCACCAATACTATGCTGCTCAGCAGAGCTTGCTCATCATGACAAATTCTATAGTGATTTGCAATAGTGGACGATGTCCACAGAATTCCTTTCAACTCGTCCTCCTTCAACTCAGGCCCCCAAAAGAACAGCTTCCAGACAATGCACATTGCCTGCCCACATTGCTGGCATACTGGGCACATTTATCTCAGCCAGTAAAAGTGTTTTTTCCAGTTTGAAAGAGCAATGATATATTTTCTCCCCAAGCGACTTATTTTAGTTCTTCCACTGTTGTCTGCAGTGATATGATAGCTGTGCTGGTCCCGGGGTATTAGAGCTACAAGATGGATGAGGTAATATCCTTTATTGGACCGACTTATGCTATTGAGAGAGACAAGCTTTTGAGCTTACCCAGAGCTCTTCTTCAGAAATGTCACAGCTAAACACAAAATGGAACAGTCTGTTTAGCATAAATAGTTAACATCAAACATTCACGGTGCAGTGGCCATTTATACCTCTCCAGTCACAGGGGATAAAAGGAAGGGGAAAAAGGCCAAGGGGAAGGTTAATAGATAACAGATTGTTATAATAAACTATAATCCAGCTCAGTCTATGGTTTTTAGTGCTTGGCAAAGTTATTTATGCGCTCAGGCTCATCTTTGGAAGGTATTGTGCAGGTTTCCTTTGAGGATGAGAACCGAGAAATCAGATATAGAGTGATCAACTTGTGAAAAGTGTTCGCCCACGGATGATATGGTGTTTTACTATGTTTGTGAAACTCCATTTGAGATGCTGAGAAACTGAAGTCAGGGGAAGCTCTGAGTTTGGCCTCTGGTGACTTAGATAGTCACAAAGAGACAGGATGTGGCAGTGTGGGGCCACTAGCTATCCCTCAAGAACACTGGCAGGTTACCATCTCCTAGTATCTGGAGAGAAGGTAAAGAGCCACTCTAGCTCCCATCAGTGGATTCTGGATGGAAGGAAGAGTGTGATGTCTATGATACTTCCACATTAGGCCTTCCAAAGAGGGGAGTTGCCATGACTCTTCACCCACTCCTAGGTGAAGCAATAGCAACCAGAATATTGACTCACACCAAGGCTCTTTAACCACCACTTTTTATCTTGGAAGGTGGCTGCAGGTACTGGAAGTCATCTCATCACAGGAGAGAGCCACTGGACACCACCACCTAGCTCTTCTATGATGCTTTTCATCATTAGTTTGCAAACTTGCCAGTATCAATCTACAGAGATGCTCTGCACAAATATCAGTCAATCTATCCATGTGTTAAGTGGCCAGTGACTGTTAAAAGAGGAGTACAAAGAGGAAATGTCTGGTCTCCCAGAACTCCCTTTCAGTAAACACACGCAGGGCTAGGATGTTGCAGCAGTCAGACACGTGACCGGCTGGTGTAGAGGACGTGACCCTCTGCAACAGGAGCCATTCCATATTCTGCAGAATGATGTGCAATTGGTTGCTATGATGTTCCACTCCACCAAAAGCAAATCAATTCTGAGTGCCTTGGATTTGTCTAATCACACTTGGCAGATGCTAAAAGCAGCCCTTTTAGTGACATTGCATGTCTGGCTCTTGAGAAAAGTTGCATGAACTTAAAGAAATGAGTTTTACTAGGATTCAGGGAGGTTAAATGTGTTCCTGATGAGCCCAGCATGGAGCTTTAGAGTTGAACCTCGCTCCAGATTTGGGCCTTGATGCTGCTTCCATGCAAACCTCCTAATGGCTTTGGTGGAATGTTCATTGGAAGACTTGTCTAGTGCAGATCCTAGGTCTCTGGAGATTTTGCTTTTCATCTGAGCAAACCCATGAGCTGTTCATCCTAATAAAGAAATTCTTATCTCAAAAATAGTTTCCTGGGTACTATTTGTAAAAAGAATGATTCAGTGCTTTGTATGACAAGCGGAGCTGTAATTACTTTGGAAATTCTGGAAAGGGTTCCGTAGCTCATGTTAAGTCCTTTTGGAACCAGAGCTATATTCCACTTTGGTTCTACAAAATAATAGGAAAACAGATGTCTTATGCTTTCTTAGAGTGCCAGGAACACTTGCGGGATTTATGCCTGCAAGCGAATAGTTCTGGTTCAAAGCCGGAGGGACTAATTCATCCGGGAGGTGTGCATCTTTGTAATAGCATACAGCAGAACTGACTTTAAACTTGAAAGCAAGCCTGAAGCAGACAGGCAATTCTGTATCTTGGACTCCCATCAAAACTCAGTTTCCCCATTTATAAGCAACTTCCATTCTCCTGGGAAATGCCCCTCATCAGTGGGAATTGCCCAGATCTATCCGGCATACTCTAAAGACCCCGCAGAAGCCACAGAAGAGAGAAGGGTCTCTTATTAACTATGATAGTAATGAGTAGGTTATTTTAAGCCAACAGTGACTGCTTAGAAAGGAAAAATAACTGCAACTGCTTCATCAGAGGGCTAGGAAAATACTTGTGGGTCTATGGCCTCACTTTTCTGAACTGGTCAGGTCAGTTTTCCAGCGATCAGTCATTCACCAGCCTTCTCTCTGATGCTTACAGCCCTGCACACATGTAACAGGAATTTGTGTTAAAGGCAGGCTGATGTGAAATACCCTAGCAGAACTGTATAGCGATTGAACAGGGAGCGTGGCCTGGATTGGGGATGGGGTGGAATCTACTGGTCAGAGCAAGGGATGTGAAGAGTCACAGCTGAAATCTCAAATGATTGCAGCTCTTCATGGAGCTGCTGCCGAATCTCCCGCTCCAGTCTGTTTCACAGCGGTGGGGGCTGCAGCTTAAGCCTCCTGTTGCCGAAACTGCCTGTTGCAGCAAAATTTCTTCGGTGGCAGGGGCCACTGTAACTTGGCCTGCCAACGGAAGCGCTGGTGCTGGGGAGGGTCTTTGGCAGTGGGGGAGCCTCAGTGTCAGTGGGCCCCATAAGTAGGGGGCATCAGTGCATCATGCTCAGCTGGGAGCCCTCCTAGCTGTGTCACGAGGCTGAAGGGGTTGAGAACTCCTGCCCTTGAGCATGACTTTTGCAGAAGTATTGTTTCCTCACCAGCTCCCCAAATCCTCTGGAGGCTTGGAATAACACCTCTTTTCCCTACATTTCATTGAGGTGGCAATGCCAGCTGTTTAGCTGGGTGATCTTGCTCTCCTGGATGGAGATACATCTTGAATGAATGACCCAGAATTTCCAGGCCCAACTCAATGGCCCTTGGAATGACGTCCACCCCTGTTCATCACTGTGCTCTTCAGCGCCTAATGAATGGGCTCGTGGCCACAACAAGCCTGCTGTTGCTAACCACACACTAATTTTAATGTCCCCCTGATTTCAGAAACATTCCCTGGGTTATGCCCATTTAAACTGACATTAAATTGGGTTGTTTCAGACTGATTTGCCTCAAAGTAACAGCATGCAGGTAGGAGGACCAGTTTCCTAAAGGCCTGCAAACAAGAACAACCAAGGTAGACCAACAAACACAACCGCTGTCTGGAGAAGTCTGTGTAACTGGCTGCAAATATAGCTAGCTTTGCCCAACCCATATTATACAGCTACACTAGCAGGAGGTATGCAGCCTCTTCTTTGCTAGAGCAGGGCTAAACAGGTGTTCACACTCATCCTCTTTGCTCTCAGAAGGAAGGGGGTGCCTCGTCTACTCCCTTGCCCAAGGCCATTCCTGTCAGGTGTCTCCGGGGTACTCTGCTCAGCCCCTTGGCTTCATCCTTCTCTTAGCTGCTCCACTTGCCCATGTCTGGATCTCCAGCCAAACTAAACAGCATCCCCTCAGGCCCAGGCACCTTCCCCTAGCACAACTGGCCACTTAGGCTGCGTTGTTCCATCCACTCCTCACTCTGACTCTGCTGGGCTTATCGCTTAATGGGAACGCTCCTTCCCCTTTCTCTCCAAGCACAACAAACTCTCTGCAGCAATCCTGGATCACAGACACTGAGCCAAGCAAGCCTCCCTTTCTCAGCCATTGGCCTGCCTCACATGGGTTCCAGTTCCTGCCCCTTCCCGGGCTTTGGCCAGGGGCCTTTTTGCTCTGCAGACCCTGCAGACAGGCACAAGGGAAGTAGGTCATGCTGGACAAGTCACCCCTTTGCTGAGGCATTGCAGGCATGTTTCCTGTTGCAAGAGAAACCGGTGACATTGAGCCTGGAGATTTTCTTCATGGAGCTTGTTCCTTTTGTACCTGAGTCCCCAAAGAGAGCTGGTTACAAATGGCCTGTGGGCAAGGCCCTCTTCCAGGGATCTCAGCCCAAACACCAGGGACTGGTTCCCAACAAGCAACACCACACCCAGAGCTGACTTTAATTAGTAAGATTAACACAGCTAATTCCTTTGCTGACTCCAACAGTTTCTCCAAGGAATCTAGACCACAGAGCCACACCATCTAGTGACTTCTGTCATGACACTAGCTGGAGAGGCTTTTAGGATTCCTGGGAATGGATCAGGGTCCAACATTACTCCTCAGAAAAGAAACAGTCTTCGATAGGATGCAGCTTACGTCCCCTCTCTCAACTCGCCAGCTACAGACAGAGTTTCTATCCATTTTTCCTGAGTCCCAAACCAATGCCTTAAGATCCAAGACTGTATTTCTCTTCCGATTGCCTCCTTCATTTTACATCGTGTGCCCTGATTGAGGCAGAGGCCAGGTAGCGCAAATAATGTTTTAGCAGGTACCTAAAGACTATAATAATCCATATGCACCCAAGGTCCTTCAGAAGCAGTCTTCAGGAGAGGCAGGAACCATATCTTCCTTGCTGCTTGACCTCCAGGTCTGTTCACCCCTTTCCTTTCTGTGGATACTCTTGACTCTTAACCCTCCAAGTCAGCTGCTCTGGTGTGGTGCTGTAAGGCCACCGATACAGCAAGGTAGGAAGGGACGCATGTTTCTTTCCTCCCTGAGGGATTAATGCTTTTTGGCCTTAATTACAGGCTTACCCCACGCGCTGTGTGTGAGGGAGCTGTGACCTTCCGCTGCAACATGCTCCTCTTGTCTCAACTGGCCTTTACTACAGGGCTCGACAAAACCTGGGAGCCAAGTCACCATGGTGACTGGGGTTTGTAGTCTTGCTCCTAGTCTGCAGTGGAGGACCGCCTTCTGGTGACCAAAAATAAAATTACTGGCACCTAGCTGGGAGCCAATTTTGATAAGCCCTGCTTTACTAGCAGGTAATTTCTCTTTCCAAATGTCAAGACATCTCACCTCTGTGGCCACCTGCTATTGGGGTAGAGGTGAAAACTGGGTGTATGCCACTAGCTTAACCCATGGTCAAGACGCAAGGTCTGGGAAGGCGAGTCAGGAATATAGGGAAGGGCAGGACAACTGAATTTCTGTTTCGTGGCCGAGTAGACTGACTCAGGTCAGCCTTTCTATCTCTAGAAAGCTCACGTGTGTATTCTTATAGATGGACAAGCATCACCAGCAACACCTGGGCTGTTCCCCCTACCCCCTTTGTAAGAATCAAATTCAGACACAAAACATAAATGGCTACATCCAGAAGACAAGACATCCCAGCTGAATCACAGGCAGGGCAGGATAAACCATTCAGAACTGAACAGTTCAACCCTACATTTTGGCAGGAATTTTGAATTTTGACCAACAAGGAGTGATGATTTGGTGCAGGCTGTGTGTGTGAGAGAGTTTTGTCCCATTTTTGGAGCTGCTTTAATCACAGATAAGGTCAGAGGGAACATATCTGAGGGAAGATCCCATCCACCTATCCCTCCAACACCTCTCTCAAGTTGCCACATACACTGAGCACAACTGCAAGGACATGGGATTTCCTGCCTTGGTGCAGCCAAGATCCAGTCACCAAAGCGGTGCCAGAATGCAGGCACAGCTTCTCACCACGGTGGGAAAGTTGACACTGGCCAGCATTCACACACAGACACCTGCCTGCAGGCACACACTGGGCTCTCAGACAGACACAGGCAACTGGGACCTGCCGACAGAAAGCTTCTCTCTGACAGTGTCTTGGCACCACTCAGCGAGACTCCAAGGTGTAACGCAACAAGTGTAGTCAGCTCATCTGACTCTCCTGCAGAGCACAGAGCAGACAGCTTCCCATCACGATTCTTGCCATGACTCCTTGCTTTCTGGTTGAGCTGCAGTCAACCTCTTTGAAAGACTTCCCAGCCCGCATGTCCAGATGCCAAGTGATGGAGGAGCCATCACAACTAAGTTGCTGGGCTTCCTCCATGCCCAGTGGCCATGGCTGGCCAGAGCTAACGTCCTGGCCCTTACAGACATAGACCCTGTCAAACCACATTATTCTTGCTTACCTCCTTCCCAGAGCACCATGCCAATGTACAGCATTGTGAACAAACAGATAACAAAAAGTGCTAACCTGCCAGGCACTGCTTAACCACTAGTGCATGTTCCCCTTCCAGCCTAGAGCCCTGATGCCTTTACATTGCACTGCTGGACAGCAAATAGCAAGATGTGGCTTACAGCCCTCTGAAGGGGCTGGTCCTCAGGGAGGATAACAGCTTTCCATTGCTACCAATCACTCCTTTAGCTCCACTGGCATTGGGCTAGGCTTCCCAGCCCGCCAGTGAGCCATGAGGAGGGTGACTACAGTGGCACAGAAGAGACAGCCGTTGGTTTTTAAGTTTGACTTTCTTTAAAAGTCTCATTAGAAACAACACAGTAACAGGACATCAAGGTTGCAATTCAGGGACTTAGAAGTTGGTAACTGCCAGAAGACAGATTGTCTGTGAGACTTTCATTTAGCCCCTGCCCCCTTTTGTTATGACACAGGCTTTAATTTCATGAGACCCTCCTATTTGTGCTACAGGCTCACTGCCTCATTCGGTGCCCAGGGCAGACAGTGAACCAAGCAGGGGAGTGTAAGATGTGAAATATTGCCTTGTGATTGAGGTACTGCCCTAGCTTGTAAGAGAAATGGCTCCTATTTTAGCTTGAATAAGAGCATGTTAAGGGCTGATGTGATTAGCCTGTAAGTACCCATCTGGGGAACCAGAGGTAATAATGGGCTATTCAGTCCAGCAGACAAATGTCTAACAGGATCCAATGGCTGGAAGATGATTCTGAGACTTCAACCAAGGGGCATGTTTTTAACAGGGAGTGATTAGGCACTGGAACAATTTAACAGGGTTGTGATGGATTCTCCATCACTGACAGTTTGTAAATCAAGACTGAGTGCTCTGAAAGATCAGCTCAAGGAATTATTTGGGGGATGTTCTTTGGTCTGTGCTACACACACGGTCAGATGGTCTCTTCTGGCCTTGCAATTGATCCAGCCCTGGTTCTACTACAGGTTTCTTTTGTGAAGTTGGGCAAAGTATTCAAACTGGGCTTCAGTGGAGGCTGTTTGCATGTGCCTTTGTTTCTGAGGGCTCAACGTGCTACAGTCGGGAGCTAATTTTTGGACACAGTGAGTGCTGACTACTCCAGGTGAGGTCAGTGGCAGTTATCAGCACGCAGCACCTCTGCAAACCAAGCCCCGAGCATCTGTAGTCAGACACTCAGACAGGCCAATTTTGGCTTTCATACTCCATGCTTCAGCCTCCCATCTGGAAAACTGGAAAAATAAATACAAAGCTCCCTCAGTGGGGTATTATATGGGTACATTTATTCCAATGTTTCCGCTAATTACTTGTAGACTGTGTGCACAAACAATTTCTTGGTGTGCACAAAAACATTTCTTTGTGAGCACCAATATTAGCACTATTGAATTTTGTTGTGTGCATTTCATTTTGTTGTGTGCGCTGGCTTCATGACCTGTGTGCATGCACACATGCGCACAGCTTAGAGGGAACAGTGATCCATTCACATTTGTGTAGGGCTCCGATGAGTGCCATCGAAAAGCCCATGAGGAAACAAACTTGCTTATTTGGTGCAGGGTTAGGCTGGTGGGCAGCAAATACAGGACAAGGCCACACAGTGAACTAGAGGGAGAAAGCAACTATTGAACCCCTGCTGCACTCACTCAGGCGCTGGCTGCGCTCTGCACAGACAGCAGCTGGGTCAGGTGAAAAAAGTAACATGGAATTCATAACTGCATCAGATGGACTGACCTGAAGTTGCAAGGGTAGCTAATTAACGTCTGAATACTTAAATTTTGTAACCTCAATGTTCTTTTCTTTGTATGGAATAGATCTAGGTAGATATATACTCCAGCTATTGTCTGTTGTCCAACACTGTCATAAAAAATTATAGCTGCTGGCTGTGGGATAACAGAAATATTGGGGGGAAAAATGAGTTGATTCCTGGCATGTCATGTACTTTTATAATAAGCTCTTTGTTAAAGAGTTATTTTTAACTTGAGCAGCCAGCCTTAGTTAGCTGCAATATGTCTAACTGTAACGAACAGCACTACGGACTAGCTCTCAGAAAATTGGTTCTAGTCTGGCACACTGGGCTAAGTGATTAAGCTGGTGCATTGCATGTGGCAGGTAATTGAAAGCACTAAGTGTTAACAATACCACTGTATGATGAGAAAAGGCTGGTGCAAATCCCTCATGGTTCTCCTGATAGTTATAAACTGCATTATAGTCAGTAGGTTGTCACAGAACTGCAGGGTTCAAAGATGTGTGAGACATCTAAGCAAGGATTCAAAATTGCTACCTGCCTTTTCCCTGAGAGAAAGGCTATATTGCAAGTAAAAGCTCAAGGGAAGATCAGTGTGTTGACGAGTTTTTTATTTCATTGCCAGGGATAGAGGTTCAAAACCTCCAATACCTTTGACTGTATGTGGTGAAGAAAAAGAAGAGTCTGAGAGTGATGCTGTATGAAATTATGAAGACTACAGCATCTGTTTTTTCACAAATGTGACTTTTAGCTATTAGTTTGCCTTTAAAAGAGGACAAATGCCAGTGACAACAAAGTCAGATGTGAAGTCCTGAGATGGGCAGCTTTCCAGTAAGATTATTTACAGGACGGGTCTCTAGAAAGGAATATCATAAGTCCATGAAAGGAACAATCTGAAGAAAAATAAAGTCCTGCTCTGTGTAAACTGTTCTGTTCCATAATCCAGCTGTCAGCAGCACACTCTTCTGTAGCTACACAACTGTCATTGATTAGTTAGTTCTGTGGAAGAAAGCTGCACTACACCCAGGGGCTCTTTCTGCAGGGGAATCATGCACTTTCTTTCACCTACATAACAAGGAATCGTTTGTAAAATACTCACACCCATTGTCTTTGTCTTTTAAACCTGGCAGATGACAGGAAGAGTCTCCACAGGACTTGGGAAGACACAACAGAGGGTGGATGGGTGCATGGGTTACTGACAGGAGACCTCCACCTTCTAGGATTTCCATACTGTAATCAAAGCATTGAGATGGGGGCTTACCTGGGAAGCCGGAGACCCCTGGCATGCTGTGAAGCACAGGAACAGAAGGAGACTGTACTGAAATCCAGAAACCATGGTCCTAGTTTCCAGGTAAAATCTCTTCTTAGATTATTTTCAAATGCTTTTCCTTCCCAAGGGTTTTTTCGACCTGCCTTAGAAGTCCCTGGAATGTGAGGAATGCAGCCGAGGGACAGCTGACTCCCTCCTGCCAGCTCCAACCTGGCTGCTTCTCTGGCAGAGGAGCTGAAGAGCACCAACCACTCAGTCTCCAGTCCTCATCTGCCGGCTGCCCTTGCAGCTGCTCTTGCTGCTGTGTGAGCTCTTACAGTCCAACACCTAAGCCGCATGGGGCTGGCTGGGGCTTGGTTTCTCCCTCCCACTCAAGGTAGCAGCAGAAGGCTGGCTCCTAGCAGTAGGTGTTGGTCTCAGGGGATAAACACTTGCCAAGCGGGTCTCTCCTTGTAGCCCGCATGCTGTCCAAGGGGGGAAGGAGAAGTCCTTTCTCTTCCAGGAGGGGCTGGGGCAGCTCCTCCACAGAAGGCCACTGGGGAAGGTGTACTCTTCTGGGGTCAAGGTCATTTACGTTAGTCGTTCTTCCTTCTCCGATGCTGATCAGCTGCAGAAGCACCGTGGATCGTTATTGCGGGCCACTTGTGAGAGGAGGGGTTGGGTAGATGCCATCTCTCCCTTGCCCAGCCTGCTAGGGCTCTATATGGGGAACACAGGACGCAGGTGCACGCCACACGCTTCTGCCTTCACCTCCCACTGAAGTCTGCAGAGCCATGCATGCCTGTGTATCCCAGGGCAGACCTGGGCCAGATTCACTGGGAATGCCAAGGTGCACGCCGCTGGAGAGCTGCCTTCTCAGACAGACTGGGTCTGGTCTGCAGTAACCAGCAGCTGATCTCCAAAAGTGTCTCAGCGAGCCACCCGCTTAGGTTCCTTGCTGTAATCCCACTGTTCACTCAGCACAGCTCCATCTCAGCCACACACTGACCAATACACCGCCACAGACACTGACAAACCATCTTCAGACTCTCCGATCTAGTGGGAGGAATTTGTACAGACACGGTGGGTAAAAAGGACAACATTTACCCTGCTCACCCACCTTGATGATTTACACATCCCACAGCCTGTTGTTCATTTGGGGTGAATATAGGAGCCACTTTCACACTGAGTAGTGGCAGCAGCAGGCTCTGAATGTCCCCATCCACCCTCGCATACTCTACCTTTCCCCTTCCTTTGAGAGCTGCTGGCTCACCTTTCCCCATCTCCAGGCTCCCCTGCAGCCCTGGGCGTAGAACTAGGAATGATGGGGACATTAAAGGAAAGGAAAGCCGAGCTGTGTTTGGTGTGATGTCACCTCCTCTGGGAAGCGAGCAGGGAAGCCCTGCCACTGAGAACATTTAAGACTAGACTGGACAAAGTGACATCAAACACTGCCGCAAATAGCAGCAGCAGCAGCAGGAACATGGGCTAAGGCAGACTGGCCAGGAAATGGTTGTCTTGTATCCTAAGTATTTCTGAGACTTCAAAATTCCCCCCCGATCTTGAATTAGGGAGAAAAAAACCTTCAAAATATTTGCAAATGGAAAAACAGATTTTCGTCCTTTGCTGGGTCAATCAAAAGATTTCATTTCGATGTTTTACAAAACATTTTGTTAGTCTAATTTGCTTGAATATCCTAACAGAAGTCATTTGGAACTGGACCGTAAGAAGGACTTGGTTCAACAGCATAAAAAATGTTTCAATCACGTCAAAACTCTTTTTTTCCAATGTTTTTCTGAGGCAGGAAATTCATGGAATCTGACTTCAGTTGGCAAAAATCCATTATCCTCCAAAGAGGTATGACAAGACTTTATGGAGCTGGACTTGTACCCCCTGGGATGACAGCCCTAAGACTGCCCTCTTTACCTGCATGTGCTTCACACTGCAAGGCCATGTTGCTGTAATGCCAGACAGGTCTCTCAATCAAACAAAGGTCCCAGCCAATCTGCAACCTTCTAAAAAATTTCTTCTGAATAAATATTTCCCAGCGTCCAAAGTGGTAGCCATGTTAGTCTAGTTCAGTAAAACAAACAAACAAGGAGTCCTGTGGCACTTAAAGATTAACGAATTTATTTTTTGCTTGAGCTTGTTTGGGAGAAAATCTCACTTTGTCCAACGCATCTGACGAAGTGGTATTTTCTTCCACAAAAGCTCATGCAAAAAAATAAATTTGTTAGTCTTTAAGTGCCACGGGGCTCCTTGTTTGTTTGTTTCCCAACAGAATTTTAAACTGCAGCCACACTGCATCTGCCGAGCTCTGGTGCCACCTACTGAACCATATAAAAATATGACAGTGCTGTATAGGAGGCTGCTGGGCTTCATTTTAGGTACAAGGAGTGGGAACATAAACATTTTGTGGCAAGAGGAAACATTTATTAGCAGTTTGTACAGGGCCAGTGCAGTGGGCTCCCTCCTGGGGCACTATCCGGAACAGAAATGTTAACTAATAAAGCTTATATCGGTCCTGATGCAAACCTTGATGGGGTGGCGAGCTCCCCTTGAGGTGATGTGGTTGTTCTGCTGTAGTTAGCAGAAGAACATAAAAACATACACATGGCCATACTGAGCCAGATCAATAGTCCATGTAGCTCAGTAGCCTGACTTCTGACAGTGGTCAGTGGCAGCTGCTTCAGAAGGAATGAACAGGACAGGGCAATCGTTATCTGATCCCTCCCCTGTCACTCAGTCCCTGCTTCTGGCTGTCAGAGGTCTAGGGACAGCTGGAGCATGGGGTTGTGTCCTCGCCATCCTGGCTAATAGTCACTGATGGACCCAGCTTCCAGGAACTTAGCTACTTACTTGTTTGACTGAGGTTTACACTTTTGGCCTTCAAAACAACCCTTGGCAATGAGTTCCACAGGTTGAATGTGCTTTGTCAAGAATTACTTCCTTATGTTTGTTCTAAACCTGATGCCTATTAATTTCATTGGGTGACCCCCTGACTCTTGTGTTATGTGAAAGGTTAACTAAGACTTCCTAATTCACTTTCTCCACACCAGTCCTAATCTTATAGCGGCATCTCTTTTCTACACCAAACAGTCTCGATCTTTTTAATCCCTCACCATATGGAAGCAGTTGCATCTGCCTCATCATTTCTTCTGCCCTTCTCTGTACTTTTCCCAATTCCAATAAATCTTTTTGGAGATGGAGTGTCCAGACCTGCATGTGCTACCCAAGGTTTGGGCATCTCATGGATTTATATAGTGGCATCATTACATTTATTGTCTACTATCTATAGGTTTGTTGTTATTTTAACTGCTGTTGCACACTAAGTGGATGTTTTCAGAAAATGATCCACAATGACTCCAAGACCTCTTTCTGGTGTGGTAACAGCTAATTTAGAACCTGTTGAAGTAGATTGGTGAGTATAGGAATGAAGGGCCCTGCCTCGCTGTCAGTCTTGGAGGTGAGGCCATGCCTCTTTGCTACACACTCCTAAAACCATAGTCTCCAAAAAGAGAAGTTGGCAGTCTCTAAGGCTCAAACGCTCAGGATGGGTAGAGCAGTAGGTAGCCCAAGGGTACACATCCTCAGGCTGGGGTGAGCACCAAATAGTCTGAGAGCTCAGATGGGGTGAGCACCCTACCACGGATCTCCTGGCTTAGTGGGGGAAGCCTGCCCTTCCTTGCCATTGATCTCTGTGGGAGGCCACACTTCTTTGCTACATTGACCGTGACTTACAAAAACCCTAGTGACTCCTCCCCAGCTAATCACGTTCATCTGTGTCTGATCCTTCTCTGCATTTCAATCAATTTGTGTGGGACTGAAGTTGGGTTTACCGGCCTGTAATTGCCAGGATCGCCTCTGGAACCATTTTTAAAAATGACAGGATGGGATGTGAGGCACAGATAGGCCTTTCAGTGGTTGTGTCGTCTCTGCCCTTGACCAGTAAGTGCTGAGATATGTCCAGAAATCCCAGCTTTCTATGTCTTTCATGAGAGCACTGATAGGCAGGTGCCACAAGTGTGTGTCTGTGCTTCTGGGAGTGAGCTAGCCCCCATAACTCTATCTCCAGCCTGCTCCCTTTCGCCTCCACTAGGCTGCTATGTAGGTCCCAGTGGGAGTGGGAGCCAGCCAGCGGGGCCTCAGTGTTGGTGGGCAGCCAAGCTCCAGCCCAACTTGACAGGATACCTAGGCTTAAAAATCTGAGTAGTTAGCCACTGTCTGTTAGATAGCCCTGGTGTGCTATCAAACGAGGAGTGCTGTGGCACATCTGACAAAGTGGGTTCTAGTCCACGAAAGCTTATGCTCAAATAAATTTGTTAGTCCTTAAGGAACCACAAGACCCCTTGTTTGTTTTGCTGACCAGACTAAGATGGCTATCCCTCTGGAACGCCTCAAGCACTCAAGATATAAAAGCAGGTGTCTTATTTAAAGAGCCCATTTTTCCAAACCCATGGAAATGTGGAGAGGAAACTTGAAACCCCTGTGAGTGGGCCAGAATTAATTTGAACTCTGACGATACCTAGGCACACACAGAAAAGTCCTACATCAGCAGCAGTCCTGAGGGGAGACAAGGGGAAGCTGAGAGGGTCCCTGTGACCTGGCTGCTTTTGGGGAATCTGGAGACCAACCCCCCCCCCCCCGAGTCCTGACTGATTGTGAAGCTGGCTGACACACATGATGCTCCCCCATTTTCTGAATCATGGAGGAAGAGGAAGAAATCAAGGTTGCAGAGTCTTCCTCAAACACTCTGAACCACAGAGCCAAGCCATAGGTAAATAGGATATAAAATACCAAGGGGCTGGAGTCACTGGGGTGTAGGAACCAGCCGTGGCTTATAAACATAAAATGGGTGCTTACCAGTCTTTCTTTGTGGAAACTCTCTTGAAAGCTAGACGATGATTTCTAGCGAGCAGAGGACACAGATGACACTGGCCCAAGGTGCTTTCCCTCTCCCCAAGAGAAGTTGTTCCCTAAGAGGCACCTAGGACGAGAATGAGAATAGCTGTAGAAGTAAAAGAGTTTTGTCATGATTGTTTTTAGTAAAAGTCAGAGACAGATTATGGTGCGACCCCATGTTCGTCATCCATCGCTAACTGATATCCTTCATACAAGGTGTGCCATGTGAGATGCCATAGGATACATCATGATCTGCTAAGATCCACTGAGCTGGCCAAATATGTCGTTAGTGTGTAGCAAGTTATGCTATTTTGCTGTATAGTTGTTGGGAAAAATGTGTTGTCAGTTAGAGTCTCTTCTCCAAGGGTGATGGTCCCTGCCCAGGGGCTGGAAAATGACTACGTACTATCCAGCAAGGGCCTTGTAATTGTAATCAAAGGATTTTCAATTCAATGACTGTTGTACCAGCACCAGATTGCTCAAGCCTGTGACTCAATTGAATGAAATGACAACAAGGGAATTGAGCAACCTTGTGATTCAGCAAAGCCCACCTGGATGTGTCTGAACTAGTGTCTTGCAGCCACATGGTCAAAAGCTACAAAATAAGAGCTAGGGGCTTTATCCTTTGGGCCTCGAACCCCTTACACTGAAAGTGCTGACAGACAAAAGACTTTAGTAGGAGACTGGTCCCAAACTTCAGGGAGAAGCTTGTGTATTGAAAATGAAGACATCTGTTGGGCTGAGAAAACTGCTTAATCTGAATACTGCCTATTGTTCTAAGATTTATGACTTAGATCGGTGGTTCCTGACCTTTTCAAGGATGGGGACCCCATCTTAATATCAAAAAATTTGGTGGACCCCTTGTGATAACTCTGTGCCCCCCCTCCCCCCCCGGGGTCTGCAGACCACAGGTTAGGAACCACTGATTTAGACTGTTTATGTATCTTTCTCTTCTTTGGTACCTTTCTCTAATCTCTTGTGCCTGCCCCTAATACTCACTTAAAATACACCGTTCTGTGGTTATACATCTGTGTTATATTTGAACTAAACCAGTAAGTTTCTGCTGATGGGCTTGGAAAAGCACAGTTCAGTTTAAAAAAGCTTCTCCATGGTGAGGGAGGGGCACATTGGGTCATAAACTTACACTGGCCAGGCTTCTGAACAGGGCATGTTTGGAGAGCAAGGCAGGGCGCGAGGCATGATCCTCTGAAGGACAGCCCAGGCTGGTGGGCTAAAGGGGCACAGCAGTACCCCAGGCCCAGGGTCTACCCCAAGGAACCCATCACACTTGGGCAATACACAGAAACCTGCGCCCTGTTTATGAGTTTTACTAAAAAAATCAGGGCTGGGGGCTGAGTGGGCATTACTGAAGCTGGGGATGAGAGCACTAACGCTGCTGTAGGAGGGAACGGGTCCAGCAACTGCTGCCCATGGACGTGCCAATCTCTGAGGTCCCCCCGTTGCCTGCAGCAGCTGCAAGCTGCTAGGCCCTGCTGTCTATAGTGGCTGATGGCTACAGGGTCCATCTGTGGCAGTGTGGGGCTGTGGGATCACCTGTGGTGGCTGGGGGTGCAGGGTCCATCTGTGGCAACTGGTGTCTTCAGGTTCCCCCCTCTAACTGTGACAGCTCTGAGCTCCAGAGACCAAGGCCTCCATCATCAGCCACCATGGGTAGCAGGGGGACCCCAGAGCTCCAGCTTTCCCTCACCATCTCGCCAGGGGCTGACGGCTCTGGGGCCCCCACCACCTGTGGTGGCTCGGAGCAGTGGAGGCTGAGGGGCATGGATGGTTATGGCCAGGAGCTGTGCGGCTCCCCCACCAGGCTGATAAGACCAGCCCACCTCCTTGGATCGGAGGTGGACAAGGGCACAGAGATCACTGGGAGCCATGGCATCCATGACCTCCGTGATATAATCTCACCAGTGTTCCCTCTAATTTTTCATAGGCTGTGTGCACAAAAAATTTCTTTCATGCAAATGTTTGGAACCAGTGTCCAAATTTGTGCACACTCCAGTGAGTGTGTTCAAACTTGTGAGTGCAAGGCGGTAAGTGTGTATGATGCAAATAATGTCTAAATTTTATTTTGATATGGTGATGGAAATGATTTTATAAATTACAAAACCTTATTTGAAACATGATACTTGAAATCGACTTCTTAAAGTAGCATAAAAATATTAGCGCTGTTGAATTTTTTTGTGCGCGCTTGATTTTGTTGTGTGCGTGGGTTTCACAACCTGTGTGCACAAGCACATGCGCACAGCTTAGAGGGAACATAGAATCTCACCCTCAGCCATAAGGCAGTCACTAGCCTAGCGCTAGCCAAATGCATGAGAGTTATGCGGTCTCTCACGTTTCTGTTCTCAGTGCCCCTAAGCACCAGTGCAGGGAGAAGCTGGCTGAAGGTTGCAAAGAGTGTGTTACGGATGTGCCAGGCCCCTGACACCATGGCTGTGTGACCTGGACCTCTGTGGCTACACACCTTGCCTTTTGCAGCTGCTTACAGTTTTAAACATTGTGCTGCCCTTTATTTGCGCAGGCCATGGTTCCTGAACTGCGATTCATCTACCTGGAGCTGGCCCACTTCCAATTAGTTCCCTTCTCAGTCAGTCACTGCAAGGGGCACCCATGGCTCAGGAATTCAAATGGGCCCATCTCAACTGGCCACATCAGGCCTAACAGCTGGGCCAGGTGTTCCCGGGGGACCAACAGAGCATCTGGATCAGTTTACACCTGCCAGACCAGAAGAGGGTTTATAGACCAGGTCACATCTCCCCACGTTCTTTTGTGCTTAGAAGCAGGCTGGGGCTCTTGCCACCAGACCTTGGCATAAAGGGCACACTACTAGGACCACACGTGCATCAGTTAACCTGCTTGCAGCCCCACTGTGCAGACTGGGCAGCAGCTTAGAGCCTGCCCTGCTCCATGGTGTTCCTCTTCTCCTGTGAGCAATCGATCTGCTCCAGGCTTGGACACACTATGACCAAGGGCAGGGCAGAGAAAGGGGAGAAGGGTTGATTCACTTTTGCTAGAACTATTGAGGCGTCTGTTGCTAATTTTCCTGGGGCCAGTTGTGCATGGGGACACCAAGGGGCTGACGTTCCAAGTGGCCAAAGAGCAGCGCTTAGGCAGTCTGCCCCCCTTCTCCTTTCCCTTCCCCGTGGGGCTGCTTTCCATGCTGGCTTGCAAGGCAGCCGTAGAAGGGGTGGGTCGGGGGCAGCTGTTTGCGTAGCTCCATCCTTCCGCACAAGCACAGGGCTGACTCCAGACGTTCTGCAGCCAAGCAGATCCTGCCGTGATTGCGCCTGCCTGCGTGTTGCTGCGAGTGTCTCGCACCATAGGACCATGAGGGCGATGGTTCTTGGAAAGCCAGTTGTGTCCCTGCAGCACAGGGAGATCAACAGCTGGGAGACAGGAGCATCCACATTTCTCTCACAGGGCCACAAGAGAGGAAGAAGGGGAAGCCTGAAGCCTCACAGCCTGGTCCAGCAGGTGGTGCTCATGGGACATCACTAATCCTGTAAAGTTTCAAAGGGGCAGCCAAGTATGTCTAGTTCAGCAAACCCAGCAAGAAGTCCTCTGTCACTTAAAGACTAACAAATTTATTTTTTGCATGAGCTTGCATGGGAGAAAATCGCACTTTATCAGACGCTTAGCATCTGACAAAGTGGGATTTTCTCCCATGAAAGCGCATGCAAAAAATAAATTTGTTAGTCCAAGTGCTACAGGACTCCTTGTTTGTTTGTTTTACTGCACTAGACTAACACAGCTACCCCTTTGGAGCTTCTGGGGGCTTTACATCATCCCAGCACACTGCAGCGACAGCCCTTTTCCCACACCGGGCAGCCCAGTTGCATTTCCAGAACCAGCATGTTTTACTGGTGGATCCACTGCTCGTTGCTATCATTTTCTCTCAGAGGAGAGCAGAGATGTGCCCCAGGAAATAATCAGGCCTGTGTTTTATTTCTCAAGGACTCAGAACTGCCAGACTGGATCAGACTTGAGGTCCTGCTAGTCTTGTCTGTCTGTCTCAGATGGTGCTCAGCATAGGATCCAGGAGAGGAGGCAGGAGGGGGATACTTTGACCCCATAGTAGATGTCACCTGACACGATAGGTTTAATAACCCTTCTGGAATTTTTCTTGGCGTTTTTTACAAGGACACTGGAGATTCTTGGTATCTATACAAACATCCAGTCCTTTTTTGCAGGAACTGCAGTACAATTTGCTTGTTTGCTGTTCAGGAGCTCTCCAGATTCCATCTTGCCAACTGCCGGAAGCCAGTTTCAGAAATTCATCAGAGCCCCTTCCCCACCGCCAGGTGGGCAGCACTCCTCCCGTCAGCAAGAGAAGCGGAACTGGGCTGCCATCGCTGGGCTATAATAGTTTTTCCAATTGTTACTCAGTTATGGAGTTTTGTCTGCTCAGTCCCATTCGCAACAGCACAGTGGAAACAACACCCAGAAAGTAAAGGAAGAAAATGAAAAAAAGAATATGAAATTGGGTAGGTGAGCTTCTGCTTCTACACATGCGATGTGCCTGAGCAGATCACCTGCACTGCTGGTACAAACTGACCTTGCAGCATTGGAGTCAATGGAGTCACTGCGCACTGAGTTACTCCAACAAAGACTCTGTCCCAACGAACACCCGAGAACAAACGTTGACCTTTCGAAACAGTTCAGAATCTAAGAAATGTGCTTCTTCCTTTCCCATTATCAGTGTGAAACACTCCTACATTACGAAAGAAGGTACTCAGAGCAAAAGAGGAATATGCTTCACAGCTGTCGAATAGCAATGACCAACAACCTGCATTACGTAGCATTAGAATATGACATGAGAAAATGTCACGCATTATGCCAGTGACAGAATGGGAAGTCAGAGACACTTCCTTGCTGTCTCATGGCAGAGAATCTGGCAGTCAGCTGCTTTTATGAACAAGCCCTTGATTTACTCTTAAAGCGACAGAAATTCAGAGTGCAAATATCATAGGGCAAGATTCTTGGAGAACTTGTCACTGGAAACTGAGCTGCGGCCTTACGACAGCCCCGACTGTCCATCACTGCAGGCACTGCAGCTGTATGGGTCTTAACCACTCAGGAGTCACCCTTCTGATTTCCCTCGAACAATACCTTCGTTGCTTACAGGTGTGTCATCTCCAGTAATTCCAGGTCCTCAGCCAACATGCGGGAAAGGACACCACACTTGAGTATCTCAAGGACTGAGAACAGCACCCTCACGTGACTCCTCTGAATACTCCCTGCCACACTGCTCCCAGACCAAACACCTTTAAGAACAAAAGAACAGCCAGACCCAGTCAGACCAAGTGTCCATCTACCCCCATGTCCTGTCTTCCCACAGTGTCCAACAGCAGGTACTTCACAGGGAATGAACAGAAAAGGTAATTTTCAGTTGATCCATCCTGTCACCTATTCCCAGCTTCTAGCAGACAGCAATCTCTGCCCATCTGGCTAATAGCCATTGTTGGATCTGTCCTCCCTGAACTTAAATAGTTCTTTTTGAGCCCTGTTATTGTCTTCACAACATCTTCCGGCAATGAGTTCCTCAGACTGACTGTGTGTCATGTAAAGAAATATTTCCTTTGGTCCTTTTAAACCTGCTGCCTGTTAATTTCATTGCCTGACCCTTGTGTTATGAGAAAGAGTGACCACTTCATTTACTTTCTTCACATCTGTCATGATTTTAGAGACCTCTATATATCCCCCTTAGTCATCCCTTTTCCAAGATGAAAAGCCCCAGTCTTATTAATCTCTCCTCAGATGGAAGCTGTTCCATACCCCTAATCATCTTTGTTCAACTTTTCTGCACCTTTTCCAGTTCTATCTTTTTTTAATACAGGGTGATGAGATCTGCACAAAATATTCAAGGGCATAACATGGATTTATAAAGAGGCAATATATTTTCTGTCTTATTATCTATTCCTTTCCTAATGATTCCCAGCATTCTTTTAGCTTTTTTGACTGCTGCTGCACATTGAGTGGCTGTTTCCAGGGAATAATCCACAGGACTCCAAGACCTCTTTCTGGAGTAGTATCAGCTAATTTAGACCCATCATTATATATGCATAGTTGGGATTATGTTTTCCAATGTACATCACTTTGCATTGATCAACAATGAATTTCATCTGCCATTTTGTTGCCCAGTCATCCAGTTTTGTGAGATCCCTTTGTAACTCTTTATAGTCTGCTTTGGACTTAATGATTTTGAGTAGCTTTGTATCATCTGCAAATTTTGCCACTTTCCCTGTTTACTCCTTTTTTTCAGACCATTAATGAATATGCTGAACAGTTCTGGTCCCAGTACAGACCGCTGGACTACACCCCTACTTACCTCTCCCTAGTCTGAAAACTGACCATTTATTCCTACCCTTTGTTTCTCTTTTAACCAGTTACTGATCCAGAAAAGGGCCTTCCCTCTTATCCCATGACTGCTTACTTTGCATAAGTGCCTTTGGTGAGGGATCTGTTCAAAAGCTTTCTGAAAATTGAAGTGCTTTATATCCACTCAATCACCTTTGTGCAAATTCTTGTTGACCCCCCCCCCCAAAAGAATTCTAGTAGATCAGTGAGGCATCATTTACCTTTACAAAGACAGGTTGACTTTTCTTTTAAAAAAATCAGGTTCATTTATGCTTCTGATCATTCTGTTCTTTTTTCTGAGGGGACACTTCGTCCTGCCATGAGTGTAGGAGACTGGACTTGATGACCTCTCATGGTCCCTTCCAGTTTCTATGATTCTATGATAGTTTCAACCAATTTTCCTGGTACTGAAGTTAGGCTTATCAACCTGTAATTGCCAGGATCACATCTGCAGCCTTTTTGAAAACTGGCATCACATTAGCTGCTGTCCAGTCAGCTGGTTCAGAAGCTGATTTAAATGTTAGCTTACATACCACAGGCTATGTCTACACTGGAAGCTTAAGTCAACATAACTGGACTTAAGTTGACTTAAGCAACTCCAGGGCCACATCTGGAATTCATTAAGTTAACTTAAGCATGTGCTTAAGTTGACTTTAAGGGTTAAGTTTTATTAAGTCGACTTAACAAAATGTGGCCATTAAAGTTGACTTAATAAAGTTGACTTTAAATAGGTCCCCTAACTTAAGTCGACCTCATAAGGTCAACAAACAAATGGGGACTCTTTAAAGGTGACTTAATAAAGGAACCTCAACTGAGCCCTCTAGTGTAGACTTAGCCACAGTCAGTAATTCTGCACTGTCACATTTGAGTCTCTCAGCACTCTTGAGTGGATCTCATCTGGTAGTTATTATTGTTTAATTTATTAATTTGTTCCAAAGCCTCCTGTACTGATCTGAGACTGTTCCTCAGATCTGTCACATAAAAAAAAAAAATACTCACGTTTGGGAACCTCCCTCACCTTGTACTGGGCAACAGTGTATGGGAGGGCAGTAAAGAGGCAGTGATTCTGCTTTTACCAGGAAGTTGTGTCTGGCTTCAGGACAGCCCCATAGGGCCCTGCTAAGGAGCACAGACTTTGGAAGAGGGTGGATTAGGATCCGAGTTTCCAGCCACTATATCTGAGTGGAGATCTTGGGCCTGGATCCGCTCACTATATAGAGTCAGAGTTTCCCTCAGGGGCTGGGATCTGTAGCTGAGGTTTTGATGCCAGTATGGATGACGTCCAGTGCACATCTCCGGGCGGGGAACCATTGGGGCCACATTCCACACCTGGGGCTTTGGGGCATTTTGGGTAACCAGAAGCCAAACCCTGGAGTCCAGCTTCCTGGTTATCAGTGATACATGCCTACAATCACCACTGGCTACTTGGGAGAACTCAGTAACATCACCATGGACCAGTCTTCTGCATGCTGGGGTTCTGGTGGTCTGCTCACCTGCAGGACTCGCGTTAGTTAAATGGGGGACTTGCTAAGGCAAAAACTTCGACTTGCAGCTTTGAACACATCACAGGTTAGGAATTTTCCCAAGAAAGGGGAAAACACTTAGTCTGTGCCCAGAAAAGCACCACAGAGGTCAAAGAAAGGGACAACACTGGACTCTACCCAGCCATGGGACCCTATTGCAGCAGCTTGGTGAGTGTCCAGCCTAGAAGCTCCCCCAAGGCTTGTGACATTCTTTTGACCCACAGATGTACAAAAGATTTCAGTCTCCTACCCTCACCTTGTAGTGTAAGCTTCAACTTTTCCACACTTACTCAGCCTAAGCCATGGCTCTGTGGAGGCACTCCCTCCTACCGATTTACAAAGAGTGCCACTCTGCAGACTGGGACAGATCTCTGGAACAAAAATCATTTTATGCTTTTGCTAATGAAGACACGTTTGATTGTTGGCAAAAAATGTGCTTGTCCCATTCCTGCTTTAACAGCTCTCTCTAAGCTGGATGGATGCTGTTCCGAGGACAATTTTGTAGTTCCATTGTTATTAAGATGTATCATTTAAAAACATGAAAGGACAACTCTTGGAGGACTTAATTCAGCAAGGAATTTCAGCATATGCCTATGTTGTAAATAAGTGAGCAACCCTATTAATATCAATGGTCCTGCTCACCTGCTTCAGATGAGGAACCTTGTTGAATTGGGTCCAGACTGGGGCAGATTCCAATTCTGAAAAACAGTTAAGTGCGTGTTGAAGTCCTACTGACTTCCACAGAGGCTACGAATGGGAGATGCTACAGCACTTTCCTGAACTGGGGCCACACCAGGAAGCTACGTCATCAGACTTGAGGGTCTGCAGTTAGACTTGCCCCCAGACTCTCATTCATGCAGAATAAATACGCTGATTTTCAGGGGTGCCCTGCTCCTGTCACTCATGTGCTGGGTCTTCAGGCCACATGTACCAGAAGCTGAAGGTGCGCCACGCTCCTGAAAATCAGGCCACTTATTCCGATGCTTGAATATGAATTTAGGAGCTAAACTTCCGAGGTTTGAAAGTTCAGCCATGTGCTCTTAAAAAAAGCAGGAAGAGAAAGACAGATGAAGTTGGCCCAGATCCCCACTCAGCTGTTCCCACGTTCCAGCTTCCTTTAACCCCTGCTCCGCATTTTGCCACACACTGTCTTGGATGGTGCAAGGCACATCCTCCCCTCCCCGCTTGGACTGTCTCCTGCACTCATAAGTCTAGGCAGGAGCAGCCCCTGTCCTACCTGGCATTGCAGGAATGGGATGGGGTGGGGTATCTGGGACTGAGGTGAGCTGGCACTGCAGTGTCTCCAAGGTCGGGACATGTTAATACATCCCTCCCGTTAGTCACCTGAAACACACATCCAGAGCTCAGTGCTACAGCTTTCCCCAGGACAGGGCTTATTCTGTATGAGGGCGTACATAGTTACATCTCCAATGCTGTGAGCACTGTGGGCCCAGGGCAAGCAGTTTTTAAACAGCAGAAAAATTCAAAGCTGAAATGTCTCTCACTCCATTTAATAGAAAAGAGAAGAGCCTGAAAAACAGGGTGTAACCAGGAGCTGTAACGTAGGGAACGGTGGCTGGGGGGTTGGGGACTCAAGTTCCAAAACTGTAATGGAAGAAGAAATAAAAACAGACCACAGCAGGTTGCAATTTCTTAAAAAATAGTGCTTCCAACACACTGTGTGGATCGATATAGACACCATTCTTTGTTTCTGTTTCCATAGCTGCTCTCCAGCCAGCCGGAATGGCAGTCATCTTATGCCACTATTTCTGAGGCACATGTGTGCCATGAGAAACTTTTCCACATCATCCTGGCCCCAGAATAGCTCAGTTCTCCAGTTTGCAGAGCCCCTGCTCTCGTTTCACAGGGGAACGTCAGTGTCCTCCGAAGAGTCATCTGCATACAGCAGTTCATCTGTTAACGAGCTGGGCTGTGACCATGCAGCCCTGTTCTGGGCAACACTGCTCGGCAGAAGAGGCAAGCACACCTGATCCAGAGTTAGAGTGCCAGCAATCTGCTCATCTGTCCCCCCGTTTAGGATATACCGTTCCTCCTGCTGATCACTTTCATGGACATCTACCGTGACAACCTTGGTGTCTGGTGTAGGAGAAGAGGACCCCCTGATGTAGCGAGGATTGAGAGTCATGTCTGACTCAGGGAGTGTGATCTCTTCTGTTAGCTCCTCGCTGTCCTCTTGCAAGCTCATGTTGATATAGATTATATCTTCAGCTCCCCTGGCTTCGGGCAAACTTTCCAATAGCTTCTCCAGGTGGAGTTTTAACTGTGGGAATGTAGGTCGCTCCTTGGGATCGGCTCTCCAGCAAGAACACATTATGTTGTACCTGAAAGCAGAAGGAAACAATTCAGTTCTTCAGGAAGCCGCACTACTAGCTAAATGGTGCCGAATGAGGTACGGCGTCTCCAGGTATAAGAGAGAATACTGTTTTATTCTTGTGGCTCTGCTGAAGTAGAGGCTTTCAGTTATGAAGAACACTGCTATCATTTAGAATTACGGCTACAGGCCTATGCCATGGTGTCATGGCCCCAGAATGAGAGACGAGGTTTTCTCCAGTCTCACGCTGCCCACTGTCCTGTAGCTAGAAAATAGCTGAGCTGAGCCCATCGGGAACAAAAAGGATCCAACACAAGCAGATATGGCCTTTAAAGGATTCCTTGATACTCATTTTAACACTAACTATTTTACCTGTAAGTTCTCAGAATGCTCATTCCCTCGTCCAATGGTGAACGGTGTTGCTTGGGGGAAGAGACGCTGCCTTCTTCACACGGCAAAAAAGAGGCTGATTCCATCACTGAAGAGCAAACCTCAGCCCAGACCCTGCAGCACATCTATAAATAGACACTCCACTGCACCCTGAGCTGTTCCCTTATCAGATAACTGGTATTTGTTGCTTGTTGGGAATGGGCATGTCCTCTGAGTTAAGGTTCTGAGGAGGAATCAAGATAAACTATTCTACCTCTGAAGTGACAGGCCACCGTAGACTTTCATTGTTCCACCAGTTATGGAAACCAACAAAAGTTGAGTGCGGGCTGGAAATGAACAGTTGCTACTGTCACGTTTGCTACTGCAATGCACTTTGTTACTTGCACCGGTTATTTACTTGTGCTGAGTGTTACAAAGTCAGGTAGCTAACAGTGTGACAAAAAAATCATTAACTGGTCACATAAGTGCAGTCAGTCACAAAGCTGATAGCTGCTGGAAAGGTAGAAGGGTCTAGAAGAATAAGCACAAAATTGGGGGCCAGGAATTGCAGAGATCTAAACCTGACTCTCACAAAATGACTGGGTGGCCTTGGGCACATAACTTGTAACTTGGCCATACCTCAGTTTCCCCTTCTGTAAAATGAAAGTAACTCCTTTATTGTGGTGGCAGGAGGACAGCTCTATGTACGGTGCAACCGTACCTGATCTCTTTGGGCTAGCATAAGGCTTTGAACATGGGACGTTAGCAGTGCTGGCATACGGCAGGCCAGTACCTCACTGCTGGACTCAAAGATGTGTCTCTCTGAAAGCAAAAAATATGCCTCTGCTATTTCTGCTTCTTTATGGTGAGCCAATGCTTTGCAAATTTATCTTCACTGCTTTAGCATAGTCTAGATGGTGGAGAGAGTATTAATCAACCTTGGTTTCTCTCACTGATAAGCTGAAAACCTGCTGAAGTTTAACTATGGGCCATTTTGCCCTTAAAAGAAAAACCCCTCCAACCTTTCAGGCTGCCTCTAAATTTTATAGAGATGAGGTAGGGGAGGGAATATCGTGTATTGGACTGACTTCTGCTGGTGAGAGAGACAAGCTTTTGAGATACACCGTCAGGACCAAAACAGCTACAACAACTCTCCAAACAGTGTCCAACCCTAACGCTTTCTGCTTAACAATCGAAACCCCAACTGTCCACTCCATTTCAAGCAGCCACAGCCTCCAGGGTGAGAGACCCTTTCTGCTTAACCATCCATCCAAACTTGTACTTAGCAAGACAGTCTGCTTCCTTCTTCAGACCTGAAGAATTCAGTGTACCTTGAAAGCTTGTACCTTCCACCAACAGAAGCTGCTCCAGTAAAGATGTCACCTCACCAACCTTGTGCCTAAGTTTTACAGACAACTGGTCTCATTTATAAATTACTGATTCTTAGTCAAAAGTTATAGCCCACCTCGGCTCTCCACCATCGTGGGACCAACGTGGCTGCAGCAAGACTGCAGACACCAGTGGACAGTATCATACTTTTAACACCAGATGCTCACCAACCTTAAAGCCCAAATGCAATGCTACAGAAATTACTATTGGATGCCACAAGTGAGAGTGCTGCGATCCGCACCCAGCTGCAGATACCCTCGTCTTTGGGAGCTAAGGGCACACAGCATTTTGTAGGATCTACTCCTGATGAGACACAGGGCACCAGGTTCCTTTTGTGGGTGACAGTTCCAGTTCGTACACTGGGTGGGAGGGTAAAATTAATTGAAAACAGATAGTGCCACATGAAAAGCAGTTAATCACTGGACATGCACCATGGTCTGCTATCTAAGAGGCTGAACCAAATAAACGATTTAGTCATGAATTGCTTCAGAGAAGGGCATTTAAAATAGCACACCCACAAAACCACAACTTCCAGGCTTGCATTCACACCAGAATTGCAGTGACCTGGCAGCGGTCCCAATGGGAAAGTCAGTCTTTCCATGCAGCAATTCTGTCAAAGAATGGGTACAATGGGGCTGAAAGAGAGAGGGAAATGATATGACTTTCTCTTGTGACAAAATCCAAACAATCCTCCCCATCCAGAGCCAGGGTGCGAAGGCAAGCCCTGCTTGTGTGCCAGGCACAACTCACAAAGGGCCTGTTTTTTCCACAGGTCACTGGAAAAAATAATCTGAAGCAGCTCAGCAAAGGAGAGAGAGCAGGAGAGGCCTTTGCAAAGATTGGGGCTTTTTGGCTGCTACCCTTGAAAATGTCCTTTTTTATGGATATGGTGCTGTAACTTCCAGAGGCCTGTTTATTTAAATGTTTCCCCCCACACTGTGGGGGTTTTAAACACTGTGAGCTGTGATACCACATTGGAATTCCTCAGTGACTACCAGTAGCCAACTTTTGATACACACCCTCTGTGAGCTGCCCAGACATTTCAGATCTCTCTTACATTGTTATGTTTCTTTCTCAGAGGTTTACAGATGTTAAGGGCAGAAGAGGCCTTGACAGTCTCCTCCACAGGCCTGCATTGATTTCAGTGGTGCTGCACACGAGAGTCCAAGAGCCGAGCTGGCCCTTATCGTCCAATTCCCTTGTAATAGGATTTTGCACATTAACAATACCTTCTCTGCCTCAGGCCCAGGAGCAGCTCCCTGCGGACAGCACCTTAGGTGCAGCAAGCTCCCGAGAGCTAAACTCCAAAAGCACATTCTGAGACTAGGCTTGACAAAGTTCTTAGGACACCAGCTGGGGACGTGTCTCATTCAGAACACCCTTGAGCTGAAGCAAAATTTTTAAAAAATTATGTTATAGAGCAACATGATGTGACAGTCAACTCTGTGCTGGTTCACAGTAAATTCATCATGCCCCCTTAAAGCCACTGTGTACTAAAACCACATGCAGTTAAAGGCTCCCAGCTTGCCATTTTTAAAACTCCAATTTTACAAATTTTTGTCCAAGACAGACCTAGAAATCCTCTGAAACCCTGAAAACAGAAGGCCAGATCCTCAACTGGTGTGAATCAGTGCTGCACCACTGGGGTCAATGGGTTCAAGCCTTTGGTGCATGTGAATCAGTGCCACACCAGCGAGGTCAACGGGTTCAGGTCTTTGGCGGGTGTGAATCAGTGCCATACCAGTGAGTTCAATGGGTTCAGGTCTTTGGTGGGTGTGAATCAGTGCCACACCAGTGAGGTCAATGGGTTCAAGTCTTCGGCGGGTGTGAATCAGTGTGCTTCCATTGAAACCAGTGATTCTACCTCAATTTACAATGTCTGAAAATTTGGCCTCTTGTGGGTTTTTTTGCCATTCTTTAAAAGAAAAATGGATGAAAGTAATTTTTGCTAATAAGCCATCAGCCAGAGATTTTTATTCCCCAAATTCCATCCAAATTTGTGTTTGAAAGCTCAGCCGTTACTTGCTGTATCCATTTAGCTCCAGTGAGCTACAAAAACATGAGAGGAGCGTGACAAACAATGCACACCAAGAAATGTGCAGCGAAGCACGGGGGAACAACAACTGTATGTAGGTGTACTACTGAAGTGGCTGAGATCGACAAGTGCAGACATGTTCCTGGGAATCAAGTGAAGCCACATGTGGAAATGTACAAAACCCAGGGATCAAGGCGGACACTCACAGTTCATCCAAGCAGTCCTCTGGCTGTTTCAACCGGTTACCGAGGAGGAGGTAGTCATAGATTTCGTGGTTCTGCACTCCAGGATACGGCGTCATTCCTCGAGTGGCTATCTCCCACATCGTCACTCCAAATGCCCACTACAAAGAACAAAGGGAAAGTCGATTAAGATGACATTTCCATAATGACTGAATGAGTCCTTTCACTGGGAAAGGTCATTTCCTGAAGTCCATTGGGATCTTGCATCACGCTGATAATTATATGCAGAGTGTGAATAACTTCCCAAGCTGGAAATAAAATGTTCTGTTGTATAATAGCTCAGAGGCTCACTCAATAAACCTATCCCAGGACCCTTTACCAGGAGAGAGAGTTCACTGACCCACTCATACATGTTGCTCTGTTTACTGTTAAACCATCATACTTCCATTTATTTGGCTTTTCTATTTTCAGGTTTAAAAAAAAAAAGTGACACCCCGAACAAAGGTGACACCCTGAAAACAACACAGCCTGATTAAACAATCCAAATATGAAAATCAAACTGAAGCCTGGTTACAAAACCTATAAGGACCAATGTTTCCAATGCCAAGCGGACTCTGCCCCCTGTTTACATACCACGTCACTCTTAGTCGTATACATCCGATCAGCAAGGCTCTCGATTGCAATCCACTTGACAGGCATTTTAGCAATACGCCCCTGACGGTAATAATCTCCACTATAGATTTTCTTCGACAAGCCAAAGTCCGCAACACACACGCTCATATTGTCCCGTAACCTGTCAATGGTCATAAGAAAATACACATGTGAATATTGAAAGAGACCAGGTTTATTTGTTCATGGGTGTCAAGTTAATTCTCTGGATTCAGGGCCATTGAGCACACCCCGTTATTTCTTTTTTGGAAAATGTGCCAACATTTAAAGTGGAATAGCTGACTGAAGTTTTACTCCTATCCTGCCATCTTTCATCATAGACCTTACGGCCAGAAGGGACAATTGTGATCATCTAGTCTGACCTCCTGTGTAACACAGACCACAGGACGGCCTTCTGCCTACTGCTGTTCCTCTGCAGAGAGATGGTTTGCCAAACCATATTCTGAATTAAAACAGAACCAGTTTTCATTTGGCCATTTTCAGGACTGAGGAGATTTTACAGAAAGTCCAAGGCTTATTTTTTACAGTGGGTGCATCTGAATGAAGAGGCTGTGCAGGCTGGCATTGCACTATTTTCAACTAAACAGAGAAAGCAAACTCACATGCAGTTTCGAGCAGCTAAATCTCTGTGGAGAAAATGCCGACTGCTCAGGTACTCCATTCCTCGTGCAATATCGACCATGAACTTCACCAAGGTCTGCAGTGGGACGTGCTGGGAAGGGAGGTAGCAGGTTAGAACGTACAGGAAGCAGGCAAAGGCTAGAACATTATAGGCTCAAATTCCTGCAACTGGATCCAGCAGCTCCTAACTTAGTCCAACCATAGTTAAGGCCAACTGAAAATCTCAGCAGGAATATGCAGCACCTCACAGGGCAGGGCAGGGCCGGGCTCCCAGAGAGGCTGACATGTATCTTATTTCTTTACAACAGGGAGAAGAGAAAACACAGTTTCCAATTCTACACAGCAGCCAGTCAGACAAGGCTCTCTTTGATTAGTGCACAATTACATGCTGAGAGACCAGGGAGCTTTCCCCTGGTTCACAGCACATGCAGACCTGTTTGCGGTGGGAGCACTGAAATACTTCTTTGTTCAGGACTGCCTGGTCATTCGGATCGGTTCAGTGTCAGACACACCAGCTAAACTGAATCAAATGGAAAAATTTCAGCACTGCCCAATGGGAACAGCACAAGCAACTCTGCTTTATCGCAGCTTCAAGATTCTCGGCATCGTGTGGCATCTTGCTGGTGCTCGCCAGGGTTAATGCACCAGAACAACAGGATCTATTTAGCTAGGAACATAAGGAAACAATCTGTTCCAGGCATGGGAGTTCAGAAACAATGGGAAGCACTGTCTGCTAGGCTACCAGGAGTGCTAATGCAACCTACTGCAGGAAACCAAAACACTGCCTCTGGCTGTTTGATGGCATGCAAACCAAACCATCCTCCCCACCCCAAATGAAACAGGTGGCTGGGTGCTGAACTCTGTGGTAACAAAGCTTTCGAGAGGTCCCTCTGTCATGCTTTCCCTCTCATTGATGCCAGTGGCAAAGCTCCTGCTGATGGTTGTAGGGCAGGATCAGGATTTTCTTTGCATTCATATCCATGTAAACTAATCTTATCATTAAAATAGTCTTAAGAGAGACAGACTTCCGGTGCAAGTTCTCTTCTCTCAAAGACATTTAGCTCAGTGGTTGGTCAGCATCTTGGATTTTCCCTCTTTTAAAAAAAGACACACCTTTGAGCTTTAAGTCACAGCAGCATCTCACAAGCTGTTTCTCAGAAAGATAGGCAGGGAGAGCCCAATTCCCCGCTGCCCTACCCTGGTGCAGGAATTCACATCCAGGCAACGTGACTGCAACGCACCCTTGTTCTATTTGGTCGTGTTGTGCACTAGCAGACAGGGCAACCTAGAGACTGGACAGCCAGGAACCAATGCAACAGTGGTGCACCAACTGTGTACATTTGTTATCCCTCCCCCTTTTGCTGGGTTTCTTACAGTGAAGTGCAGCTCAACTGTATTTTTCATACTCCATTAAAAATTCAGCCATTCCAGTTGCTGGAGCAGTCAGCTTCTATGTACTTCAGGCTCCCAACCATATAAAAGCACAGTAAAAACACTTTACTGTCTTAATCTCATGATCCCCTGGGCAAAGTCCAGGCCCCTGGGAAGTGAATGGCAAAACTCCCATTGATTTCATTCACATGAGGATTTCTTTCCAGGTGTTTTGCAAGACAGAATCCATTAGCAACTTTTTATAACCCAGAAAAATAAAGCCAGAGGCTCTCTCTTGTGCAATGTAACTAGAAGATCTTGCTCTGAATGCAGTCTGCCATCAGCTCCTTGAGGCAGCTTGGCTGGTAAAGCTTATCCATGCTCTACAACCATTGAGTTCTTACCGAGTGGTTCCTTACTTGGGGACTGGTCTCAAGCCGGGAGCGCAGCAGGAAGCTGTGCAGGTCACCATACTTCATGAACGGGAGAATCACCATCGGTTTTGGGATCTGCTGGCTGCTCAGCTCTATGCACACCCCTGAAAGGAATGGGAGGTGAGCAAAGCTCACCAGGCCACACCACCGTGTTGTTCTAGGAGGGCTCAGTAACTACAGATAAGTCCGCCATGCTTCATGTGCTGACCAAGCAGGGACTGGTTCAAACAGAAAGCTGGGGCATCTGTGGGTCTCCCAGAGATGATGTAGCTGGTACTACAAAACCCCCTCCTGTCCTGTTCCCTTCATTGGATACAGGGGCCTGCCAGGGCAGAAGGAGGTCTGTGTGCTTTGGCAACATGAGGCCAGCAGCTCTCAGCTTCCCTTGCCTGGTGTCCCCGTGCTGGGTGTACCCAGACACAAGCAGCAGCCACTGGCATCGGTCGGATGGAAAGGACAAAAGCCCGGCTTCCACGCAAGACCTAAGTGTCATCCCACCCCCAGCCAGCCCAGGCTCTGTCTGAGCTACAAAGTGCCTGCTGTGAAGAGCAGATAGCTCGAAAGGTGCAATACGCAGAACAGCAGCCCAGAGCTGTTCCCTAGCTACAACCATTGGACCTCCCGACAGACAGTCGCCTTCTGATTGCGATACAGCGTGCTGCTTGAATGCTGACATGCTGCCTAAGTTACTGTGCACTAATCTCCCTGGTAGGAGACCCGTGCTGCTGGGAGAACAAAATACTGGCGAGGAGGGGGCCTGGACAGGAGTGTCCACCTATGCTTTTGGGAATGCCAAAATTAGCTAGTGACAGGGAAGTTACCAGGGCTGTCCATGTACCTAGGAGCGTGATGACGTTTGGGTGATCAAAGTCCTTCATGCATGCTGCTTCGCTGAGGAACTCTTCAATCTCTCGCTGGGAAAAGTTCTCCACTGAAAACACATCAGAAAAGGAGGTCACTTGAAAAGAAAGAAATTATTAAACTTCCCATAGACTCTCTGTTGTAATGGGTTTATTGCCCAGGCTTCCGACTCCGGCCAGTCGTCAGAAAGGTCCCCACCTAAGCAGAGGGAGAAAGGAACGGTATTATCAGAGAGACAGGAGGAGATGGGTAACAGGCCTCAATCGCCAGCTGGGCTCAATGGTGCTCTGAGGGGAGAGGATGGAGGGAGGGAAGGGTTGTGCCAGAGAGGCTGGGGAAGGACAAAGGATCAGTGGGCCTGGTGGGGGATTCAGTTACATGGGCATTCAGATTTACACACCACATCCTCCATGGGCCCCCCGCTGTCTATCTCAAAATGAGGGAGATGGGATGATGGCATGCCTGGCTCTGCAGTGGTGAACGTGGAGTTTGACTGGTGATCAGAGCATGTCGTGTCCGGCACTCACATGGTCGGTTGGGGACTATCTGCTCTTCACAGGGCACGTGCCACTGTCTCACCGCCGGTCAGAGCAGCAATGCTTTAGCTGCCCTAGTCTCCATCAGAAAGGGCCCCTGCCCAGGCCCCAGCAGGGAGGTCCATGATCTCAGCAGGGTGCCGTGTCTGTCACGTTTCATGGATCAGCTCTCCTGGGACTGGCCTGGGTGTAGCTCCTGCCTGAGGTGCCTCGCGGGGAGCAGTCCCTCTGCAGGTGTGGCACAGTGAGACAGGGCAGATGTTTTCTCTTCTAAACCCTGTCTGGTTTTGTCCAACCCCACTGCTGCTGGCGAGCCATGTTGTCTCCCTGCCTTGCTCTGACCATTTGGGAGGCTGTTAGTGGACAGCCTAGTGAGCCAAGAAAAGGGCATTACTACCTTTCACTGGACCATCTTCTGTTGTGGGAAGAGGAGAGCTGTGGAACGTATGCAGAGCTCTTCAAGCCAGAAGACAACCCAAAGAAGAGCTCTGGCTGGACTGAAAGCTTGTCACCTTCCCCAACAGAAGTTGTTCCAATGAAGGATATTCCCTTCCACAGCCAGCCTGCTTGAAGGAGGCTGTCTGTCAGTAAGGACACTTTGACCCAGAAGAACTACATGATGGTTGAAGAAGACAGAGAGAAACTGGTTTTCTCCTAGGTGTTGGCAGGGGGCTGAGATCTGGAGAGTGGAAATATCTCCAAAACAGCAAAAGAAAGAAATCAGGTGTTGGGGCAACCTTTCAAAACATCAAAGCTGAGAAGCTGGAAAATGCAGAGGACTCACAGACACATGGGAAGCGTGGGCAGGAGAAGGACGTGCTTTCATAGCTGGAGCAGTGGGGTGGGGAGTGTCTAGATTTAATCGCGGGACCAGCTAGGGAGATAGGTAGCTGGCCACACAGCAGAGAGAGAGACAGACTCCATGACCAGAAGGAGACGACAGGTGCAGGAGTAGCATCCAGGACTCCACAATAGGGTTGTCACCAGGCTGGTTCCAACTGGCCTGGCCACTTTTCTTATCACCTCGCTGGCTGTCAGTCCAAAGATGTTATTTGCTGGGATTTTGTTTGTCCTGGGTCTTTTTGGATATGCACAGGAGTAGCCGTGCATGCAGCCATCTGATAACTCTGCCCATGAAAGCGAAGGCTGGCTGCATATTGCGGCCGCCTACGGGCCCAGCTGACACCCCCGTTCTGCTCTGCATGTGTGCAGGTTGCCAGCACAGACACCAGCCAACCGGGAAGCCGTGCTTTAGCTCCATGCTGGACTGGAATCTCTCCAACTCTTGCACAGCTTTCTGAGAGCCAAACTCCTCCCCAGAGCAGGATGCCATGAGGAACTTTCCACCTCCCCTGGGACCTGGCCCCAGCCACAGACTGTCCAGTTTTTCTGTGCTTGGGTGGTAAGCCATCCCTGAAAGGACTCTGACCTAAACCAGACACAGCACCAGCATGGTGGGGAAACAGACTCAGGGAAACATGCATAGGGTTTCTTATTTCTGGCTGGACCCATCTTTCTTCTGTGCCATGCCATCTAAGCAAAGAGTAGGTTTGCCAGAGATGCCACAGGGAGAGAAAACAGAGCTGGAGCCCACCCAGAACAGGGGATGAGAGAGGACAAAGCTCTGGGGTGGGAACCCACACACAGTAAGGGGTGCTCTCCCAGTGCTGTGTGTGACATCTCCCATAAATCCCACAGCGCTCAGCTGAAAGCTTTCAGCACTGCTTTTAAAAATGCTGGCCCTTTGCTCTCTCCTGTGATGACATCGGGAGCTGCGGAGAGGGGCAGGGACAATCTACCTACAACAGACAAGTGAACTCGGGGGTGGCCCTGGGGAGGGAAGCTGGAAAGCGAAGAAGCACCGTGCAGCATGTACAGAGATATTTTCCCAGCACTCTTGCCCACAACATGCCAGAAATGCTTTATGAGGCAGCCACAGCACATCAGATTTTGCAGGCACAACATTTCAAGCAGGAGGTGGTTTTCATGGCTCCATAGGATGGGAAGCAAACACACTAACCTGAAATTCTGCAGAAAAGCAAAGCGCCTGGGGCCTAAGATAATCTGACGAGCTGTGTGGTGCAGCAGAGAAAAGAGAGAAACGGGGGAAGTTACAGTGAGAGATAACACATATGAACTCTTAGTGAAATCTGGAGAAAAGTGAGAGAATTCTCCACTCAGGCAGCACAAAAGAAGAGCATGAAACTACCCCGTTCCCATCCAGCAGGTCCATACCCCACAGAGAGAACAGATCCTTTTGCACTGTTGCTTGGCCTGTGTGTCATTTTTCACTATTTGCCATAGGCTGAGCACATTCTGCCAGCGTGACAGGGTGATGTGGATACAGGGCACTGTTCCCAAGAACGTATGCATGTGCTTGGTGAGCCTGCACTGCAAACGTCCCCTCTAGATCTTACCTCATTTCACTTCCATCTTTGATGCTTACCCAACAGAGCCCTTTGCTGGGATTATGAACCTGCCAGGACAACGGCCTTCATGGCTCCTTCCTAGCTGTTCCCTACAAAATACCTGTCCCTGAACCGTTACTGCCACACTATGGCTGACAGAGCCCCGCATGGCTATGGCTAACGAGTCTAGAACAAGCCATGTTCATGGGGAGCACCAGGCACGCCAGCCCCTGCGTCTGGGAACTCTCATGACAAAAGCAAGCCGCGCTCCTTCTCCCAGCCCTCAGCACTACTTACACTTCATGGTTTTCACAGCGACTTTCTGATCCATGCCATCGGGCTGGCTGAGGTGCCCCTCCATCACCGACCCGAACTCACCTGCATCCCGGAAGAGAAGAAAGAGTCCTATTGTCTGCAGCCTTGGCCAGAGAGACCCAAGGCTGTCACAGGGAAGCTGTTAGAGTGGTCGTGGGGACAGCGAACCTCGCCCATGCTGCGTGTGGCTCACAACAGACAGAGCAGAGATGGTTTGTTGTGCCTGCCACAGAATAGCCTGGGCAGCCGGCTCTGTCCAGCCCAGCCTGGTTTAGGGGCATGATGGAATGGCGCCCTGGAACGGGGCTCGTACAGGCTACGTGCCGGTCAGGCTCCAGCTCAGCCCCACATGCACATTCAGGGTGCTGCTTGCAGCCTAGAATAGCACAGGATGTGGCCGCTGGATGTGGGGGCATGGCCTTGGTCAGGGGAGGGCTGGTAACAGCAAGGTGCTCAGTAGGGTGGGAGGGTACAGAGCCTTCTGCAGCCCCACGCACAAGCCTCCAGCACAGGGACGGCTCCTCACTGCTCTCCCAGGCCTGACACGCTGTCCCAGCGGGCTGGGGAAGAGATGGGGCCATGCATCCCCTGCAGGGGGGCATGCTATGTTGCAGCAGCCCAGCTCCCTGTGCAGGGCAGGCCTGTGGAAGGCTTTCTGCCTCCCCGCTCATCTCTTTCCTGGGCTGGCCAGCTGGGGTGATGTTTCTGAGTACACTCTAGCCCTTGGTGTGCTCCCGTCTATTACAATAGGCCTGGGGCTTCACTGGAGATCACGGCCTGTTTGTACTGGGTGCTGGATGGACACCTAACAAGAGGGCGTTCCTGCTCTGAAGGGCTCAGCTTAGAGAAGGGTGCGAGGGGAAACTGAGGCACAGAGTGGGAATGGGACTTGGCAGAACAAAGAACAGAACCCAGGGCTCTCAAGTCCCAGCCCAGTGCCTGTCCCTCCCCACCAGGTGCCAACAAGGCAGGGAAACGTGCACGCCGATAGAGGCAACGGGGCCAGATAATACCGTGTAGATGCAACGCAGCGTCACACACTCCCCAACTCCCCACAGACCGTCCGCATCACTCACCCTCTCCCAGGATCTTCCCCAGGGTGAGGCAATCCCTGCTGATCACAATGTCCTGGAGTTTCTGCTGCAGCTCCTCACTGACGCCCAGGCTGCCCACTGTGAGATGGGACCTCGGGTGAGCTGGCGAGCACAGTGCCGCAAACCCACCGACAAGCCCCGAATCATGGGCCTGCAGGGCAGGGCAGACCCCTTCCACAGGCTATGGCCTGTCCCCCAGGGTGGAGTCCCTGCAGCTCCCACTGACACCCATGGGAGATGAAGGCCCCTCCTTGTCCACCTTCTCCCATCACTCTTGCCCAGCCCTGCCGCACACTGGAGTGGGGAAGCCTCCCTTCCCGCCAGGGTTCAGAACAATCCTCAAGTGGCCAGTGGCTCCATTTTTGTGATGATCTGGTGTACCAGCCCAGCACAGGGAGGGTCAGCCGTTTCACTACGTCCCCCCGCCCTCTCAACAAAACTTACACGTAAGTTCCACGGCTCTCCGATTGTAGGACTTCTTTGCCGTGTAGTTTACTACGAGTTCTGAGCCATCAGTGTGGAAAGCATCCCTAAGAGGACAGAAACAAAACATGTGCTAGGGACACCGCTTTTCTCACCCATTCACGGGGCCCTGCTGCTGGCTAATGACTCTGCATGGTACAGAAAGCTACAGTGAGAAGGAAACACACTTTGCCCCCGCTGGATTACACGTTCCCCTTGTTTACAGGTCTTTTCAAAACTGTCATTTGCTCTGTCTACGGAACAGTGGCACCCAGTGCTTTGGTGCAGACAGGGCAGCGATGGGACGGGTTCTCCCAACGCTGAAGGTAATCCACCTGCTTGAGAGGCAGTCGCTAGGTCAATGGAAGACTCCTTCCATCAACCTACTGCTGGGCACACTGGGGTTGCTGTGGCATAGCTATATCTCTGAGGGATGTGGTCTTTTCATGTCCATGAGACACAAATCTATGCTGAAGTAACTTTCCCCTGTAGACTTGTCCTAAGTGGATCTGTAAAGGACGGTTATATGGGAAAATACCGCCTCCGGCACACTGCTGGCTGATACTCCTCACAATGCAGCATGGTGCACATAACAATACCATGGCCCTGCAACCAAACCCTTTTACATGCCCCCAGAGTCTAAAGCCAGGGGTCCCCAGTGTGATCATCCAGTCTGACTTCCTGTGTAACACAGGCCTGGAAGCTGGCCTGAAATAGCTCCCAGAGCAGATCTTCTAAGAAAAACACCCAATCTTAATTGAAAAATTGTCTTTGTCAGCAATGGTGAAACCACAACAGCTCTTGATAAACTCTCCCAGTGTTAATTCTCCTCACTGTGAATTTTCACCTTATTTCCAATCTGAATTTTTATCTAGCAGCTGGGTCTTTCTCCACTAGACTGAAGAGCCCATTTTAAAATACTTGTTTGTTCACGTTGTAACGTCTCACAAAGAAACCAAGAGCTTCTCTATTATCAGAAGAGCTGATTCCCATTCTCAATGTTTGCTGCTCATTTCAAAACTTCAGCCCCTTCCTCTTTCCAGAAAGAAAAGGGCACTATGGGAAACAAGCAGTGAAACCTGAACTCAAAAGGCTGCTTGAGGTGAAATGTTCTGTGGAATAGGTTTGAATGGTAGAGTATAAGGCACTGCGGTCTGAGTTCAAAATGCATAAGGCTGAAATGTGCTATGGAAGCTGTTTGAATTGTATCGTATAAAGCACTGAACCCTGCAGGGCCTTTCATAGGAAGACAGCAGTAGGGAAAAGAAACATGCCAATTAACAGTCAATCAGGTTATGAGGGATGAGACATTTACAGGATGTTAGCCCAATAGGGAAAAGGAATCCAGCTACACCACCAGTTGCCAGACTGAGTTTCAGTTTAATGCCCTGGGAAAGGCAGAGAAGAAAGGACACATCTGTCCACCTCTGCAAATGCCTGTATCCCAGTGCTATGCTTCCCATGGAATCCAGTTTTGGTTCCGGTACCAAAAGCCACAGTGATCATTTTAATACAAGAAGAACTTCTACACAACTGCAGAAGTGCAAAGACCACAACAAGCGTCACATCAAGATTCCTGTGGGACTGAATTCCCAGAAGCACCCAATCGTACACGCATAAAGAGCCAGTTATTTAAAATGTTTTGACGAGAAATAATCAAATTGTTTTCAGACTAAAAGTGCAGGGGTTGCCCTACTTTGAAACCCGTCTTAGAAGGTCACAAGGGAGAATAAGTGTTGTCAACAACAGACCTTTGTCCGCCCTGTTACAAAAACTACGACACTATGCAGAGTTGGCAGTCACTCCACTGAGAACGGCTAAGGATTAGAACAAGTGGGCTGGAAGGGTATCGGCATGGCTGTGCAAGGCAACAGCAAAGCACACAAACCCTCACTCAAGGCCGTGCTACTCTCAGTCGTCTGCAGAATAGCCACATTCCTCCGCTTTTGTAAGAACCAAACTTTGCCTTCATAACATAAATATTTTCAGTGCAGAAAAAAGGGCTATTCCACATCCGTGAATATAGGCATGACAAATTTTGATTTAAAATGTAGCCAGTTTTTAGGGATGGGCAAAAATCCAACTCTGCACCCCACAACAAACAATACCCCCCACCCACCCAAGCCTAAACACTGAGGTTTCTTTCTTTAAGTGAGCTAAAATAATCTGGATTAGCTTTTACCGATCTGTAGAACTTTCTTCATAGTGTGCGCTAGGTAACTAGCCAGCATCCCCTAATGCCGGGTTTATTGTGAAATTTTCTGTACTGATGATGCAACAGAAGTAACAAAGAAATTCATGTTTGTATAATAATAGTTGAGAATCACACACTGAAGTTACTCATGCTGTTCAAGGGATAGGATATGGGTGCCTGGGCACTGTATAAGACGAGCCAATGGGGTTTCACCATCCAGTTATAAAACCTTGCTTGCTGTTGCGTCAAGACGGCACTTGGTCCTGTCATGAGTGAAGGGGACTGGACTCAATGACCTCTCATGGTCCCCTCCAGTTCTATGATTCTCCCTCTTGCTGAAGCTGAGAGAGAGGAGGAACCCAGTTTGACACCCAGCTCCCAAGTGCTGCTTTCCTTCAAGGCTGCCTCAAATCAAGTAAAAGAGCCCTGAGTGAAATGTGGAGGAAGGAGATGGATGTTTCAGCCCTTCAGCTCATGTGAAAATCTTCTAATAACTTCAGCAAGGGTTTTGTCTGCCTCAGGAAGACAGTGCAGGGCCAAATGCATCCAATGTGTCTTTGACGGCATCCCAGACCTTCTGTGAAGGTACAGCTGGGATGGATTTGATCCAGTGCATTTTGCCTTAATTTTTCTTTGTCCTTTCCAGTGATGCTGGGGAATAGCAGGGAAAATAATTCAGCTGCTGAGGAATGATGGGGCCATATTAAAAGTGCTGGACCAGGGCCAGAGGCAACACTGGCCTGAGGATGCCCTTGCAGGTGAGGTGCCCCCTGGCTTACGTGTGAGGAGACGGTAATTCTGTTACTGAGAAGGCAGCTCTGGCATGCCAGGGGGCTGTGGACACCCTCAGGACTACTCCTGGGCAGTCCCTCTTCCCTAGTGATGAAACACGGTCCCTCCTGGCAGCTGCCCATTGCGAAGGATCTCCCCCCGTCCTCCCAAGGATGCAGTGGAGTCTGGTGCTCCAGCCCTACGGCTTGTGGGCACAGCACAGAGCCTGACAGGAGCATGCACTTGGGTGGGGAGGGTGATTTTCTTGGAGACTGGGAAAGGGAGATGCTTGAACCAGAAAAAGGAAAGATGGCATGTGTGTGTATGACTGGACATATCCACTTAGTGCACCTGAAAAAGGAAAAGAAGAGCTTAAAGAATCAAGCTGGCCATGGAGTGGGAGGGAGTTTGCTCAAGAGGAGAGGCAGCTAGGGACACCAGTAGCCAGGGCCTCAAACCCGAGGCAGCAATTAGCTTTTCCTCCCCTTACCGCACTCCTTGTTTCAGGAGGACGGACACTGCAGCCCGAAGAGGGGCTCTGGATGTCTGATCTGGGCCATGGAAGTAGTGTCAGGAACTGTGGTTGCAGTGCACTTAGCCAGGAGTGGGGATTCTGGAGGGGATCCCGGGCCAAGAGACACAACGGCCGAGTCCAGGCCACTGCCGAGCTAGAAATCCATTCCACGTGAGGACAGCACATAAATGGGCTCATTCTAGAGAAAGGAACGTGGATCCACGGGGTTACCCTTTGCCAGCGGAAGGGCAAGAGAACGACATTTCCATCACAGACCAAGTGATTGAGCCACTCAAAAGAGCAAATGGATCAGAGACTGAAAGGAGGCGCTTGCCACTAGCACCTGGCAGACCAAACTGCAGGGAAGAGCAATGTTATGTGGGCTGTTCTGAAAGAACATGTTTCTGAGGATTGCTGGGTTATGGAAAGGGGAGAGGCGCTGTCGGGTATCACCTGGCAGAACAAAGCAGCAGCGCTTGGTATCTGGAACAAGCTAGAGTGAATGAGTGCAGCAATGTGAATGAGTAACGGCTGCACCTTGCTAAAATGAGTTTTGGATGCTAGGAAGCGTGTTAGTTTTGTTTGGCCTGCGACCCTTCACACCTCCGTCATGCTTGCCTGAAATCACTTACCCCCCGTTCTTTGTCCCTCAGCTTACTCTTGTTTTACTACAAAGCCAGCTCAGCGGTCTCAGACCCAAGTGAAGGGTTTGGAGCTACCCTAACAGGCTGACGTGTTTCTGTCTCTTTCTGTGAGGCCCAGAGAGAGGGGTGCTGAGCCATAGCTGCCCCACCTCCAAGGCAGAGGGCAGGTGGTGACAGGACCCTGCACTGAGCAGGGATCATATCACATCACACCCAACACAAAGATCTGGCAGCTTCCCTCAGACCCGAGACTGCGCTGGCCACTGCCAGTTACTGGAGAAATGCGAGAGGAGACCATTTACTTAAAACCAGAGGCAGAATGCCTCATGTTGCTCCCCGTGGCCAGTGCACTCCTGCCCTGCCACGGAGCCATCAGCTAGCCCCACACAAGGCGCTCCTGGCCAGCTCTCTGGGCCAAAGCTGCCATTATTTCTGTGACTTACCCAAACTTAGTTTCCAGCCATCTTTTCCGGATCACCACACCAAAATACAGGACAAACCCAACGGCAACAGTTCCGCAGACAAAGGCCAGGACTAGGCCAAAGGAACGCATGCGTTCTGATGCTGGAGTCAAAGAGGGAGCTGAGGTTACCAAGTCTAATAAAACAGCCCAAAGGAGAAAAGATAAAAGGGTGTCAGTCGACCACTTCCAAAGGGGTAGCTGTGTTAGTCTAGTTCAGCAAAACAAACAAAGGGTCTGGTGGCACTTTTAAAAACATACATTTATTTACCACATGAGCTTTCATGGGAGAAAATCCCATCTGAAGTGGGATTTTCTCCCATGAAAGCTCATGCGATAAATACATGTGTTAGTCTTTAAAAGTGCCACCAGACTCCTCATTTGTTTTAGTTGACCCCTTGCAGAGTTTGTAAACAGCCCCATCCAGGCAATGCCTTCAGAACAGAAAGACCTGGAAGAAATGCGTAAGCCCCAGGGGAATACTGCATGGGGACAGAATACATTCTCCTGCTGACTCTCTGAACCACCAACCATGGCATGTGGGCAGCAGGGACGGTGGTTTTTCAGCACTTCTCTTACTGTTACAGTAGCACCCAGGGCAAACCGAGATCGCAGCCCCTTGGGCTAGGTGCTGCCTGGAGACAAGAACCGACCTGCCGGAGGGAGCCTACAGTTGAATCGGCCAGGGGAAGCGCTGTCCTGCACATGCAGCAGGAGCAGGAGCAGGGTGTGGCTGTGAGCTGCAGAGTTGTTTTCTGCAGCCAAGACCTGGGGACTGTGCTGGGCGCAGGAGTCGTTCTTTTAGGAGGGGTAGCCAGGTCTGTGGAAAAGCAACAAGGGGGCATTTAATGAGGACATGCTGGGAAACAGCACAAATATCCTGTCTACACCAGGGCGCCCACCACAGCTCTCTTTGCTGAAGCTGCAGTGGGGGTGAATTCCACACTGAGGTGCCCGCGGAGAAGCAAACAATGAAACAAAGCAGGAAGTGTGAACGGTATGTTTAGAAAGCTGGGCAGATTCTGCGCCCAAATATATTTACAGTAGAAGAAAGTGGTTCAGGTTCCAAAGTCAGGAAATGCCCTGCATGAAGTTTCAGCCTTTAATTACAGGCACACATTTTTGTTCTTACCGTTGCCTGGAATGAAAACCATCACGGGGTCACTGAAGGGCCCGATGCCCCCCTTGGTGATGGCAGCTACACACACATTGTGCGCGGCATTTGTGGCTGCATCATCAATGGTGGTGGCAGTGTCAGTCCAGTTGGCTTCAAAGGAATGGCTCTGCTGAAAGAGAGAGAAAAGCTAGTATGGTGGAGAACAGCTGCTTATTTTTTGCTGGATACATCAAACCATGAAAGCTCAAGATTTATTTTAAGCTAACATCCAGTGGGCATGAGCAGTCCGTGTGACGTAACAGCCAGCTATTTATAGAGAATATTTGGTGTTCAAGAACTGGATGAAAACAAAGTAGCTGGAAAGGATTTCCTTTAACTGCTTTATTGCTCAAGACGTGATTCAATACAACTGTCACGCAGCCATCCTGGCTCCAGGACACGGGGAGCTTCCCCAGTGGGGGAGCCTGGAAAACATACACAAGATAAACTACGATCACTGAGTAGTAGAGGAGCAATGCATCAGCCTTTGGGAGGGGAACGCTTCATGAACTTTATGTGCCTTTATTTGTATCCTCAGTCTAACCTCTGCCCCTGCTGGAGCGCATGGCTTCCTCCAGCTCTCTCTGGCGTACCTCCCAATAACTGTCCCGCGCGTCTGCCTCCCCCACAGCCTGGCTGCCCCTTACTTTTACTGCCGCATCCAAGGCAGAGACTCATAGAGCAAGGATGCATACAGAGCCAGCCACAGCGAGGCCCTGTCTAGATGAGGATTTAATGGTACTGCCTGCAGCCACCTTCCTAATGGCTGGTAACCGGACCCTGGAGGCCCCACTCCCTCCACCTCTTCCCCTTAGGTCCCACCCTCATCACACTCCTCTTTCTCCCCTTTTTGCTTGAATGGTCTCCACCCCTTTCCTACCCTTCCTGCTGGGATTCCTCTGCCCTGGATTTGGGACGGGAGCTGCTGCAGCCTGACAGGTGCCAGCCTCCAGAGAGGCTGAGCAGAGCCTGGCGTGGGTCACAGATCCAGTGCCTTCCCCCACCTCTGGATGAATGGACACCACCAAGTGCCCTTTTTGCTTGGATTTCCCCATCAAAAACCAGGCACTGGAAACCCTAAAAGGCTCTTGGACACAGAAGCCAAAACCTGGGGGGGGGGGGACACACAGACACAACCCTAATTAGGTTCCAGGTGGGAAAGGTTAACAAAGGCTTTCCTAGGTGCTAAATGGCAAAGTAAAACCTATGCTCCCCTTCTGGAACTTGCTCAGTGCTCGGCATGGCCCAGGACGCGTGCCTGGCTGCACGAGGGGACTCCGGCAGGCGTTACTGCACCTTTTCTCCTAGCCTAGAGAAGGGCTGCCCGGGATAAGTTTCAGCTCCCTGCCTGAGCTGTTTGTTTGCCCCCCTCACTTCAGGCTGTCCCATGCTGTGGCCCTAGCATTGACCTCATTAGGGGTGAGATGAAATGTGGAGCAGGCTGGGGTTGGAAGCGTCTTGCTGGTTGGGCTCCTCATCTCTCCTTGGTAGGCAAAGGGGAATAATGTGATCAGCCCAGCGCAGCCTGGCCCCTTCTCTAGCACCCGGGCTGAACTCCAGACATGAAGCTGCCAGTCAGGGAGGGGCTTCTTTGCTGAACCCCGGCAATATCGCCCGAATCCCCTCTGCAGTACAGCAAGCTGTCTGTTCGGACTTAGCCCTGCTCCTTTCACCTCTCCCCTTGCAGCTCTGTTTAGCCTGACACACGCATGGTGTGCTCCCTCTCTTGCGGGCCCCTCACTTTTCTTCCTTCTAGTTTCAGACCTCACCATCACTGCCAGAGTTCTCCAGCCAATTTCTCTGCCAGGGTAAATTAGCGGGGTGCTACTGAAGTCAGTGGAACTGGGACCATCTACATCAGCTGAGAATTTGGCCCCTCTGATTTTTCCATGCATGAAGTGCAACCATATACTTCCGATAAGGAAGATCCTTGTTTTCCAGTAGAAGTAATGAACCAGGAGAAAGCAGGCCATGTAGCTGACTGTTTTCAAACAGTGTGATTTCATGTGATGCTAATGATATTTCTAGGTTTCCAATGAATTTCCTTTCCTAGTCCCTTCACTGCGTTAGAGTTGTTCAAATGTTTTCATGGGCGTTTTTCTTGATAAAACGTACAAGTGACTCCCTTTCCCACACATTCACTGATACTTCCTGAATGCCTCCTGAGTCAGCTAAGCAGCTGAGAAAGTGACTGGCGTCGCTCCACGAGAATTTATTATTGAAAGGCAAATGGTCTGCAGTAGATTATACGGCTGGCAGACTGACATGCTTATTACGATTTCATTTCGGCTGCTGTGAGTTTTCTAAACACCAAGTGGTGGAGATTCAGCAATAACAGTAAGACCCATGAAGCAGGAGTTCAGGTTAAGCCATGTTCATTCCACAACTGGACAAAAGAACCAGAAAAATGGAACAAAACTTCTGTAACACATACACACGCTTACAGGCCTCATTTATGTAGATGCTGCTAAAATAATTCTGTGTGGTACGTCACTGAAAAGCATGTGACCTACAGTTATGCAAGGGAATGCCAGGATGCTTTCCTGGTCTTTTTTGACATTCTCAGGCTTCTCTTACTTTGCTTTCATGGTGCCCTTGAGCAAAGGGATACTGGTAAGGCAGGTTTTTATCACTGGGTACTAGCCAATGCAAATATGCATTAAATTCTTCAATCTCTCAGGTGATTTTGTTGTGCCACACGAGGACTGAGCCTGCAGCAACATTCAACTGCCTACAGAACATGCCGAGAGTGCAACCTTCCCAGCTGACATGACACAGCCACTGGGTCAAATCCTCTGCACCCTTCAGTCTGCCATCACAGGACAGCTGGAGATTCTCCTGGCACAGAGCAATGGGCACAACCAAGAATGTGCACTGTTGCCTTTGCAAAATCCTTTTGCTGCTCTGGCACCTTAGGAGGTGTGTTGATGTGGAGAGGTTTTAGCCTAGCTTTGCAGTGATCTTCGGCCGCTGGAGGGATCCCTAGGGCTCCCTGGTTGCCAGCATTACTCAGAACGGTCGGCAGCCCGCCCTACTGGCCCCTGAGTTGGGGCGCAGAGTGGCACCTGGCTGGATCTACGGGTTTTATCACTGGGTTTGTTCACCAAGGAAACCTTGGCTCAAAGCTGCCATGTCACAATAAAACCTGCAAACAAGTCCTGGTGCACAGCCAGTCTAACCCAGACTCAGCAGCCTGTTTGACGCCATGCGTCTGGGGCTGCTCATGTGCTTGAAGTAGTTGGGCACATGCTTATGTACCTTGCTGAATCAGGGCTGCTGTTTCCCTTTCTCCCCCCCGGTGTAGTTAAGTCCCAAATCCAAGGCCTGGCAGAGCCTGGAGGAAAGTGTCCTGACTTAGACTTCACTTGGAGACCACAATTGTCAAAATTTTCTTTAATGAGTCTGGAATGAAGTGAGGGTCCCCCGTCCAAACTGAGGCATCTACATTGGTGGCTTGACTTTCAAGGTGCCACGGGTGCTCTCATCCATGCCCCACAGCTGGCCAGCCAGCTCAGGCAGGTCTCCCATTGTTCGGGCGGGCCAAGAAAGATGGAAATCGGGGTGCCATCTGCACACTGAAAAAACACTCCCACCTCATGATTCCACACCCCCCCAGCTGCCTGGAAGGGGCTGCAAGATGGACCTGGAGGCCTGTGACAGCCCCCAGGGGGAGTGAGGGCCACCTGCAGCTACCTTTTGTGGGTTATTTCAGTGAAAAGTGCAGCCCCATCCACTCCTGCCAAGGTGGCCACGACAGTCAACAGCATCTCCCCATCACAGGAGCAGAGAGAGCTGCCAGATTTCTCTTGCACACATTTTCATGCAGCTGTCACTAAAACATCCAATGAAGCAGCTTCAGTCCTCACAGCAGTAAGAAGCACAGCTCACATGAGTCAGTGGATGAGGCACTGAATGCAGGGTACGGTCCACAATGATTTCCAAGGTCATCATGAAAATTTTATCTTTATCATTTCTTTTAAAAATACACTCTTCACAGTGCATCAATCATTTCAGCGCAACAGCTGGGGGTCCTGCTGAAAGGCCTCCTGGAAACAGAGAGAAAAATTTGAACACTTCCCTTCTCACACGGCTCAGGGAACTAAAACCCTCTTGACTTTTATCTTCTGACTTGTGAGCAGATAAATGGGTCAGCATCTTCTCCCAGCATTAGTCACAAGATGATAATGTTGTTTTCCTGCCTGCACTGTGCTTGGGCCATAGAAATGTCTGTACAAGGATAAAAAGAGGAACAGAAATCGCAGTGTCTTACAGAAAGAGTGTGAATCATTCCTGCCCTGCAGATTTCAGATGTATGTGTTCAGCATCTTTTTGTGTCCTAAACTTTGGATTGTAAAGAAGGAAGAAACAGTGCAGCAAAATACACTAGTAAGCAGGCAACATCTAAATGGGAACACGGGTCTGGCTTCTCCATTTCCTTTTGTCTTCAGGTTTATACTGGTTCCGTTTGCTTCACTCTCATTATGTAATTCCTATTACTCCCTGACAGGGAACTTCCCACAATGCAACAGCTCCAACGTCATGGTTCTGCCTGATATCGGGTGACCCAGGCTGCCTAGGCCAGCTCACCTTGAAGAAGAGGGTCTCAAAGGCTTCTGTAACTGGCTTTTCTCCAACCCAGTCAAAACAACAACAACAACAACAACTTCAGAATTTGAAGCTCACAATTAGGCCTGGCTGGAAAACAATTCTGCTCCACAAGAAGTTGGGAGACTTTGGAACTTGCTTCCATCCTGATGCAGAGCAAGACTGGCCTTCTGAAACCTTTCACGAAATATGAGAGATTTGGAGCAGAGCCTGCGACCCCGGTTACCAACACACCAGTCTTGTGCCCTTCTGGCTGCTGGGTCCCTCGCTCACCCTCTGAAACTCCAGTCTGGACTGAGAAACTTTCTCAGGGAAAACGGTCAAAAAGGGCGCATTTTCATGGAGGATTCTGCCAGGACAAAAATGCATTTGCCAACAAATAAAACTTTCAGAGAATTTTTTTTTTTGCCCAGTTTTACCTAAGCTCCCCACTGCTCCCCGTCACGCTGCCATCTAAGAGACTCCCTTCCCTCCACCCCCTCCCATACACACCACAGACTTCCATTGGGCCAAATCCCACACAAGCGAGATTTGACTCCAAAGCTAAGGCCACATACCCACTTTGCAGCCTTTGCCATCTGTAAAAGCTACAGAGTCCGAACTTCCACTCCTGAGATCTCGCCTAAACCCTCCAGCACAGCAAAGAGACATTTCAAATGAAAACAACAAGCAGGGAAATCAAACATCTTATTTGGTTTGTTAGAGAAACCTCATAAAGAAGCAATAAAGAACACACTGTATTTTTCTTGCTTTGCAGTTGCCCTTTAAGACAGGAATAGGCACAACAGCATTTGGCTAATGACTGTATTTTGGCAGCAGTTACAAGCCAGGACAGCAGTGTACAAACTCCTGTCACAGAGGCAGTCTCTGCCCCAAAGAGCTCATAAACTGTGTGTGGGGCTACAGAGACAGTGGACTCAGTCAGATGGGGGAACATCAGGAAATGTTTAGAGGCCACCACTCAGCAAGGAAGACAGTAATGCAGCTGCCTGGTCATCCTCAAGACTTTTGCAGCCGTCGCCTTATATCGAGCCTCTTACCAGATTCCTTTTCACACTCACCATTTTCTTGGAGTTCCACCACGTGTGCAGTATCTTGTAGCCCTGCAGTTCTCCATGCTTTTGGTCAAGGTGGGGCTTCACCCACCTGATTTCCAGGGAGGAGCTGGACTCGTTGAAGAGCACCGTGACGTTCAGAGGGGGAGAGGAGGGGGCTAAAGACACAAAAAGAACCGTGCACCGGGTTAAGAGAAATGAGCCAACAGGTCCAGCAGCAACCCAGGTGCATGTGGTGGGTTCAGGGGTTGCAGAACTGAACTTGGGACCCTCTGTATTTCACAAATGGGACCCCAATTCAACAGAGCTCATGGGAGAATAACGTGTTAATTGACTCCCCCCCATCCTAAGCCACTTGGTAAAAACATGCATGCTTTTCAGATTCCCTAGCAGTGCTCCTGAGTGCCCCAGGCATGCCTGGCCAGCCCCACAGCAGGAGAGCCATACAGGACGGGTGGTTGTCTTGGCCCTGGCACCCTGACCATTCCCCTGCTGCGTGTCTCACAGGTCTCATTGCTGATTTGGGTGCTGTGATGGCCAGTTAGTGCAGATTTTGGGGAGCGACTTAATAGGAAGACAAATGACGTGACGAAGTGGCATGCTTTCCTCTTTGCATGGTGGGTGCCCAGACATCATGCACTGGCAAGCATGCACCAGGCTGGGGGTGAAAAGTCCCTTGCTTGTTCCCTCCCACACTTCTCTATACTGAGGGCAGGGAGCAGCCCTGGCAAAGGCCATGTTTCATAGCCCCCAGGCGAACCATTGCCCTGCTGTCCCCGCCAGAGTGCCAGCAGCATGTCTGTGGGGTGATGGCAGCAGCTGCTTTCACAGCGATTTCTTGCCGATGAGACATGGACCCAGAGCCCCTCAGTGTCCAGCATGTCTTTCCCACAGAGCTAACTCCAGCCTGGGCGACTTGTCAAGTCTCCCTACCGCTCCCCACGCAGCAAGAACCGAGACACCCCTCTCAGGCACTGCTGGCCCAGCTTGGATGGCCTCGCTCCAAGGCAGCCGTGCTCTGCGTGCAATGGGTCAGAGCCAGCCGTACAGTGAGGGAGGTGGAAGTGGTTTACACTTCCTTTCACTACTGTAAATCACTACACAGGATAGCGGTGAACGAGCCCGAATACTCTTCTCAAGCCAATCACTGAAAAACTCAACAGCTCTGGGCCAAGCTGCCAAGAGTGCAGGGGAAGGGGTAGGGGAGACAAGGGGTCTGGGATGGGGGGTTCTGATGTTGTGACTCTTTTTACTCCACGGCTGTGAGTTTCAATTCCCCAGGAACCCTGATTTGCTGCATTCTTGCCACGGACAGTTGTACTCCCCACTCTGTGGGGCACTAGACACGCAGATATGGGAGCTGACAACAAACAGGTCTGTGCCAACCTCACCAGAAATCCCTGTGCAAAGGGGTGACTCTCAGGTGGGCAGACTAGAAAATCACCATGGCTTTTTCTGGCCTTAAAATCTAAGTGTCAATGACCACATTTGGTTTTTAAACTCACTCTGCAGCTATGTAAATGGAACGGCAGGTACTAATTTCCAGAGACTGACTGGCTCAATGAGAGCCCTTTGGAAAGGAGGCAAAGGCCCCTGAGAAAAACAAGCAACAGAGCAGTGGGAATGAAGTGGCCAAACAAGAGTTAAAGCCACCGCCATGTGGGTCCAGTGGCATCTTCTGTGTGGTACAGCTGTGCTGGGGAAGGCAGGAGAGCAATAAAACCACCTGCCCCTTCACACAGGGAGTGGCCAGCTGGGATTTCTGGCAGAAAGGGGAGGTGGGGGGTGGACCTGAATACACAGCTCTTCCCTGGGCCTGATTGTGGGGCCCCTCCACACATATCCCTGTACTTCCCAAGGCGGGCACCAGCTGGCAGTGTTTGGGTGCTGGTGAAGGAGCCCCCAGTAACCGACCCCTCAGGCCTTGGCAATGAATGGTCAGTGCCCTCTTGGCAAATTTAACCTCTCTCCAGCATGCAGCAAGGAGACCTACAACAAACAGATGCATTGATGGTCTGTCCTCAGTATTATCTGCTCTTTTCCTACCTCCCTCAGTTGTGTTGGCAAGAAAACCATGGCTGAATGAAGACCAGCCAACGTCATTCCTGCAGGAAACACAGATGTTGTACGTTGTCATGGGCTGCAGATGCTGGATGTGATACAGATGAGGTGGCACAGATGTGCTCCAGTTCAGATATGAGGCATTGTTTGCTTCCCTGACCTGAATTGAAAATCAAATCAGAGACAGGGATTAGTCAGCAAGAACTTGCGGGGCCAGGTGCACATTAGGAACTTCAGTCTGTAAACAGGATCCAGAATTGTGCCCATGCCCCTTCCCCCATCTTCCCCTGATGCCCTCTTAACAATCTGGGGAGGAGATTTGGGGGAAGTTTCATGGTAGGAAGCCAGATCAAGACTTCTAATGAAGCCATGCTGGGTCAGACCAATGGTCCACCTAGGCCAGCATCTTGCCTCCTAACAAGTGGTCAATGCCAGGTGCTTCAGAGGACATGACCAGAACCAGGAATCATCAAGTGGTCCATCCCCTGTTGCCTATTCCCAGCTTCTGGCAAACAGAGGCTAAGGAAACTCAGTACCTGGGGTTGCAAGTATTCTCCTTTTTGATGAGGACATAGAATATCTATGGTAATAGGCACAACTGCTCAGCCTTGTGTGCCTTGCTGTCAGCGTAGGAATAAACAAAGTATAACACTGAAGCAATGACTTGGAAGCGACTGCCCTTGGTACTGAATTCCCAATCTCAGCACTCAGCATGGGGTATTCCACTACAGATCTCGTCAGAGGAACGTCTTTGTTACTAAAAATCCTCCCAAAACTGACCCTAAAAAGGAAGACTCTGCAGCATTATGAGGGAAACAGACCGCATTGAAGATGCCAGTGGGATGTCATTAACAAATGTTTTTTCTTGCAATTACTCAAAACCAAAATATGTGATCAAGTGAAAGTCATGACAGAGGACAAAGCAGCCAGCCACAATGAGATCTGTATGAAGTGAGATTAGAAGGAAGGATCAGGATCTTATCTTGAACCTACAAGGATTTGGCTCTGCTGTATTCTGACTTGGACTTTCAGTGTAGCACCTTCCAGTTGAATGCACCAGAGCTGACTTAAAATCCATGTCTTTTACAAGATGGGAAACCTCACAATGAAAAGTATCAGGGCTAAAAAGGTGAAAAGTCTTCCAGAATTCTTACTTATCAAGCAGACTGCAGACTCAAATGGACTCACAGTACCCCAAACCTTCCAGTGAGTGCCCAGAGATTAAAAACCAGCTCTGCTATGAACTGGCCTGCAGCTGGGCACTGTGTGCAAACCAACATTATGCATCACCCTCAGCTTCAGCATTCACAGGCCAGAACTGCATCTTTTTAAATGGAAGAGTTTATGCATGACCACTCTGAAAACATGGACATGGATTTCACCCAAACAACAACCCGGCTTCCTGCTACTGCATGGAAAGGGAACTATGTGGTCAAAAATCACACTTGGAAGAGGTATGAATGCCGTGCAATCTTCCATGCCCACTCCACTTTTTCTCCTTTACACATTCAGCAGAACGAGTTCCTAGTATATAACAAAACGCTCACCCAGTATGCTGCACAGGCTGGAGCTATGGGAAGATGCTTGCGAGGAGCAAGAATGAGAGGAACCAGAAGCAGCAAATTGATCAGCAGAAAACTCAAGCTAACACCAACCTTGCCAGCAATATTGAGCTCTCTCATCACTAGAACTACCTGGTCTTGAACAGCTCCCTCAGGAGGCTGTTTCCTAGCTTCAGGCAAGCGTGCAATTTCTGCTCTCGCCATGTATATCTTAGAGTGAACCGCCGAAGGGAAGTTCCAAGCTGAACTTGAGTTTGCGAGTCCTTGCGTTCTGCACAGGTTGTTCCAGGCAGAAACATTGCTGCCCCAGGGAAGGACCCGGGTCATGGGCCCAGGCACCAACCCCTGGGCCCAGGCCCTGCTCCCTGGCCATGATCTGGCGCCCGGGTCCGATCTATAGAGCCCTGCACGGATATAAATACATGGATCCGTATCCGAACTGCAGCTGCAAGAAATGGTCCACGGATATCTGTGTTGCATCTGCGGATGCGGATATAATGTGGATATCCGCGGATATAATGTGGATATCCACAGATATCCACATATTTGCAGGGTTCTAGCTCTCTGCAGATAAAAATATGTGGATCCGTATCCAATCTGCATCCACAAGAAATGGTCCGCGGATATCCGTGTTGTATCCGCGTATGCAGATATAATGAGGATATCCGCGGATTTGCAGGGCTCTATCGATCTGGCATAGAGCTTCTGCCGCCACCAGCCTGGCCCCAGATCCCTGGCCGGGGACAGGGCCGGGAGAGGCAGGAGCCACCATGGGCGCTCGGGGCACTGGTGCCTGGACTCGGGGCACGTGTCCCGTGTGTCAGGCACCAGCAATGCCCCTGCTTCTAAGACAGCCAGCAGTCTGGGTGTGCATTCATGAGCATGTCCACTACTTAGTGCATAGGACTGGGAGACAAGGGCTCTAGTCTGCATTGACACTGATTCACAAGGTAGCCTGTAGGCAAAGATAAGGACAGTCAACTTTTGATTCAAACCAGACAGAAACACAGGGTCAGAAGAGCATCAGATGTGGCTAGACTCTGGCAAGGGCCTGTAGAGCAGTGATCAGAACCATCTGCTGCCGATGCTGGTTCATTTATCTCTACTTAAATCCTGTGTTATGTTTCCAGCTGTTGTAACCCCTTGTCTCAGCCTTACACACTGTCGAATGTGCTACAAAGAGTCAAAGGGGCACGAGAGAGCCGCCACTCTCAGCCTCGCAGCCTTGTGAACTCATCAGCACTGGCTGTGATGGACCCGATTTCCTGAAAGACAGGGTGCCCCCAGCCCTCGCTGGCTTTGTCTGAGCTGTGTCCACTCACTCTGTGTTGTTAGATCACAGTAAGTGCCAAGTGAGGACACGACAGAGAGAAGCATAATCTTTGAAAGGCTCCTGCTTCAGAACAAGTTGACTCATTTTTAAGTAGCAGGTGGGGAAGAGGAGGGAAGGAAAGAGCATACCATGAGACACCCTGAATCCAGACAAAGGTGACCTTGACACCCAATTCTAGGAAAATCCTGGGTGACACATCACATCGCCCTGCACCTCTTCCCTCAGACTGGCACTCCTGCAGGGATCTTCCCAGTTTGCCAACCAGCACACTGCTCACAGGGGCTCCCATCAAGACCAGTCAGGGTTTATCCTTCTACTTTCCAAGGGACTCATCATTAACAGGGGGCTGAGGGATGTGATTTACACTGTCTTGTTCAGCGATGAACAGCTGCTAAGTGAAGAGGGCCTCGTGCTGCCTTTGCTACGAGTCCATTACTCACAGTGACATCAACAGGAGCGCTGTGCATGGCTGAGGGCAGAATTTGGCACACAAAATGTTAAGCAAAACCTTAGCAATATTACTCCAGGTAATGGTGAGATAAATATCATCAGTGAAACAAACTTGCACATGGACTCCTAAATTACAGGTGACTCGTCACGGATTATGAATCCTAATTCCATCTGAGCTCTAGATTCTTTCCCAAACGGTCAAGCAGGAGCTGGGGTATGACTCAGTTCCTGCCAGGTGGGGCACAAGAGCATCCATAACTACATGGTCAAGAATTCATTGGCAGGACGGCATCACCTGAGCCAGGCTGAATAACCAGTGAGCCGTGAGTACGGTGGTTTAGTCATTGCTGTGGTTCCCGCCAGGAATCACAACTTGTTTTCTGATTTAAAAGGCCATTTCCTAGTGACAGGCCATGTAAATTAAATCACAGGAAATGCTTTGCCTGTCCACCTACTTCCGGAGCTTTAGTAAGAACGGAAGACTAAATACCACACCGATGTTAGGCTGGATAACCTGGCAGGCCTTTCACTTTCGCCATCCCTCATACCCCGGGATTACGACCACATCACAGGAAGCGTCATTTAGATCCAGAATCAATAGACGTGACTGAGAGCAGATGGAAGGAGGCAGGGTCTTACTCACTATTTATATCATGTACACTGCTCAAAATTATAAGGAATCAACAGGCCAGTGCTATCAGAGCCATGCTACAGATGTCACCTGACCCCTTCTGGATAATCCATCCAAGCCCCAGGCATTTCTGATGTGCCATCTACCAAAGGACACTCTGCTGTCAGCCACCACAGTGCATTTAACTCAAAGGACTGAAGAGGCAACCTTTGAAATGAGCTTCCCAAAATTTCTCCCCTCTGGGTAAAAGGGTCAGTTTTCACAATGGACAAGCAGTGTCCACAGATATTTACAGCTGAACCAGTTCTGTTCAATATATTCAAACATGAGCTGGGCAAAGGGGGAAAGCAGTGAGGTGGAAAAGTTTGCATATGACACAAAATTACTAAGACCGACCGTTAAGTCCAAAGCAAACTGCAGAGTTACAAAGGGATCTCACAAAACTGGGTAAAATTGGGCAACAAAACAGCAAATGCAATTCAATGCTGATAATTTCAAATTGGTGCACATTGGAAAACATAATCCCAACTACCCATACAAAATGATGACAGCTGTTACCACTCCAGTAAAATCTTGGAATCACTGAAGATAGTTCTCTGAAAACAGCGACTCTCTGCGCAGCAGCAGCCAAAAAAGCTAACAGAACATTAGGAACCATTAGGAAAAGGAGAGATTAAAAAAAAAACCAGTTAATATCATAATTCCACTACAGAAATCCATGAGACGCCCACACCTTGAGTACCATGTGCAGTTCTGATCACTGCATTTCAAAAAAGATACTTTAGGACTGGAAAAGGTACAGGGACAGGCAACATAAATGACAAAAGCTGTGGAACAGCTTCTGCATGGGAAAGATTGAAAAGACTGAGATGGTTCATCTTAGAAAAGAGAAGATTAAGGGGGGGAATATGAGGGATGTTTATAAAGTCATGAAGAATGTGGAGAAAAGTGAATAAGAAATTTTAATTATCCCATCACATAACACCAGAACTAATGGTCACCTAACAAAATCAGTAGACAGCAAATTTAAGAGAGAAAGAAATATTTCTTCACATAATGCACAGTTGTCCTGTGGAACTACTTGCCAGGGGATGTTGTGAAGGCCAAAAATGTAACAGGGTTTGAAAAAGAACTGGTTAAGTTCCTGGAAGATGGGTCCAGCAATGGCTAGCCAAGATGGTCAGGGATGTAACCCCATGCTCCGGGAGACCTAAACCTGAATCTGCAAGGAGCTGGGCATGGATGACAGGGATGGATCACTCAGTTGCCCTGTTCTCTTTATTCCCTCTGAGGTGCCTGGCACAGGCCACTGCCAGAAGACGGGATACGGGGCTGATGGCCCATGGGTCCGACCCAGAATGGCTGTTCTTATGTTAGAGGACTGCAAACCAGCTCAGGAAATGAGCGTGAGTGTTAGCAAACCTTGTCTGGCAGTTCCTTGGCGATCTCAGCACAAGCAAGCCATTTCTCCTACTTCCTCCAGGAACATTCCCAAATCCAGTGCCCAATGGGGAGCCAGCATGGCCATGCCAAGCTGCAGGGGTCTGGCATTCAGAGACCTCACAGCTTCGACACCCTGATGCCATCAGGGTCTTGACGATTCTGGGACCCTGAACCACCAGCCCAGCGATATGCAGATGGCACATGGCCTGCCAGCTGCTCCACAGACACAACCTGGGTCCTTTGGCTGCTCCGGCAGGTCCTTCCCTGCCCCCAGGTGGAACGGGTGCCACTGATTTCATTTCTGGAATACAGAGATGGCCCAAACCTACTCTCACTTACAATGGCATTGACCAAGTGAATTTCCAGAGGTCCTGTGGGGCTACCTGTGAGAGAAGAGGCAGGCCCAGCATGGCTGACGGGCTGTCTGCAGGCTCCCTGAGAGCACCCACCATGCCATGGCAAACATAAGCAGCTTGAATTGAGGCTTACCTGGATTCTGCAGCTGTTGAGGGGCGAATAGCCATCAAAGCCCGGGACCCAGGCTACCACGAGGCTGTGTGCTGAACTGTTCAGGACACGCATCTCAACTGGGGCTGACGGAAGTCCTACATTAAAAAGCCCCTGGTCAGCTTTAATGCACGTGAATGCTGGCATCTCTGAACACAAAGCAGGGCACGTGCTCCCAGCAGGCAAGCTGAAAACCTGCATGTACAGAGTTGGCTGAGAACACCCCACCACTCAATTCAGCACCAGGAGACAACAGACACTCATGCCGCCCCAAGAGGACCAAGCCTGGAAGGCAGGGTCAAGCGTGGCCTGACACAGAGGGGTGTGGAGCAGTGGCACAGGGGGATCCCTTGGGCTGCCCCCGTGGGATGGGAGCTGGCCTGGGAGGCTGGAGCTGTCTGAAGCTGCACATCAGAGACCTTCCAGTGCGCAGCAGTGGTGTCGCCATGCACTAGCTGCTGTGCCGCAGGTGGTGTGAACTCACTCAGACCCTGCTGGGACCCAAGAACAACGTGGGCTCGGCGAGGTAGTTTCACATTGGCACCAGTGACTTCACACGCCCTGTTCTTTCCCTTCACCCAGGGCAGTCACCTTCCCTGGCCAAGGATCCCTGGCCCATTGCCTGGGCCCCCTCTGAGCTGCAGAAACGCCACTGGATTTAGCCAAATGCCCAATGCCAGCCAGGTCCCCTGTGGACAGTCTCTGCCAGAGAGCTGGAGGGAGATTGGTGCCCCAGGCTGGACAGATGAACCCTACACATTTCTTCTCATGGGCACATCACTCCAAAGAAGGTGTCTCAAGGGGCAGGTGCAGGGATCCAGTGGGGTCGAAGTTCTCAGAGGAGGAGGAGATGCTGCTGTGCGGGAAGGCAGGGAGAAAGCAGCCCGCTGAAGGAGAAGGGGATGCAAGAGACCACTAACCATCTCCACAGCTCACCCCAGCTGGCCCTGGTGACCGGGATATGGCAGAGGCAAACCACGCTGTACCCCGGCACGTTTAGGTAACAAGACGGAGCCGGTGTATTGCCCTCCCCAGTGCTAGCGGCGAGCAGCTGACTGGGAACCGCTTCCACACAGGCCACCCACCTCCTCTTAGGGCATGCTTCCTCAAAGGAAGAAAGGGGGCCTCTGACCCTTCTTGCAGGTACCAGCTCCCCACATTCTCCCCCTCCCCTGGCCCACGCCCCGCTAGCCACTAGGCCCTACTCCTGATGGCCCATGTGCTGCTGCCATCTGAGCCCTGGGCGTGACACCTTGGAACCACTGCCAGGCTCTAGGATGGGTAAAACTGGCTTCCAAGGGGCGGCTGCAGCATCCTGCACCAGGACGGTGCTGCGCAGGGAGCTGAACCCAAAATAGGCTGGTTAGTTATGTGCACCCTCTTTAAAGCTCCTAATTTGCTGCAAGATCCAAAGGGGCAGCCGTGTTAGTCCAGTTTAGTAGAACAAACAAGGAGTCCTGTGGCACTTAAAAATGAGCAATATATTTGTTAGTCTTTAAGTGCCACAGGACTCCTTGTTTAATTTACAGCAGGCCACCCAGGCACTTTCCACTAAGCTACATGGCCAGGCAGCCGAGGCCAACCGTGTGTGCGAAGGCTGGCAGGACCCAGAACTCAGCGAGGCTGATGCCAGAGCCCTGGGGGAGCGAGTGACTGAGGCTGAAGCAACATTCGCAACCCTCTGGGAAAGATCTAGGCAGCTACTCTAAAACCCCTGCCAGTCTGAGACAAACCCAGCTGGGGGAAGAAGTGCTGAAACCAGGGTCCTACCTCAGGCAGGAGCATGCAGCAATTCTAAGGAAAATGCTCCCTTGGCTGCCTATGCAGCTCCCGTGTGAGAATTTCAGGAATTCCTAGCACTTCCTCTGGAAATCCTGAGGCTGGCCGTAGCAAGGAAGGAAGGAAATGACACAGTTCTTTGGAAATCACCTCGCTGTTTGACAGCTCTGCTTTCAGTGACTCTCAGGCAGTTCCTACCTCCCTCATAGTCCTGCAGAGGACCCACTTTCCAGCTAGCCGATTCACTGCATGTGACCTGCTGGCACTAGCTTTGCGGTCATAATTGTCAGGCGTCGTTTGTTGTTGCTGTGGACTGAGAGGGAGGGGAAGGCAGCATGCTCTGTGGTGGAGTGGAGAGACTTGGACCAAAGCCCAGACACGCTGTGCCTCCACCCAACTCTCCCATGCCTTAGGGTCTATAGGATTTCCCCAAGAATCTTAGAGCATCTGCGGGTTTTGTGCATTTTGACCTCGGGGCTGGGGGCCATATCTGCTCTCCCCAACAATACGTCCTGCAGGAATCTTTGCCACAGCTTGGGAGAGAAAGATTAAGACCAGACTTTGAAGCACAGATTCCAGTGCATGAACTAAAGCTGGACAGGAACCAATTTTTCTGTCCGGTCAGAATTTTTCAGATTTTTGAAAACATTTTCCTACCCCAACTTGGGATGAAAAGTCAAAATCTTGAAAATTTTCACCAGAGAGAAATGCAAAGAAAATATCAGATTGGGTTAGGCAAAGCTTTGTGATCATTTCTAAAGGATTCTTCTATTCTAAGATCTTTCTGTTCCTAAGTTTTTCTTTAACTATACATCAAATTCTTAAATTTGAAAACTATGCATTGTATCAAACCAAGCAAGCAAACTTTGTTTTGTAAAATATCATGATGGAATCTTTGGATGATTCTGAAACTTAGTTTTGTGGTTTTTCAAAAACAGACTGAAACTGACCCTTTCTTGGAAACGGTTTTGATTTTGATGAATTGGCATCCTCCAACGCAAAACTGGCTATTCAAAATTTCTCAGGCAGCTCTAACAATAATCTCATTCCACAGCCTCACCACCACGCTTGGTCAGGTAGGCACCACCGACAATTGATGATCCAGAGACCCTAGCACCAGCAGAGAGAGAGCCTTCGTATTCACCACTTACCTTTTATATTGATCTGCACTTCATTCGATGCAGTTAGTCCTTTCCTATTGTGAGCTTCGCAGCTGAATATTGCAGTTTCGTTAAGACCTGCAGTAGGATAAAATAAATACTATAGAAAGACAATGGCAACATGGTGATGAATGTTGGTGAGACAAAAGGAAGTGCTTTCATTATCCTGTACTTCTCTCAAGCTCATTTAATTTCATTCACCACACAAAGATACCACTTCCCAGATGTTGTTGATCTAGCTATGAACCAAGTCTGATCCATGAGAAAGAGAATTTAAAGGAAGATTTTGCAGCTTCTTTTCTTTTCCCATTCCCATTCTGTTCCCGTGAGTACGTTGTTTTTGCACTAATCAATTCTAAATTGCCGTACACTGCGTTTCTGCGCATGCAGCACAGTAAGCAGAAAAGAAAGTTGACCATTTGGTCCCAATGAAGTCAGGTGTTCAGATCCTATGGTATAAAAACTATATAGAACGCCTACTGACTTCAGTAGGGCCCAGGCTGGGGAAAGATCTAGTTCTGTAGGACTCTAGCATTTCTGGCCCTGAATCACAGCAGATCAAGGCACCTTCCAGTCCCCCAGAGGCCCTGTTCAATCTCCCACAGCTCGGCTTTGGCCCAATTTGAGAAACAGCAAGGCAGAAAGAGGAAGATTCCATGACGCAATAGCCTTTAATCGTCTGGTTTGTTTTTTAAGGATTACTCAAACCCTCCGCTGAATTGCCCCTGGACCCAGACATGATCCCTGGGCGGGAATAATGGCGCCTCACACAACCCCTCATTTCTTACCAATGGGAATGTCAGCTGCCTGTGGAAAGGCGCAGCCCAGACAACCACAAAGGGATTGTCTGCTCTGGGGTACATTGCATGAGTGATTTAAGACCCCCAGGGACCACATGGTACCTCCAGATGTTGCGGCCACTGTGGCGGTGCTGAGCAGGGTTCACTTTGCCCCACTGAAGCTCTCCCCATGGATCTGCTTCCCCCTGCATATGAGGAAGAGACTGCCACCCAAACTGTTGAAAGAGCCACTTCAAGAGCTCCCTTCTTTTGCATTTCATACACACAAAGATGGAGACGATACCAAGGCTTGGCTGGCCCACGCCCCTGCTGGTTTTGACCACAGAAGGAAAGCTTTTTATACCCCATGCAGCGACTGCTCCTACAGGCAGAGGGACATTGATGCTACTGCCTGGGCATGACTTTTAGCCCACCTCTGCCTCTTTGTCTGCTGGCCCCTTCATTCCCTTGGGCCCTGAAAAAGGACCACTGTGGACTAGCTACTGGGGGGAAGTGGAATAGCTCGTGGCAGTCAATGAGCTCCCCTGAGATGACCCAGTCAGTTCAGGAAAGCTTAAATCTTCTGAGTATCCGAGCCCTAGTTTGGATGGGCCCAGAATTCTGTCCGTCTCTCCGCCAATCATCCACTCCACTGCCCAGGCCCAAGTGTGGGTCGGCCCATGGCGACCCAGATGGAAGGGGGCAAATCCTAGTAGTAGCGGTCAGCTACACCAGGTTCCTTCTCTCTGGGCAAACTGCTCTTCCTGTCATTCTCCGCTAGGTGCCTGCATTACTGATGCAAACCTTGGCCAGCAACAAAAATGGGGTGTAGGCGGGGAGAGGCCATTCAAAGGTGGAGTGCTGGGACCCAGAAGGGCTACGCTTCTGTGGACGAGGCTTGCTGCCAAAGCATGTGCACTCCTCTGCTTACACCCAACCAGGTTTGAATCAGGCACGTGGAACTGCATAACAGTGTAAATCTTATTCTTTAAACTGAATTAGGGCCTAGAAATGCAGGGAGTGTCTGCCCTGCTGACCCCCTGAAAGCTCACCTGGGGGCAACTGCCCCCTGCCCCCTGCCGGCAGCTTAGTGGTTAATGAGCAAATACGCACCAGGAGCCCATGAAAGGCAACCTGAGTGCAGGGAGGGAAGGTGCTCCCAAGGGCGGCCCAGCAGAGCAGGGGACCCGGAGACCCCTGCCGGAGAGCAGTAGAAGGCAGGTGTTCAGGAAGGCTTGGTCCCAGGGAAGAAATCCTCCAAAAAGCAGCAGGAACAGTTTGTGAAGAAGAGCTGCAGTTGGCTGGTCCCCAGTAGCATCGGGAGGAAAGGCAGAGAGGACCCTGGTGGTAAAGGGTCTGGACTGAGGGGAGCGGTGGGCTCAGGTGGAGACAGGCAACCTACGACTGACTGGCCCCCACTCTGACTCTGGCATAAAGGCTTTGCTTATGTTTTGTGTTGGCCTTTGCTGGTCATAAAAGTGATCCTACTGCAGGGATGCTGTTCCCTGTGCAAAGTCTCACTGAACATATTGATGGGGAAATCAAGGCAGGCTCATCCCCATAGGCCAGAGTGAAACCCGCCAGGCAGCCCCAGGGAAACCCTCGTATGCTCTGACACACACAGCCCCCCGGAAGGATGGGTCTCGGGAGAGAGCAACCGTGAAGGACGACAAGGGCCACGATCCTTAGCTCCAGCCCAGGAGTGCTCAATGCAGCTAGAGGCACCCGCATTCCCATAGCTGCTCTGACCTGTGCTAGCTGCCAACGGCCCCAGGAGAAAATCCAGCCCAAGGAGCCCCTGTGCCCCCCACAGCCAGTACAACCCTCCAGACTGGTGCTGTGCATAATACAGTGAACACCCCTCATCCGGCCCCCATGTGTGTCAGTGGAGAAAGTCCACCTCCCTCTGGGCCTCGCCGGCTCTCACCGACATTCAAATCAGGAGTGCCAAGGAGCCAGCCCCTTAGAGAGCAGGAAATGCAGGGGTGGCCCCCAGCCCCTATGCAGGAAAAGCCACTTTCACTTCCCCATTTCATTCCATTTCCTCCATCCCAGCTCAGATGTCTACACAGCAGCTTTACAGCCCTGTGAGCTGGAACTGGCTGGCTCACACCAGCCGTGGGTGTTTAACTGCAGTGTAGATACACCCGGGGGGCTGGGAGGATATGGGGGGGTGGGAAGCTGAGTCTGAGATGCACCAAAGGCAAAATCAGCATCAGTTGTTGCCTGCACTCACACTTCTGGGCTCTGTGCACCAAGAGAGTTTTCTCATCAGAACCAGCCTTAGCCACAGACATCAGCTTGCCGAGTCCTGTAGTGGCTGGGTGGGTCGGTTTTTTTGCAGATGGCAGGGAGGGAGACAAACTTCCTTTTCTGAAGAAATTTCCAATCCTAAACAGAAACTGGCTAGAAGCCCCACATCCAACCCTTTGGCTTCCAGTGACCAAAGCTCATCCATCCCTTGCAGCAGGGCTGTCCCTAGGGTGGAGCGAGGCCCAGGGTGAATCAGTTTGTGCCCCCCCCCCCCAATGTTCCCGCTAAGCCTATGATGCAGCTGAGCAAGTTATGGACACATTTGAGCAAGCTCCCCACTGGTTCTCCAGGCCCTGGCTCCTCAAGTGCGTCCATAACTTGTTCAGCTGCATCATCAGCTTAGAGGGAACACTAGTGCCAGTGTCATAATTTTTCTTTAATAAAATCATAAATTTCTAGCCATCTGGCTAAAGAGTGCAGAGAGAAGCAGAAAAACATGACCTGACTTTATCCTAAAGGCTCAAACCCCAAAAGTCAAAGAAAATGACCCCCACCCATTTATTATTTCTTTAGACAGCTCTTGATTAAGTGAGTTTTAATGATATATTTAGGCCTGACTTGTGATTATTTTTTGATGTTTGGGGTGGGCATTACTGAATGTGTCATGGTGATGTTTCATCAGGCTCACAGACAAATGGACAGGAGCATTTGGTGGTACTCTTCTTTGTGGCTCTGGTTTTCTGTTCAAGATGGGAACACAATTTTACAAGTTTAATAAAGGAGATGGATCCTCTGCACCCCCTTCAGGAGCCACTTGTGTGTGACAAGCTACCTGTCCATTCCTCTTTGCAAGCATCCACGTCACAGCTCTGCGGTCCTGCCAGACTCAGGAAGGCAGATCCAGAGCCTGCTGTTGCACGCAGGTGCCTGGGACCACAGCAGGCTGCATTATAAGACAAGCCAGCTCAATGATTCCTCATTTTACCAGGACTAGTCCCTCACCCTATGGCGTACTGAGGGACAGGCAAGCAGGGACATGCACCACAGGAACAACAAGACATAGCCAGCTGACCCGAGTTAGGGCTCACTTCACGGACTCTCCAAGTGTAAGGCATTGTGCTGACAAGAGAGAGAGCAAGTTCAGAGGGCTGTGTAAAATCCTCCCTTCCAGGACAAGCCAAGGAGGTAGGGCTGAATGCCACAGCCCTGGAGGCAGCAGAGGAAAGGAGTCCAATGGCCATCAAGACAGAATAGCATAAGGAAAAGAGGATCGTCACCTAGGAGTGGGATCCTGCAAGCCACCCTCTGCTATACTCCAGGGGCATGTCCTCCCCTAGGCAGATCTTTTCCAGAAGATGAGGCAGGACGCTTAGTGAATTTCCCTCTCTTTGTTCCATGGAAAACAAGTTCTGACCCTTCATGGAAAAGCTGAGCCATTCGTCCTCCTAAGCTAGCAAATGTCTCAAGACCTACATGGATGCTGGGACACACACCAACCCAGAATCCCCACACAGCTCCCATTGCCTGTCGAGTGCCAAGGGAGGGCCCAGCTTTCCCCTGGGAAGTCCAAGAGGCTGGCAGAGAAGTGAGGTGTGATGGTTCCCCTTTCCTCGCTTCTGAAAGATCCTGGAACGTTATCCAAGGGGCTGTAGGCTGGGAGGCAACATACTTTAGGTTACAATGGTTTGGAGAGAACTTGGCTCAGAGCACAAAACAATGAGAGCCACCAAAGAGACCCTCTTCCAGTTTCTCCCTTGAAGACTCTCCCAGCCGAAGTTCAGAACTGACACCCCTCAGAACAGCCTGGGAGCTCGCTTTCTGCAACACTTGCTTAGGACAGCCAAGGAAACCAAAGGCCACATCTGACTGGCCTAGACTTTAAAGGGCCCCTGGCGGCACCTGAGCGTAGCTGGCAGCTTACGGGTAAGAACCCTGCCTTACCAGGAGAGAAGTTCACTAACCCTTCTGTCTGTGACCTCCCACAGCATTGACGGTCCTGCTCCTTCTGGTGGGCAAGTCAGCGGAGCTGAAGTAGTTTCCTGGTTCAGATTGTGGAGGCAAAGCCTAACAAGTTCTGTGACATCCCTACTCACGCAAACCCCCGACAAAACACAAGCGCACCACATCACGCTCCTGGGTTACAGCCAGTCCTGGTCATCAGTGACCTAGGTTCTCACTGCAGTGTTAACGACGCAAAGAGCATCTGGGTCAGCCTTGCCTGGGAGTGAGTAGCCACATCACTAAGTCACACTCGAGTTACAGTGCCCTCACTGGTGCCGCTCGCACTCCTGTGCACCACTGGGACTTGCTGGGGCACCTCCACGGGCACTGTGTGCCCAGCTAAGCTAATGTGAGAATCACATGGAAACTTGTCTGTCCTGCTGGGTGGCCCAGGCAGACTGCCAGTGCGGGAGTGGTCCGGCCTGTGTCTTCACTGCAAAACTGGTGGGTTACCAGCCCAAGTGACAGGCTCACAAGGGCTCTAGTCAGGAGCACCAGACAGCCAGCTTGAAAGCAACACCACACTCAGCCAGAGTTTGTGTGTGGGTGGCTCAGGGCTTGAGGCAACCTCCACTGGACAGCTTGGATTAACTCTGCAATGAAACACACCCTTCTGGGCAGCACACCTCCAAACAGACCCTCAATAGCCAGCCAGCCCAGGTGCCGCACATCACACACCTCAGCCTCACACGAGTTCCCAGCTTCCATGAATTCTAGCACTGGGGCTCTCGTGCACCAACATGATGACAGCCAGGTGGACCTCCTGCATCACCGAGGACAGAGACCCTCACACAACCCTGGCTGCATTGACCCTTCACAGGCTCAAAGTTCAGGTCCTGTATTACAGGATAGTATTGAGGAATGGGGTGCAGCACAATCCCCCTGCAGCCCCCTCTCCGCCAGGGCAGACTCTGACTCTTTGGATCTCAAAGCAAGGATGTAACCATCAATTCTACACCTGCATCAAAATCCTCCCACTGACTGAGGGAGCCCAGCTGCAGGATGAGCATTGGTAGGATGGCAGCACGCGCGGCTCACCCTGGCATTGCACAGCAGTCGGGCTGAAGACAAGGGCCAATGCATTCCCGGTGGCTTCCGAGAGCCAACATCAGCCTGCCACTCGACAGTGAGTGCAGTCGGCAAACACTAGCCAGCCAAGAAGGGTTGGCACAGAGCTTACCATGCTCCTGCTGTATTAGTGGCCATGCAACATGCTCTGCAGGTGAGTGACACTCACCTGGTAGAGTCAGGATAGAGGGGGAAATGTCGGGCCGATCGTTCACTTTGCTGCTGTTCCAAAACCAGTAAATCTCCACAGGCTCCGGGGGCCCCACCGCCTGACACGTGAGGTTGAACGGTCTGTTCTTGGTAACGTTCAGCCCCTGGGGCTGCTGAAGGAAGTGGGGTAGCCCTGTGTGGAAAGAAGCAGAACCGCTTTCAGCAACAACTTTAATGACCAGTAATGTCCAGGTCTGCCAGCCTCTCTAGCCATGCACCAGCAAATCTCAGCACGGGCACCTGCCTCCCAGGCCAACCAGTCCCTGCCCAACCCACTCCACCATCTCCTGCTCCTGGGCCCTCATCCCCTCTCTGGACCAGCCCTGGTCCCAGAAGCCTGGCCTCACACATGACCCTCACCACAAGCTCTCCCGCAAGTGCTCTGCCACACCTCTTCCAGGCCCCAGCTTACCTTCCAGCTGAATGAGGATGGGGTCGGAAACAATCTCCTCACTGCGGATTTTCAGTTTGCAGCTGTAGGACCCCTTATCAGAGCGCTGAGCATTGGTTATGCTGAAGAGGAGAGGAAAGGATTATACAGGCTTTGTCACTCCCCTGGACGCTTCTCACAGGAACAGTTTGCATGCACCAGCGCAAAGGGCAAGAAACGCTGCACCGCTTTTATGCACGGTCTCAACAGGTCCTACCCACAAAGAATGACATTAAAAGAATGTCACGGCTGCAAAGCACTCAGCTCTTGCTGCATTGCTGCCCCTCTCTTGTGCACAAGTTATGAGGCAGTCTTCAACCGGCTCACTGACTTTCAACCCAGACCATCTTGATCCTCCAGTCTGTCCTGCACACCACCAGCCACAGAGCCTCTCCCACCCACTCCTGTAACAGAGCCCTAACCTCTGGCCGAGTTACTGACCTCCTCAAATCTTGATCTAAAGACTTCAACTTAGAGAGAATCCACCATTTAAACTGGTTTAACCCTGTTCCAAAGGGGCAGCCTTGTTAGGCTAGTTAAGTGACCAATGCCCCATGCTGCAGAGGGTCCCTATCAATTTGATCCAGGAGAAAATTCCTTCCCAACCCCAAATACATTGATCAGTTAGATCCTGAGCTTGTGGGCAAGACCCACCATAATAATATGACCACAAACTTTTTTCCCAGAGGACCCTGCTTCATCCAGTTAACAGGCTGGCCAGTGCCCACGTACTGAGCCACTACGCTGCACGTTTTCTCCTCTGTGTTTCATGGGTGGCTGTTATTGTAGCATGCAAATGCAGCTCTGAAGACAGAATTGTGAACTTCCTTCAGGGCTTCCTCACTTTCCTCACACTTTCATTAGTGCTTGTTTCCACAATGCCCTGGGAAGTGGGGGCCAGTCCCCCATGTGACAGGTGGGAAACTGATGCACAGACAGGTTAATGTCACACATGTCCACTAATTTTGGGTGCACAATTTAATTCACCCAGGACCTGATTTTTCAGAGGACCTAGCACTATGCAGCATCTTCTATGCTCCAGCCCAGCTCCTGGTAACTTCAGCTGAGTTCTGAGGCTTCAGCCATTTTGCAAATCAGTCCCCAGGGTCTCAAGTCAAATCCCCAGGAACACACAATTAGTGACCCCTGTGGGAAGTGTGCACTGCACGAAAACAGTGCGGCAGAGTCTCCTCCCACGCCAATCTCCTAGTCCCAGCCTCTTTCACTAGCCAGTCCCTTTCCTTCAGTCTCCTCTGCGCCCCCCCCCCCCCCCCCGCAGGCTCCTTGTCCCAGTCTCTCCCCATGGCAGGGGGATGGAGAGGCCTGGGAGGAAAGCACCTTGGAGCATAATCGATCGCCTTCCCCTTTCAGTGGGGCTTAAACTTGTAGGTGCTTCTGAAAACATCCCACTGAATCTCTTCCCTGCAAAGAGGCTGAGAAGAACCTGATGCATGCTGGGAAGTTTACGTTGAGCATCACACACGTTTGTCTCACAGATGTTCTGCTACACACACTGCAGTACTTTTGGTGAAAAGCACGGCTCTGGGGCCCTCTAGTAAATGAATGGCATGGACAAGCTGGGTTTTTCCATGCTATAAACCCAGCCTACAGTGTGTAGAGTAGAGGGGGTTCCTATAGATCTTCCTTTCCTCCCCACCCTGTGTGTTGTGCACTGTCTAATGAAGGTCATGCTATGTTGCTGGTTTTAACAGCACCTCCTATATGGTCCTGGGTCTGAGTCCTTGCTGAATATCATCACTGGTAGCTATGATCCCAGGACAGACAGGACCTAAGAGTTGACTCTTGCCTCCCAGTCCAGCTTTCCTGACCTCAGCAGGACTGGGGAGTCTTGAAAAAGGAGCCATGGCTATGGGTTTAGCAGACAGCAGTTCCAGCCCCTGCATCATGCCTGACCATCCCAGGACCCTATCCCCTCCCCTCTGATCCTTGGTCTGTCACATGCACAAGGGCGGCTTTGCTTTGAGGAAGCTGACAACACAAAAGGCGTGTGGTAAGCTTGTGTCTTCCGTCCTCACCGGAGTCCTGTTTTCCATCCTGCGAGAAAGGGTCAAAATAAGCTTTTGGAGTCAGCCGCTTTAGTGGCTTGATGAACTCAGTAAAATAGAAGAAGTGTGAACACCCTGGGATGTTTTCAGAGCAAGCCCCAATCATCGCCCGAGGCATGGGGTTAGTTCACAACACCTAACTGGTCAGAAAACACTACAGTCCTGGAGGAATGGGAGAGATCTATCCCTGAGCCTGATGTCACAGGACAGCATTAGTTGCCATTCAGCAGAGAGCTAAGTGCAGAGTCCAAGCGATAGGGTCTGCTACCCGGCTGTGCTGGAGTTTTTAGCTGAAAAACGTTCTTGAAACTGCAGAGGACAATCAGCCTGTCAAATAGTGAGCGAGATTACCTGAAGGTAGAGGTCATTTCTATGTTGTCATCGTCCTGGACCTGGTAATGCTGACTGGCCATGCGGTCCAGCCCCTGCAGCTCCTTCCCATCTTTCCACAAGGAAATGACGGTAGAGTCTTGGTGGAACAGAAAGTCAGGTATCTTAATTGAGCAATTAAACTGCACATCTTTATGCTCGTTAATTACTATACGTCCTATTGTGGGATTGAATTTAATTGGCTGGAGTGAGTGGGTCACAGAGTCTCCATCCCAAGTAGACACTTTGGCCTGGTCAGAATACGGCTCTGGAGCATACGTCTGTGTGTCGGCTCTGGGGATGTTGTGCGTTGCAGTTAGAAGGGCATGGGGATGTCTGGGAGTGGATGTCAGGTCCACGGACAGTGCCTGTGCGGATGGCGACCGGAGGAATATCTTCTGCTCTTGCCTCCCTTCAGTGTGACCTGAAAAATAGAACACCAGGTTTCTACCCTCTCTCATCATCCTGCATTCTCCATATCTCAGAAGCCCTGATGTTTCAAAGTCACATCGCTTCTATTCTCCATGGTCACCCCCCATGGCGGTTGCCCCAACCACCCTCCAAGCCCACAGTGCAGCAGTCCCAATATGAGCTTGGTATCTCCACACACCCCCAATTGCTATGGTGCATTTGTTGATGAGCCAAATCCCTCAACTGATCTCAAATACCATCAAGAGCAGCAGAGATTGTGCTAATCCCGATACCTCATGCTTGCTGCAGCCCTTCTGCAAGTTGGGCAGGGGGTGGCACAGCGGTGTGAAGGGACAGGCCTCCATGAATGGTGGCACCTCCCTTTATGCAGCTCTGGGTGCCCCTCACAAGGCAGGTCTGGCAGAGTGGAAGGCCTCACCCCTGGACACGTCAGCACACCAAAACCTCCCACAAGAAAGATGCACCCAAGAGAGCACTACGCAGATGAGGTTCAGAGTTTTCTCCCCCATCCGCACTCCCAAGCATTTTCCATGGGAGGGGTTGGCCTGGCCCAGACACCAGGAACACCCCTGGCCTGGAAAAAGACCTGGGGCTCATGTGCTTTAAGCACGCTACCACTGCAGCTGACACCGCGGCAGCCCCAGGGCTCTGGCGTTGGGACTCAGGGCTCGAGCCCTTTAAGCCCGACACCAGCGACGCCCCTGCCAGACACTAAGATCAAGTCTTGCCCATGCCCTGGTAGGGTCACCCAAAGCCTCCTTTCCTGTGGTATAAAATCTGAGCCCAGTCACTATGCCCCCAAACACCAGACTCAGGGGTGAACATGACAGCCACCCGAGAGTGCACTGCCTAGACAACCAGCCACACTGCAGACAGCCGGCTGGCCTTCTTCCCAGCATCCGCCAATGAGTCGCTGCTACAAATGAGAGGCTCCACAGATCGGTTTTAACACACCCTGCAATGAAGACAAATAGCCCTTGGCTAAAGACAGCAACACTGCATGGAACGGAGCCTGGCCTTGCAGTGAGCTGCGTCAAAGGGTGGCAGGCATGAGCTACCCCTTGCCAGCATCACAGGAGGCTTGCAACCACTGGCTGTCCATTGGGAGTCAATGGGGCTCTGGCCTGGTCCAGGGTTTGTCCCCATGCTGTCTCCTGGGTGCCTGTACAGTGTCTCTTGCAGCTGGGGGCCTCCAGGTGCTACCACAATACAACTGTTCAATGATGATCAGAGAGAGATGGGGACGCACAGCCAGATGGGAGCTGTGAACCTGCATGGCCCTGGGGTACAGCGCAGGAGCAAGGCAGAGAGGATCCACCCTGGGATGCAGAGCTCGCTGCTGTACTGCCCCTGTGTCATGCCTGCCTGCCTAAGGGGGAACGTGTGCTTCGTTAGCAGTTCAACCCAGGCCTCCTCCGACACACCTGCCATGCGCTCATCCCACTCTGAGCCACGCACTTCAGCATCAGGCACCGAGTGCAGAGGGAGCCATCTGCTCAGCGCACAGGGTTTTGCTAAGGGAGCCGGGCTACATCCATCAGCTGAGAAAAGCAGTTTCAGTCCACCTGCATGTTTTCATCCATGGACCTGATTTGTTCCAGCTAGGAAAATGCTTCTCAGAAAACACTCGCATGGGGTATGTGTGGTTAGCAGGCTCAGCTGAGGCACAGTTGACCCCTGCTTGAATCCCTACCTTGGATCAAGGACCTGAGATTTCCCTCTCCCAGGTGAGCATCTGTATCCCACTCACTGGCTACAGATTATTCTGAGCTGGGTCAAACGCTCCTCTTGAAGCTGTTGCTCTGAGTACCAAGATGAATGTTAATCAGGCCGAAGAGAGGGAGGGTGGCCCATTGAATGAGGCACTTGGCTGGAAGGTCGGAGATTCAAATCCCTCCACTGAATTAGGCAAACTTGGGTCTCTTACAGCCCTGGCAAGCGTCCAGGCTAACGGACCTACCCATACACCCCTTGCTGGAGGTGACTAGCATGAAATGTCCCCTAGGGCCCAACACAGGCTTTCCCAATTTGCTGACAAAGCCCAAAAATGTTCAGAATGGAACTGACTTTTTTCCTCCTGATTTTCTGATTAAAAAAAAGAGTGGGGAGGGGGGAGAGAATATCCTTCATCTGCCCAGCTCCAGCTATAGCTGGATGGCAGGTGCAAGGACACGGCTCTTCGCGTGACCCTGGGACTCCCGGTGGGAGAATCCCGTAGAGAAATCAGCTCAGGGGTTCTAACAGCTTCAGGGCTAGAGTACAAGAGGATCTGGGCGCCCATACAGAAAGGACACAGTCAAGAGCTCTTGCAGTGAAAGCGCTTAGGAAGAGAGACGGGCTCAGGAAAACCCTTGGGCTGAGGGCTGTTCTGCAGTGACCAGGTTCATAACAAAGACAAACCCCAGGAAGTGGAAAAGTTTGGACCAAACCCAGCGAGCCCAAGCATGCGCTGTGCTAGGAACGCCACTTGACTACATGGGCCTCCTGCTTACGGGAATGTTTGTTCACACACAGCCCAGATTGACCCTGGTGTGACAGCCTCACGCTTGCTGCATCATAAAGTCCAACGGAGTCCAGGAGAGAATCACACCACCGGAGCGCAGACCTGAGGCTGAAGTCCAGGTGCGGGAGCTGAGATCTGGGGTCTGCAAATCCTTTAGCCTCAGGAATCTTATTTTCATTTGACAGAGCAAACCTTACCCAATGGTAATGATTACAAAGGGTTGAGAGGTCTGTGGTTGGAAGGCAACTGGTGTGGCAAGGTTACAAACCTAAAGGGGCTGCAAATTAATTCCTGTTGACTTGTGGCAAGTTGATCTTATAAACTAGAAGGTGAAAAGAGATCTAGCCTGAGACAGAGCAACGTTACCAGGAGAGACCCCAGGGAAAGCCACATACAAGCCAAAACTGGTATTTGTTGGGACTGTGTTTGCTGGATTTTCTTTTCCTGAGACTGCTTTCTTTTCTAGAGAAGCCAACCCTCTACCTACGCAGGGAGGTGCAGAGACTGGCCGGTGTCACCACAGCATTTGGTGCAGGCCAGGAATGCCAATATCCTGCTCACGGAAATATCTAAATTCCCAGACCAAACAAACACATGCCTCGCTAAACAGAGAGTTATGCTTGTGTGTGACTTTGGTTACTTGACTCATCCAAACACTGAGAGTGCTCCCGTTAATAAAAATAAATTGTACTTGCTGGCGTGTGTCATTCCGGTTACCAACCTAATGCGTCTTGACACAAATCATGAGCAAAAAGTTAATTACCTAGTAAAGAAGAGACTTATCAGTCACTAGATCTGAAGGGAGAGCCACGTGAGTCTAGTTCAGCAAAACAAACAAGGAATCCAGTGGCAGAAGTCGGGTTTTTTCCCACAAAAGCTCGTGTGATAAATAAACATGTTAGTCTTAGAAAGTGCAACCAGGCTCCTTGGTTTTTTATCTCTTTCACTGTTTTCTAACACACTAAAATGTACAATGAATAAAAATCTGAAGATATTAAGCTAAACAATTGCTTAAATAAATGAAGACAGCTGGAGTGCACCTTCCCAGGCAGCAAAAAGATGTACCAAATCTAGTGCGAAGGCTCTATTTCATGTTCAATATATTATGCACCTTTCTCTAGTTTAGACAATAACATGTCCAAAGAATCAATGACTCAAATCTAGACTTTCCACGAAGTGATTTAAATCAGTGATTCTCAGCCAGGGGTCCATGGCCCCCTGGGGACTGCACGCCAGTGGCAGAAGTCCGTGAAGCAGAGACAATATTAGATTCAATGGGACCAAATCAGAGCCTCATTGCCTAGGGCTAAAGTTTGTCGCCCCGAGCTCCAGCACCCCATGAGGCAGAAGCCCCAAGCTCCAATGCCTAGTAAATGAAGGCCAGAGCCCAGACTCCCACGTTCCCAGGGGGGCAGATGCCCCGAGCCCCCACAGGACTAATATCCTGACCCCCTCTGCCCCACAGGGCAAAATCCCCAAGCCTCAACTTCAGCAGGATGCTGCTCCCTGCCTCAGGTCCCTCCCTCGGCTGGGTCCTGGAGTTTTATAGCATGTTAGGGAGGCTCCAAAAGAAAAAGGCTGAGACCCCAGGGTTTAAACCACAATTTAAATCACTGCTTTAAATGCCCTCCACTGAAATCAGTCCACCCACCTAAAGTTAGTTTTGCTTCTTCCAGCAGCCTAGATTTTCAAATGGTTTTCCCTAGAAAAGCTGCTACCACCAACCTCCTACACAGGTTTCATTTCCCTCCATCTCTTACAAATGATTTCTCCTTCGCCGAGGTTCCTTTGCTTTGTCCCTAGATTGATGGCACTGCCCCAAACTAAGAGCAGCCTCTTTAAAATAATTCCTCAAAAACCAAATTGTGCAAAGCGACTACAGCTGGAGAATATTCCCCAGACAGGCCATTTTAGTGGTTTATTTTTTAAAGCTTTGGTTGGATATCCCAGGCAAAATCCTCTCCTGGGTGGGTAAATCTATCTTCTGGATGGCAATACAGCTGGGGCTGTTTATCGCCAAGTCACAGGGAGGCAGGGCTGGAAGGGACCTTGAGAGGTCACCAAGTCCAGCCCCCTTCACTCAGCCGGGACCAAGTAAACCTCGCCAATCTGCCTCCAACGCTGGCAATTCCAGGACTGACCTGGGCAGCCTGCTCCAACATTTGTCCACCCTTGTAGTTAAAAAGTTGTCCCTCCTATCTAATTCAATCTCCCTTGCCACAGATTAAGCCCATTACTCCTTGCTCTACCTTCCGTGGGTCTGGTTTTTTAAAAATCTTTTATCATTTTTATTGCCTCTCCTCTGGATTCTCTCCCACGTGTCCACATCTTTCCTAAAGTGTGATGCCCAGGAGGGCTCAGGGCCCTGCCCCATGGGACAGGGCGACTCTGAGTTTTCTGCCCCGGGCCCCAGCCAATATAATGCTGGCCCTGCTTTGCAGCCCCTCAGAAACCAGAAAGGCTGTGGACCCTTGACTGAAAACCACTGCCCTTCATCAGACCCTGCTGATCTGAATACTTCTAACCTTGGCTTCCCCTGTGGTTAATACCAGCGATGTTGGGTAGCCAGTCACCGGTGACATCTACAAATAGACAATATAGGCATTAAACATCTCAGACTTCTTGATGTCGACAGGCATTAACTCTGCTTCCCTGCTAAGGAGAAGACCGCTGCGTCTCCCTGTCTTCTTCTTCCTCCTAAAGAATCTCCTCATCGCCCCATATGCCCCTCGCTTGGTGGAACCCATTTGATACCTTAGCCGTTCCCATGGTGCCTCGGCTTATGCTCTTCTCAGCAATTCATCCACATTTTGTAGGGGTCTTTTTTGACTTTCAGGTGACTAAAGAGCTGCTGAGGCAGCCTTACTAACTAGTCTTCCTATCGTTCCTTTTCATCAGGGTAGTTTGCGGTTGTGCCTTTAACACAGGCTCCTTGAGACACTGCCAGCTCTCGTGAACTCTTTTCCCATGGAACCTCAGCTACCTATCATTTGCATCTTCTGAAATCTGCTTTTTTGAAATCTACTGGCCTTATTCTGTTGTTCTGACTCCTTTCTTTCCTCGAAATAAAAGTTTTCATGATTCTGTGGTCACTCCACCCACCTTCAGATTTGCCACCAATTCCCCCCGTTGGTCAGAATCAAATCTACAATGGCTGCCCCTTAGTTACCTTCTCCACTTTCTGAAACAAAAAGCGTTGTCCAATGCAGTCCAAGAATTTAACGGAAATGAAATGTTTTGCTGTATTACTCTCCCAAGAGATGTAAGAGTACTTAAAGTCCTTCTTTCCTATCAGGTCTTGTGTTTTGGATATTTCCATCATTTATTTTAGAGATGCCTCACCCATCTGCTCTTCCTGCTTTGGTAACCTATTCAAGACCCCAATCATGGATGTGACACTGCTAAAATAATTTTCCCATTATGACTAGCAGAGTGCAGACAAGCCTAGGATCTATTACAAAAAGCCAGCAAACAAGGCCTAATTTTGAGAGGGAATACATTTCTTTGCTAAATTGATTGCTATTTTTACGCATGAAATATGATACTTTTAGACAGAAATGTGCAAAGTCACATAGTTTGTTCCCATTTTGTCTGTTCTTACAGAGTAAACAGAAAGGCTCCCCTGGTTTAAAATGCCAAACAACTGTCTTACGCTGCAAAATAACTAGGCTTTCTAAGCCCGCGCCACAATCTTAACCATAACACAAACAAAGAGCATGTGGTTGCTGTTGAACCTTCCCCAGGCGACTTGCTGTTTACTTGCACGGCATTAAAAAACAGTGCCTGGGGGACGGGATGAAAAACTCCTGAACACTCACTAAAAGATTTCTCAAAGAAAAACTTCTTTTCTGCTTACTAAGAACTTGGGAAACAAACTTCCTGACACAGCCCAACCGGTCAGCCCCAGCCTTCCTTCTTTATTCTTTGAACCAGAAATGTCATGCTGAATGGAAGCAGCAATTTCTACATGCTGTTTTGGGCTAATCACTTGTTTGCTTGTTTTTTTTCCTTTCAGGAAAACTAACAGTTCCAGAGACCAGCTTTAGGTCCTCTTTGAAAAAGAGAAGGGGGAGGATGGACCCAAAACCTCAGCCGGTGTTTCTTTATTCATTGCCTGGAGAAAGAACCTGAGCTGCTCATGAGTGTGATAAAGCAAAGCACCTTTTCTTCTTACATGTAGGTGGTATCAAGTTGCAGCTGGGTGCTAGGGTGAACAGATGTCCTGACCTTATAGGGACACTCCCTAAATTTGGGCTTTGTCTTATACAGGCACCTATCGTCCTCCACCCCTTATCCCAATTTTTCACACTTGCTGTCCAGTCTCCCTATTGCGTGCTGGTAATCCCAGCCATTTTCTACTTGACTCATCTTCTAATCTAGAATTACCTGTGTTACCATCATTTAGCACTCCCCATTCACCCTGACAATGCCTTGCTGAGCCACAGCCGTTATCCCATTTTCAAGAAAAGGGATTGATGCCCAGAGAGGCTAAGTCATTTGCTCAAGATCATACAGGAGATACGTAGCAGAGACTTCATCCAACATCTCTGAGATCCTAGGCTACCTCCCCACGCCCAGACCATCCCTCCTCTTCACACTAGATCTGCTCCAAAGGGGAAATTGTTCCAGGGGATTGGGGGGTACCAGAAAACTACATTTCACTCTTGGACCTTTAGTTTTGTTATTCTGTACATCTCAAAAGACAATGACACCATGGCCTGCAGTCTAAGGAACGAACTAGCCAATAAGCCATAAGAAAAGCAGGTATTACCAAAAGAAGCCCCAGAGATATCAGAACAGCTCTCCATGGTCTCAGAGAACTTCCGTTTCTTTTCTGGTTATTAGACTGGGGAATAAAGCCTTTAATGCATACAAGAGATTTCACTAAAGGTTTAAAAGGACATGGCAGAAGCCATCCCACACTTGAAACAACTGTTTTCTACAACATTTCTAGCATGGAGGCAACTGAAAATGCAAAATTTAGAAAGAATGCATGATTTCACTAATCCTATATCCACTCCCACTTGGTTGGCACAGTTTCTCTGCTCTTTACATTGAAGATCACAGGGTTACCCAGAGTTAACATCTCCTCAATAGCTTCAGCTTCAGTCTCTAGCCAGCTTTCTAAATCTCTTCAGGGGACCATATCTCAAGTAACAGAATAGAGACGCCAGAAGGAATCAAGCCCTCCCAGTGACAGTCTGACTCCTGAGTGCCAGTACACTACCGGATAACTGGAAAGTGGAAACGTTTCTACAAATTCTCCACAGGCTTACATGTACTGCACCGTCCTCCTCAGTGGCCACACATCAACCCTGGCCCAAGGACGGGCTCCTGACCCACAGAGAGGTTGGAATTTCTAGCAGTTTACGGCAGCACAAAAGGAAGAGAACCCATTATCTTCTCATCCAGAATCACAGGCCCCTGCCCTAGGGGCTCACTGCCCAGCACCAAGCCACACAGAGAGCCTGAGAAAGTCCCAAACTGGCAGTAGGCATCAGATTCTCTCACCTTCACGTGCCAAATCCAGAAAAGGTTTACCTTTTTGTTTACATGTTTTTCCTTTGAACAACTTTCTTACTAGGAGGGTGGCGAAGCATTGGAAAGGGGGAAGTGGTGGAATCTCCATCTCTGGAGACATTTAAGGCTCGGTTAGACAAAACCATGGCTGGGATGATTTAGCAGGAGTGGTCCGGCTTTTTTGGCAGTGGGTTGGACTAGATGACCTCATGAGGTCCCTTCTAACCCTATGACTCTATGAAAACATGGGGCTGACAGAAGAGGTGAGGTGGCCCTTCCACCCAACTGTGTGGCATTTGAGGGATATTTCAGAGAATTCCCATCCACACGGCCCAAGGCCAACCTCTCCCTGCTCAGCAGTGCAGCGTCCCTCACCGCTCCCGCCATGTACTGCACCTGAGCACTCTTGGGTCTGCTCTGCGGATGAGAGAGCAGCACAGGCACCCAACGCACCAAGCCCATGACCTTGGCTGACACGGCTGGCGGGTCTGAGAGGGGCTAGAACGGAGACACCAGCCCCTTGAGCACTGTCCGCAGAGCTCCCCGCTGCAGGGTGGCATCACTCATCCCAGACAGCCACATCCCCACACAACCCACACATACCCCCTGCGTGCACGTACGCAACCACAGCCCTCCTGCCTCCACGTTCACATCTGCAGCCCTTCCCGCGCGCATGTACCAGCCACAACGCCCCACGCGTGTTCACATCCACAGCCCCCCACACGCATGTACACTGCCACAGCCCC